>OX421463.1:7624566-8154566 GCA_949126895.1 Eilema caniola | reverse complement strand
GTCAAATGAAAAGACCCTGGAACTTTTAGAAGAAAATAAAGAAAATAATAGCTTGAGGTTAGTAAAATATAATCAAAAGCTAGTGCAGGTACTGAAAATTGTTACTCATGTTAGGTGTTAATACTAAACTGATTAAAACCTGTGTTGTGAGATTTCTTTTTTCAGCCTAAACATATTACTAAACCCTCAAAACATTTTATTTTAGGAAAATCATTGACGCGTTATTTGACAAGTCACTACGGAAGACGTACTTACAGTCATGTGTATCTTACGGTCCAGCTATATGTATATTTGCTGATTTGACGTATGGAGTAATGTTACCACAGGCCTTATACGCAGCTTCATGGAGTCAGGTAAAGAAATTCAATCGTAAATTATAGGCCAGTGCAGATAGCGTCAAAAATCAGAAAAAAAAAAACAATTCTTAATTACAGTATAATATCTATAGGAAATGAATGGAAATATGGTTAAAACAAAGGAAATAAAGTAAACTCGCTATGAAGTAAGGAAGTGAAATGGGGTGCATTTTAAGAATGAAAGCGGTGAGCGAGTTGAATTTATTTTTCCTGTTGTTTTTCCCCTTATTTCCTTTCATTTCCAAAAGGTCTCAAGCAGTTATTAATATTGATATCCATAAAAAACTGCCTGCCTATTTTGTCAGAATGTAATCAAGTATTTGAAATAAATACTCCAGCATTGTAACGGGTTGTTCATTTTGCCACTAGAAACAGGCATATTAAATACAACGTTTTTTCTTGTGAACTAAAATATAAAATAAGAAGTGAAGCTTAAATGAAGATCTTTTTTTTACGTGCGGGAAATCCCCACGGATACCTCCCTTGCGGAGCCGGACGGGAGGTTATGTCGGACTCGAACCGACTAAACCGCATGCTGTCTGTGGGTAGCTGTGATAGGCCGAAGGTGAGGTTGTTTCAAGACATATACCTCGCACCCCGGCTGACCCAGGGCCATTCCTCTCGGTCTGGCCCTCCTCTGGAGGGGGAAGCTTCCCGCGATGCGCGCCGCCGCCGTGGCCTTAAATAAAGATATGTTATATACGAGTCTATTGCTCAATTAAAAGTTCAAATAAAGTATCCTATCCGGTCTGAATAGAATCGGTTTTCATTTGGCAACCGAGATTATGTACCTATAAAAATAACTTTTTAAGTGATTTAGGTGTTCCTTTCAACTAGTTTCTAATTTAAGATCAAGTAGTGATTACTTTATCTTAATAGAAATCAGAAATATATGGCGATAAGACAGACTTGTAATCTAGTCGTAATCTTCAAATCAGATACGCATTTGAATCTATTTCTTTGAATAAATAATTTGAAGATTACCTATTGAAACATTTTACCTCCAATCTAAACGAAACACTAGAATAGCTACACCATCCAACTTAACGACAACAATATGTAAATGTCAAATTCTATTTAACATTATAGAAATTATTATAGTTAGCTTAATAAATCTATAAACAATTTATTTATTACGTAAATAACAATAAATCCAATATCAATATAAAGTAATTATGAAGGATAGGCAAAAATGGCGCACATTGGTAGAGGCCTTTTTTTTAACGTGAGGGAAAATCCTTCATGGATGCTATGCCGGACTCCTACCGACTAAAAAACCCTCGCGTACTGCCTTATAGCTTGCGGTTGGTAGCCCCGGGTAAGCCCTCGGAAGGATGTCCCAGGTAGAGGCCTATGTTCAGCAGTGGACTGCAATAATTGATTGATTAATTGATAATTATTAGAAATACAAATTTTGCATTAATTGTCAACCATAGAGTTACCCCTATTGGATTCGTCCTAATTTGATAATATTGTGAAATAATTTATTTACAGGATAAAGTTGCATTAGCGCTTTCATTAATGGGTTTTGGAGATTTAACTATGCGAATAGTATTTATATTTATCAGTAATTGGATGTTCAAATTTGGAAGCGCAGAAGTTTACGTTACAGGCATTATTATTGCCCTCGTGGCACGGCTCGGTAAGGTTTTAATGAAAAATTTTATTCACAGTACAATACATGGTCCGTGTATTAAAATATACTTTGACAATCCTAACTAGATTTTCATTATAATTGATGGTATTGATAAAGAATACAATCTTCGTATTGATCGAAGCCCGTTCTAAATAATGATACCATAGTAGTAGGCCATTGCATCTAAAGTAGATAATAAGCAGCATCCGTGTAGTAGATTCTAAAATGAAAAACAGTCAGAAAAAGGTGCGATAGTAACAACTTAACTGAGCGTAGCTTGAAAGTTGTTGTCTCTCCTCACGCATATCGGTTCAAATTTCGAACTAATATGCTTGATTTTTATTATGTCCTTGAATCATTAATATTTTTTTTAGGTATGCTCTGGACAAAAAGTTTTATTGCCAATATACTATTCATTACTTTAATTGGTGCTGCCCGCTGTGCCATAGCTGTATTGATACCCGTCGTAATAGCGGATGCAGTATTACCACATCAATTTACATCAGCTTTGGGTCTCAATATGATGATATCTGGATTGATCAGTTTGATTCTTGGATTTGCTATTGGTAAAGCCTTTATTTTATATTATATACCATATTACACCCACATTATTATATTTATTATACCCATATATATATATTTATTATACCCATATTACAGAAATTACACAAATTGCTTATATTATTGCTCAAATGTACTTTATATCTTCGAAGGCATTGTACACACAGATATTTTAATCGGGGCCTGAGGACGGCAGTTGGCCGACTCGCCGTCCTTAAAGAAGCAGGCCGTGGCGGAGGCGCCTCGTGTGTGTCCTACACACGCCTGCCAAGTCACCGACGCGGGATAAAAAACCGACACCCACCAGGCGAGGCCGCGGTGGTGGCCAATGTCCGCCGGTATCCCTGGGGTTATCCTTTCGAGGGTTTACCCGGCAATGGACACTTGGCAAGGACACCGTGTGGTTTTAGTATGCCCACCCCATCGTCGGCACCGATGGGGTGAATACCGTGGGGGTTTCCACACGTTAAAAAACATAGTCAAAAAGTCTCCTATCTGCTGCTAAATCAGTTACGAAGAAAGGACATTTGATACAGTCTCTACTACTCTTATACTCATAGAATTTGTATCTATAAATATAAGATTTTCGTGACACATAGTGTCTCTCATTTTCACTCCTCCGAAACGAATTGACCATTGTTTTGTTTATTTTTTGTGTAAATATTTATAATAGATTTAAGAACAGGTTATAGGCTATTTATGGTCACGATAACCGATATCCATAGGAGCGCAGCCACGGGGACCTCCTAATAAAATATAAATAATTTAGCTATTAACGTTATTTTATTTTACTAACTAAAATGATGGTCCACTTTTATCTATAAAATTTATTTTTACTCTTATATTTTTATCTTATACTGATAATATTCGCAAATTAAATTCAAAACAGGACCCAGTTTTGTTTCTATTATTATCGCGGATTTATTAACGCTACGAATTCTATTTGTCAGCACAGCTTAGGTACCCGCCCAAATTATACTTAACATAACACACCAAAAAACGCTGTCATAATAAAATGCAAAATTAAATATTTAGAAAATCCACGACGGCTACGTTTAAAAATGAAATGAAAAAGTATAAAATTGCATCAATCAATCCTATATTACCTATAACTGAAAACTAAATCAAAATTGGACTTGGAGTTTTGGACAAAACTGGTAATACGTATGCACAAACATACTCTCACCCCAAACGCATATACCGTCTCCGTTCCGACGTTATTTTTATGTATTTTTCCTTTTCCCATTTATTTTATACTTCATTTATAAGTTAATAACGTTAGTACCTATAAAGTTAACAACGCTGGATAAGATGCTGGGTTCATGACTAATGCCATCATCGTGCGACGAAATCTTTCTTCGACATAGAATCTTCTACGGTCCTTGACAAGGCATCACTGCTCAGCTACATCTATAAAAGCATCAGCATATTAAAAGCAATCTAGATTATTATTTACAATACAAAGCAATTTTCATAAAATTTCGTGCATTCATCAGGTGAAATAGTAGTCAAACGCGAGTCTATTAGGTAATAATATTTCCAGTCAATTTTTTTAAAGTAAGTCTCTTCTCGATTGCTTCTCAGCGTTTTACCATCTAGCGGGGTGCAGTCAATTGAAGGACCAAATACAAAAAATAAAAAAGCAGTTCGCTAAAATTTGGACGTGGTCAAAAATTGCAGAGGGATACATACCTGAACCGATTTTGACCTTATTTATTTAAATTACTGATAGAGCTATCAGGATATGTAGCATTTTTGGAGGTTCCGACTCCGTGATCATGGTGCTTGCAACAGCGTCGAAATATCGGATTGCTCTAATAGTAACCATGATAGTTTCAATACTTATTTATTTAAAGTTTATGCACATATAAAAAAAAAATCCATCTTCCGTCAGGTGGGCCGTGGGATTCTCTGCCACCTAAGTAGTATATAAAAATAATATTATCACGACTTCGTGGTCGTAGTTTTTCTTACATACATTCACGATGCTCGTATACACAACGAAATAAAAGTTTTTACATAATAATGTAAAAAACTACGCCCACGAAGTCGTGTAGATACTCTTAACCATAATTTGATCAGTCCTACAAATTACTTTTCGTCATGGTCGACCACGTTCAGATCAAAGAATTTTCCAGTGTACTTACGTTATCCTATTTTTGAAGCACTTCTTTTGCGTGCTCAATCGGGTTTTGTGGATTCTGTGAAGAAGTATTCGAATATAACGGGTGACCTTCGTAGCTTTCAATAGGTCTGTTTAGTTCCCAGCGTCCAGTTAGCATCATTATTTACAAGATTAAAAACTAAGGATTTATCATGTTAAGAGGATGTGGCCTTGAAATGCTAATATGGAACTAATGTCACCTCACTTCACATATCATGAGCAAATACTGTAACTGTGACAGTTCCAATTTGCACATTTTGACATGTTTTGCTTATTGTAGATTTTGTGATCTGAATTTTATGATATATACATCCACAATATAATCACGCCTTTATCCCCGGAGGATTAAAAACTATGCTGAAAATTTACACGGTGTACTGGTACACAAGTAATCGCTTCACCTTATATTCTCAACTTATGATCTAAATTGGTTTTGTTAGAATTTTAAGTCGTAGCTATGTAGTGGAATTAGTCCAATAATAAAACGCCTAGGCCGTTCCAATAAAATGGCTCAAAACCAAGCTCCTGTAATGTTCTTTCTGAAAATAGGTTCAATATTTTCAGCAAATAATTTTTAAGGCGAATAATAAATTAAAAGGCGACAACTATTTGCTTACTGAAAAATTACTTGGCAGCAATTAAGTATTTTTTTAATTTGTTTTTATTAGGTGAGCTTTGAAATACAAGGATGCATAAAAACTAAAAATGGTTGCTACTTTCTATATTAAACAGAAATCATAGGCGGGGTACTAAAAATAATGACTTGGCGACTAAAATTAGGAGTGGGACAACAAGGCTTCCATATAAAAATACACAATTAGGCTGCGATTTATCGGAGTGTCAAAATTAAAACGGGTAACATGATTAATAATCATGATTTCAGTATTATTGTTTGTCGAATCATAATTTAATGAAAACGGTGACATTTGACCGGCGACCTGTGACTGTTATCATAAACCACGACGACTCGATCCAAGTTCATTATGAGCGAAATTATGATGCGCGAGAGCGAACGAGCGAGCTTGTGGACTCGGCGCGCCCCGAAACGGTAGATTAGGTTAGAACATTCGTTGGTTTTCTTGTGATAGCAAAAAAAGAAATAGGAGCCCCGCGAAGCGAGGCTCCGTCTACTTGGCTCACAATAAATAACTATTTTTGTGTTGAAATTTTTCGCCATTGTAAGAAAAATAAAAGTCAAGAATTGATATAAAATGATTTTATTGCATATCACTATTTGCTTTTTTAAAGGTCTTAAATTGTTGAACAAAGTCAATAATATATTACAACACACTACTACTACTACTAGATGCGTTGTCCGGACTCTAAAATGGCGACAAAGAAATGATGAATGGTCATCATATTATGCACCAATCAGCGACGCGTTAGTGCGCCACTGAAAAAAAAATACGTCTAAAAAAATAATGTAATAATAAATTTATAGTTGATATAAATAATAATGTAATTCATATAAATTAATAACATTGACGCATTGTTAGTAAGTAGCTTTATTTTTTTATATTTAATGGTTGCGCCATTTTTGAAAGCCGCCATGTTCCTGCATAAAGGTGATTTTCCACCAGAGGGGCGAGACGAGACGAGGCGAGGAGAGAATTGAAATTTGTATGGCAAATTTTCAATCCTCTCCTAGCGTATCTTTGGTGGAAACAGTGTGGATTTACGAGAATATGCGAGGCGTGAATTGAAATATTTGTTTGTCCAAAAATGAACCGTATTGATTGCGTTATAGAGTATAGATCACCTTCAAGGTGATTTTCCACCAGAGTGGCTAGGCGAGGCGAGGAGAGAATTGAAATTTGTAAAACTTTCAATCCTCTCCCAGTGCATCTTTGGTGGAAACAGTGTCGATTGACGAGAATATTGACGCCTAATTTTTGTTCGGAGTTTTCGGCATTGACGCTAGCACAAAGTTATATTGAGAATTGTGTGTGAGCTGTCTAAAATACATTTATATATGAAGCATACGGCGGTCACGCGCGAGCTCGCGATGGCAATTTTTAGTGGAAAAGGGTCAGTGCGGTTTCAATTCTCTTCTCGCCTCGTCTCGTCTCGCCCCTCTGGTAGAAAAGCACCTTTACACATCTTTAGTTTATAACACATCAATACACAAGGTATGATTTTTTACGACCTTGTTCATTATTTTCTTCTCATCTCAGTTCACTTTAAATACAACTTCATAGTATAATTTAAGAGAGCCTATTTTCTAATTTTTATCCGCCATCAAGTTTCCACTTAACAATAAATTTGGTTGCGAAAAGAAGAAGTCGATGACAGTTTAAATTAAATAAAGCTTACAACTGATTTATTTAGCTGCTACTTTCTAAATGAAACGACCCTTCGCTATGGCTATGATCGCTAAACTATTATTTTTGATACCCACTTTAATATTTTTTAAACCCCAAATTTGCATTAATTTGTCGCCGCTTTAAAGACATGCCAATATTTTCTAATGGTAGACCCTTATATTTTATGCATTTTAAAATACAATAATAAAAACACTACACATAAAACCTCAAATTATCGGAAAGGCTATCTTTGATATTATTTTTTATTATCTACTAAATACTAATTGTATCACATAATTTCTTTTTAATTTTTCGAATCACGTATATACGTTATTATAATATAAGCTTTTATTTTTATTTATTTGTTTATATACTTTCGAATAAAGTTATTAGACAGGGTAGGTGTAGCTGGCATCGGGCTTTAGAAGCTTTTATGAATTTTAGCCTTACGATATCGGAATAATTCATCTAGTGTAACTATCATATGTAGGTATATAATAAATATGCAGTGTATAGCTAATTGAAATTGGCATAGAATTCCTACCTGGCTGCAATAATGCCCGGTTTACATTATTCCAGTCCAGTTATCCAGCGAATAATTTCAGTCCAGTGCTGGACTGGATTTTAGTATTCACATTATTCCAGTGTTATAAATCGGTAAAACTCCAGTGACTGCACTAGATTACTCACTGGAATGGGCTCTTTCTTATATTTTCGTTTATTACTCAATATTAATTATCATAAAATATTTACAGGTGCAGTACGAGACTTGACCGAAAATTACGGCGCCGCCTTTTACCTGCTCACATCGTGTTTTGCGATAGTTGCCCTTTTCTGGCTTATAGAACTATGCTACAAGAAAAGTGAACACAAAAGATTACAAAGACGAGAATATTTAAAACAAAAGAAAAAAGTTACGAAGGCAAATGCATGAAAACCGTGTTACTTGATAAGCAATATTTGTAATGTGTCAATGTTTTATTAATGTATAGTGAAACTGTTTAAATATGTGCACTTTAGTTCTAAGGGCTACCTATCTATTAAAGTTATACCAAATCTTATCGACTGTATTTAGGAATAAATAAAAAAGAAAATTGCTTTTATTGCGGATCACACACCGGGACCTGGCGGGGCGCCATTGCCAGGCATTTATTACCCATCCAACCATATTACCATTCCAACTTGTGGTACAGTGATTGCAAGTGGTCTCGTTTGGCCCTGGCTATGGCTCTCTTAGTGGCACATTTAGCATCTTTATGCATGTATGGGTAAGGAGACGGTGTTGTGAAGTGAGACTCTTCCCGGGTATATCTGTGCCTCTTAGCGAATAGGAAATCGACTTAGGTACCTGCTAAGTAATGACAAGGTGTTCCAAATTCCTTTTAGAAATACATGTCCACGATGGCAAGGTTGACAGCCGCACACGTTCTGAGGATGTGCTTTCCCTCTGGATTACTGCTACCGTAAACAAAATCACCGTGGAATCACTCAAAATCTTCACACGCACCACCCACACGACCGTTTAGGTCACCACCCAGAACAATTCCCTGCGACAGCGGAATGCCACTAAGCACTTCCCCGAGTTGGTTGGTTCCAGAACGAAATCTTTTTGGCTTTCTTAAGCACAGCCTGTGGAGCGTAGGTCAGTAAGCATATGTAATGTAATTTTCTTTCTTATTTCGAGATAGTTCCACATCTTACGATTGGCCTAGGCATTAGCCAGCCAGGTTATTAAACGATGTAATAAACGAGACAGCTGAATATCCTTCAGGCAGCCAGCCGAACGGCGCCGCTCAGCCAACCGCCCAGGCAGTCAATGGGACGGCTGATTAAGCTAGTTGGCGGCAACATATACACAACATACATACATACACACATACCTACATACATACATGTAAACATAAATACATACAAACCGTCGCATATTTTGGTATATTTATATGAATAAATACACATTATGTCTGCTATTGTGGAGAGAAAAAGTAGTCTTTTAGTCGTTTTTTTTAAATGTCTAAAGAAGGGCAATCGCGCAATGACTTCCTCATTCCACAGCCGTACTGCAGAAACTGTGAAAGAATTGTCGTAGCAAGTAGAACTATGAGAAGGAGGAGATCTTAACTTAGCTTAACTCACACTCGTATTACAAGAACCCTTATTATGCAAGAGTTTCAAAAACTATTATTAAATATCCATTTATCAATTTATTTGCAAAAAAAATTATATCAAAACATATCAAAGCGTTTTTATATCTTATACACAGATTCGGTCTAAATAGTGCTATTGTGTGATGTAACTTCAATAAATAAAGTAGGCTTGTAAAATCGATCGCAGATCACCATCGACCTAAGCTAAAAAAAATACACCTTGATTCACAACAGACCGAAACTGTGTTCTTTCAAGTTCTTCAAGGTTACTAGGAACGGATAGAAAGAGACTCAAGATGAATCCTTGGGACCAGAAGGACTAAGACGGTTTCTGAAATCTTAACTTAGCTTAATGAGATCTTAACTTAGCTTAACTCACACTCGTATTACAAGAACCCTTATTATGCAAGAGTTTCAAAAACTATTATTAAATATCCATTTATCAATTTATTTGCAAAAAATTATATATCAAAACAAATCAAAGCGTTTTTATATCTTATACACAGATTCGGTCTAAATGGTGCTATTGTGTGATGTAACTTCAATAAATAGAGTAGAAGGCTTGTAAAATCGATCGGAGATCACTATCGACCTAAGCTCGGTCATTTGTACAACTTGATTCACAACAGACCGAAACTGTGTTCTTTCAAATTCTTCTAGGTTACTAGGAACGGACAGAAAGAGACTCAAGATGACTCAATGGGACCAGAAGGACTAAGACGGTTTCTGAAACATTACACCTTTCAAAATAAAAGTGTAAACAATATTAAACGTTTTTATTTAATATTTCTCCTTAGTAACAAGTCTGCTTATCTACTTTTTTAAATAACATTGGTATCTACTTTTATATGCTTGGTAAGTACTTTATTAAAGTCAAATATCTTAGTGAATATCAAATCAAGATTTATCCGATTCATAGATACGTCGATGATATAGATTAAAAAAAAAATAGATTTTCAATTAGCAGAAACATTATTTTTGATTCATTTACATATGTATTTTTAAAGGATTGTATTTTATTTGATATGGCATATCTTTTTATTTCCTTTCTATAAGTAATCACGTCTGCTATAAATACATACTTATTTCTGCTTCCTTGAATAAAGTTCAAGGTTATATAACGCATGTCAGATAGTGTAGCATTTATTATAACATTATTAATTTTACAAAGTTTAGTTATTGTCAGTGCAAATTATATAATTCTGTGACCAGTAGACCTCGCGAGCACACTTGAATATATGTTTGGTAATATAAAAAAAAAACATTTAAAAAAAGAACGCTACGTATCTTCTTATTTTAAAAAGTCCTGGATTATTCAACGAAAACTTATAATGATCGGTTCTTAAAAACAGCGCTACAGTAAACTTCTCCCACTCCCTTTTCCTCGACAGTTTTTACAACGATGTTACCCTTACCTACATGATTTTTTCTTCACAACCTTCACAACAACCTATGCGGAATCGTGTCCTTCATGTTTCAGCTAAAAATCATCAAGATCCGTTCATAAATAACGTGACAGCAAACTATCCCAAGTTTGTCCCTCATTTCCCCCCCTATCATAAAAAGGTCTCGACCAAAGTTGAGTTTTTAATCAAAGAACATGTATTGTGTGCCAAGTTGGATGAAAATCGGTTAAGAAATGAGCCCTCTAAACTGGAACTGACAAACCGACATAGATATGTACAACAGCAAGCTTAGTGGTTAAGGAGTCGGCCTTACGATCGAGAGGTCGTAAGGCCGACTCCTTAACCGACGGGTTCGAATCCTGGCCATTACACTACCGACGTGAACCCAATCCTAGCACAATCAATTTAGCTTAGTTGGAGGGGTTAGAGGGAATTTCGATAATTGCGGTTGTTAATATTCTTTAAAAAAAAACAGCCAGCTTGTCGAAAGGGAGACACTCGTTCAGCTCGCTCACTCGGTCAATTAATGCAGTAGCTATTACCACAGTGTTACTACTACAAATACTGTGCTATTCTTGCTAAGATTGAAGTACTATTGCTTGTGCTAGGAGTGGGTTCGCGTCGGTGGTGTAATGGAGAGGATTCGAACCCGGGACCTCTCGATCGTAATGCCGACTTCTGAACCACTAAAACCCACGCTTATTTTATTTTAGACTAAATGGATTATTCAGACCATACTGACAATAAAGTGCCAAAAACGCCTAAAAGAACTAAAGAAGCAATATTTATAAAGAGAATACTATGTAGATGTAAATGGCACTGTGTAAAAAAGTGATAAGAATCTCGACAATTTGTTTTAATAAATATATTGCATTTTGTGTTATACAAATCTTACTTCAAAAACGTATTATGTTTACCAGTTTTTCTTTCCTTTTCAGCAGCATTGGTGTTAGTGGAATTTGCCGTTGTTTATTTAGTTCACAACTGTTTTCGTGGGCCTAACGGCCTTCATTAGGCTACTGTAGTCAGCCTTGAGATTTCAAACGTTATTAATTGTATTTTTTCATAATGACTCATTACTATCATGTCTCAACAATCTAGTAGCTACTTTATTACCTGAAGTATGGATTGCACTGGTGCGTTGCAATTTTCACAATGTCTTTTTTTTTGCCTTTACCTTTTAACATATTATTAATATAAATGAAATTTTAATGCATTTTGCATGCCAAATATTCAAATAAATTAAAACCCGTGATCTTTGCCTTACACGATCGCCTCAAAGATAGATATTTTAAAGAAGAAATTTGGATTAGTTAGGGCAAGGTCTGGTAGCTTACAGGTCAAATAATATCCCCTGTAAGGCAACGATCGCGGGTTCAAACCCCGCCTAGACCGATTCAATTTTTATATTTGTATCGACAAGCATCAAACATGAATATTTGGTTTGTACGTATGGACGGCATGTCTGAACGCGGACGCCGAACACAGTTCGAATCCAGTTCGTGCACAACAGTCGCAAACTCAGCGCTGCTGTTGGAAGTGGTTGATTTTGAAATAGCGGATTTATTTTTGGTCTTTACAGAGATATTGCTTAAAGCGGATCCTAGATGGTGGAAAACAGCTTTGTACAATAATAAACGCCTTTACAACGCCAAGAACCATACAGACAGTTTTAGTTTCGGAAACGTCTATACGGAATATACAGATAGGATCGCTGCGAACATATTTGACAAACAGAGTGTTCGATGTTCGTTCCTTCGTTCGATGAGCGCACCAAGTTGTTACACATCATGGAACGCAACAAATTTCTTCGTACGTGCGTACTCGGCTTAAGAGTTCCCAATAATTCGTTTATGAACCGATTTCAAAAATTATTTTTACATTGGGCTAAGTATATCTCACAGGTAGTCCAATATCAATTTCATGGGTACTGGCCCTTGGACTCTAGAGACACGAAGAGAACTCCTCAAAATCAACTAGATCAGCTATTTTTAGGACGAACCTGTGACAAGGTAAGCTACATTATAATGGTCAAGGACGTGCTGGAATTACCAAGTCTTGAACTATGAAGGTAGACAACAGGATTCCTTAATTATATATAGCATGAATGTCTCGTTTATGTTATTGAGAGCTTTATGTCAATTTTATGAAACAAAACTCAAAGACTATGGAAGGCTTGCTGGACTATATTAAATCAATAATTGGGGTAAACATAGTAAAAAAATTAAAAAATACCACGTTTAAAAAATCGACTTCAAAAACGTAAAAGTATAAAACAACTTAGAAAGAAAAATAACTGAATTTACAGATTTACTGTTCTGTTAGAAGTCGGTGCCAACTTTGTTTGTGGTGCCTGAACTACCATGCTGGCAACTATTGAAATATGACCTCTCGGGCTAGGCACCGACTTCTAACAGAACAGTAAATCTGTAAATTCAGTTATTATTCTCTAATTTATTTTAGCTTTTTAGTTTTTGAAGTCGGTTTTTATAAATGTAGTTTTTATTTATAGCTTATCTAATTCAAAAAGTGTTACAGCACGGCAATGTTTGTTGGACTAGGACAGTTGTTCAGTTGATTAAAATCTATTAATCATGTAAATATTACAGATTGTTTGTTACCTATAAACACAATTATTATCTTAGTTTGTTTTTCATAATTTCTGATGTTTTAGGAAAGTTTTCCCTCCTTATCTAGCTAAGATTCAGGCGATAAGTGACAACAAACACCAATGACACTAAATATTTTGATAATACAAAGTCATATTATATTATCTAGTGATTTGTTAGTTAGTAAAGTAGTCTAGAATAGTAGCTTCGGGCTACAGGTACAAGTTTCGTTTACTCTGACGTAGAAGGACTTCTCGCCTTCTGAAAATCTTTAAGATAGATCAAAACTCTTTACTTTATTTTAACATGGTAGGTAGGTACGATTCTTACCCATTTTACAAGCCCTATAGTCTTTTACCGGATAGCGCTACTCCTTATTCTTGAAAATCCTGTTGAGATTGCTAGGATTGAAAATATCAAAGACAGTTGAACAAAATTGCTGTTTCTAACAATAAATTTGAGCCTGGATACATGTTTTCAGTCGGTTCGCATAAAAATATCAATAATGAATTTTTATGCATAGATTAAATTTTAAACAGTAGTAAATCTGACCATTTTATTACCTACCATTTATTTGAATTATAACAATGCTAAGCAACAACAAAGAGTACATATTAAACATACTGTATTTTCCTAAGATAAGAGGTAAGGTACCTCTATATTTTATCTGAATTAGAGTACGCCATGGAAATCTATTACAACTGCTATATACTCAGTTGGATTATATCGTAATGTAATGCAAATATTATTACTTTATTTGCTCTTGGTGTTTTATTATCTGTCGCAGGGGAGCAAGACTTTAATGAAAAACATAACAATTATGTTCATAATAATTGCACATATATTTTCTAGCATGTCTTTATATTCATTGAGCTCCAAGAAGTAAAAAAATAAGCTCTCAGTTGGTAGTTTTGAGCAGGACAAATAAATGCCCTCACGCTACACAACACTAGTAAAATTGATACAAAAGTACTAAACAGGATATTTAGGTAAGTAAAATTGATACAAAAGATCTAAACAGGATAGTTAGTAGTATCGAATAAGATAGAAAAAATATTGAATCAGACCGATTCGGGCGGGGCTAGCAATTTTTCTTTTTAAATCGATTTGAACATTTGGCATGTAAAATGCTCAAAAATTTTATTCAAATTTGATGCTTGCGTTTATTATGTTCATGTTCGTATGTGCGTATGCGCCTTTAGATTACATGTTCATTCATTAAAGCAAGCAATAATTATTTTTTAACACAAACATTAAGTTGAACTTGAATCACCTGTTTGAGACATCATTCATTATGATTTTGTTATCTCGACTTTTTACTACATATTTTGTTTATTTATAAGTTTATTAAGTAACTGGAAGTAACTATATTTAAAAATTACCACTTTTATCATGATCGACTAACGTCGCTACCTGTTTAATTTCAAGAAAAAAAAACTGTTAAGTGCGAGTCAGTCTCACGCACTCAGGGTCCTGTACACAACTATATTAAGGAAAACACTTAATAAGTTGCATAAAGATACAAAATCATACTTCGAAAACAACTTAATTATTTTTGATTGAGCTTCGTTCTTTCATTTTTAATTATTGCTTTTAAAAAGTCTAGACTAATAACAATTAATATAATTACAACTTCGTTTACTGATCTGCCCCTCTAGGCAAGTGGCAATTCGCTAGCTGGCGTTTGGTGGAATAGAATGTCAAATATATGGAATTTGACGTATATGACAGTCGTTAACGCATGTCAAATACGTCAAATCCCATACATTCGTCATTCTATTCCATCAAACGCCGGTTAGCGAATTTCTACTTGTCTAGAGGGGCTGTTCCAGTTTAACTATGATGCGGATAAACTTCGATATTTCCGCGAAGCGACTGCCATCCACAAACAATTGGCGATACAGAAAGAAGTTTTTTTTTTTATAGCACTTACGTGGCAGACAAGTACATGGCCCATCTGATAGAAAGTGGTTACCGTGGCCTATGGACGTGTGCAACACCAGGGGCGTCACACTCGTGCTGCCGACCCTAAGTTCTGTAATGAAGACTTTTTACGAGTCCACCAACCTGTAACAACTACAATAAATGTTCATATGCCAACCGCGACTGACGGCTTAACGTGTTCTCCAAAGGACGGAGATAATCAGACCTATGCTATTAGAAATATTCATGAATATAAATATTTGAACTAACCGGAAATCCAACTCACGCGCCCCCTGCGTAGTGGTTGAATGCACTACCGCCACACCACACTATATAGGACTACCAAATAATTGTCCGCCGTACCTCAAAAGAAAAAAAACGAAAAACCCATTTTTATCTTTTGAGGTACGGCACCCTAAAAGAGCATGTTAATCAATTGCCGGCCTTTTAGTATAATACATAAAATAACAGCAAGCTGGTAACGTTGAGATGCCACGAATATATCATGCGGTAGTTTGTAACGGATACTTGAAACCGGTTTTTGTTAGTAAATGTTCTCGTGACCTTAATATTATCAAGGGCTACTTATTATCAAACTTATGATAACCTAGAGATCCATACATTGGCTTTTTATTTTGATGGTTTTAGTTTAATCTCCGGTCACACACATCTGACTCATATTTATTTACGTTCCTTGGTTTCGAAATTATTAACTGTTTATTGTTTCTTTAGCGGTTAAGGGTAATAATATAATATTAGCTAGTAAGAGTCTGGGTATAACGGGTGGAAGAAAGACATTGAATGTTGAGCCTAAAGGAATCTCAGTTTAAAGTATAGTAAACTCGAAAAAAAATCTTACTAACTAAATCGAGGAAATTACAGAGGCAAAGTGAAGTGTATAAGATAATAAGATCCCCACTAACAAATTATAAATCAATGGAAGGCTTTGGCAAAATCGGAACAAAACGGGAAATATTATAGGTATTGAAACAAAGTCGAAAGTCCGTTTTTTTAATTCAGATAGTAAATTGACAACTGCAAATGTCAAATTGTGAAATAATGATACCAGCATTTAGTGCCTAGTGACGTACTCGAAACTATCGACAATGTTTGTGGCCTAGATATAAATGGTTTGATTTTACTATTATATATTTTAAGAAAAAAGTTAAAATTAAAAAACTTTTTTTGTTTCGTACACTATCCATATAAGCTAACTATAAAATAACTTACTATAAAAATCTGTACTAAATTTAATTTATCGACAACTTTCGATACCGGTGGCATATAACTATTTTTTTATTGCAATACACCGGCAACACAGGTAATGACGTTTTACTATCTGAAATTTAAAAAAAAACAGACTATTGTAGATGCATGAATATACTATACATTTTTGCTCCAGGGTGCGAGGGATATGTCAAGAGACAACCTCACCTTCGGCCTAGCCCATCGACCCACAGACGGCGTGCGGTTTAGTCGGTTCGAGTCCGACATAACCTCCTCCTTCGGCTCCGAATCCGTGGGGGTTTCCCGCTAGTAAAAAAAATTTATATATTTTTGCTAATACATACTCTAAGATGGATAGCGTCTGAGTCGTAGGGGATGTCATGCCACTTTTTTTAAATATGAGAATGGATTGGCTTACCAAAGAATACCTCAAGTACTTTGGATAAACACTAAAAGAAGTATCAGAAGTTTATCTTACAACTGATTGTAGCGATCAAAACTAACACTGACATCATGCGCTTCTTTAAAATATCTATTTGATTCCGGGGTCAAAGATGCCAATCAAACGTGATAATAACAATACCCTGACCTCTATATTAGACTACTTACTGCTAGTTAAACAGACCACTCATTTTGAACACAATAATGTACAAATTACAAGTGGTTCCCGCTTATAACTCCTAGAATATTGCTTGTAATAACAGTCCTTCCGATAGAAACTACTGGAATTTGGATGAAATCTTTAAAATTCTTTTCACATCATTTTTGAAGCATACTCACTATACTCAGCTGCCGTCTTTTAGGACATTTAGCCAGCCGCTGTTGCGCGAGCTTAACACGCTATCCTTTCGCGTGACTTTGTAACGTCAATTGATGACACGCAGTGTTTCAAATTACCTGAAACAAAAAAAAAACAATTATAATTAAAACTTTATTTCAGACCTCGGTACATACAACTGTTAGTAATACAGTAACAAAAGTGTGTACGCAATTTATCGCTGGTCGCCAAGATAATTAGGCGCTGACATCATGATGCTGATCTGCTGCCAAATCTAACTTAAAATTACGTCTATAATAACCATAAATAAATTAAAATTAACATCATCAAATTACAAAAAGTAAAATAAAAATTACATAAAAATAACAATTAAAATCACAATCAAAGTCAATTATTTGAATTAAAACTAAAATAAAAACACCACGGTGATCCATTAATCACTAGACTAGCCTAAAATTAATGGGATAAAATTAAATAAATGCTTTAGTGTTCTGAAAAAATACCTACCAACGATACTTCTAAAAGTTGTTCTTACTTTTATAAATTGCTGACTGAAATTAAAAACCTTCACTTCAAAACCAAAGCAACGAGAAATACTACCTAACTCTCATCGTCTAATATAAAAATACTTACAAAGAAAAATGTTCAATCAAAAATTAGAAACAGACTTTTAATCACAATTTCGAAGTAGACAGGTATTCTTTAAGCGACTACAGTACTGTTTCAAAACATGCAATCATCGTAATTTACAAAGATAAGTAAAATACAAAATTCAGCAAAATTAAGTATCAGTTTTTAACAACAAGTAGGAATGTTATTATATTATGTTGGTTGTAAAGTAGAATAATGGAAAAAGAAAAGACTGTTGGACTGACATTTTCACTAATCCTTCGAAGTCCAACTTCGAAGTCGATATCCGATATGGCAACGGCTTCCAGGACTTCTGGGACTTGCCCGAACATTCCGGGAAAAGTTTCGAGATGTCACTATCACCTACAACTACTATACTTTACTAATTCTTGGAAAGCTTGAGTTAGAATGAAAGTTGACCTAAAGACTTTGACTCTGAAGAGGATGACGTTGGTGATACTAGTTTCTATGGTAACAAAGTCTAAGGCACTTTCCATGGAGAAGGCTTTCTGTCCTCCTTGGCCCTTCTCTTAGATGTTATATTCAGTGTTAACTACGATAATGACGTAACCAAAGTTTTATTTACGTAATGATTAATTTTACATACTAGAAAACAGCTATTCCTAATTAGTTAATTAATTAATGAGACATTAATTAATAATGTCATCACATACTATTAAACTTTTTCGTAATCAATGTTTGTTTGTTCAAATTTTGTAATGTTTATGTAAATTATTTATTGAATAGATATGAGAAGACTGAGATTAACCGCAAGTATAAAACATTGTGCACCAAATTTTATATTAAAGTTTTTAATTTATTTTTGTATAAATAATGTCTATAATTATTTATCATCTGTGTATATTATATTACATTTATACTATTGTAAAATTGAAAATTAGCGATAAAGATAGGAAAAATTTAATTGGTTCAGGCGGAGAAATCAAATGTAAAAATGATGGTAAAATCATTCATTGGTTCCGATAGTTCGTACGAGTGTCGGTAGATGGCTCCGACTGTCGAACCAAGATGGATATATAGGAGAATTCGCACGTAGTTCGATGGCTCAGTGGTCAGAGCATTCCCCCTGCAAGGGTTAGTTCGCGGGTTCAAATCTCGCCTGAACTAATTCAATTTTTTATTACCTTTTTGATTTGAATAGTTAGCATACTAAATACTTCAAAACTTTATTCAATTGTAAATTAGTGGTTTCTGTACATTGGCAATGTTAATAAATAATTGAGTTGTTATGACTATCTTATAAAAAGTCCGATAACAGATCTAACTACGGAACTTCGATATTGCCAATGGATTGTAGAATGGCTGTCGCTTCACGGAAAATGTCGAAGACTGTTCAGCCCCCTCGCAATTATACTGAAAAAAAAGTAGAAGCTGTACTGTGGAGTGGGATGGAAACGGAATTATTATTATTTTAACATGCGGGTTGAAAATGAAAAAAAGTCATCTATTACCGACATTCATATGATATTTTCCTAGTGTGCTGTTACCTAGGTGGCATTTACAGAGGCGCTCATGACTCATGACTTCTTCCGGAATAACATAATACCGATTTACGGACATGCAGCACATATTATCGGGTTAACAAGTTAATTGACGTTTACGAAAGTACCAGGGTTCTATAGAGTGATATTATGTTTCCGTCCATAACGTAATATGATTTGAAACTTATCTACATAATACTGAGTAAACGTATAAAGATAAAAATAAATGAAACTACCAGGGTTTCCCAATCCTATAGAAACATTATCTATTTTACCAGCATAAACAGAATTCTAGTAAACAATACACTTGTCATAATAAAGTATTATTATCATTTTATTCTATTATAACATAGTTAGAACCATTCAACTAGATCTTTACCTGGCTTCAAATGAGTAGTCGGTTCTCAAGATATTACATACATACTGTGGAGTTCGGGGAGACTATCACCACAGCTTCTTGAGGAATTTAAATTATAAGACAACTAGCTGACCCGGCGAACTTCGTACCGCCAATTTTGTTCCACCCGCGTGGTATCAGACCCCGTTCCCGCTGCACCCTCTACTATATTAATCATGTATTATACATATAAACTGTCCTCTTCAATCACTCTATCTGTTAAAAAAAAACCGCATTAAAAATCCGTTGCGTATTTTTAAAGATTTAAGCATACATAGGAATATAGGGACAGAGAAAGCGACTTTGTTTTATACTATGTAGTGATGAGCTGTAATTTTAATATATTTATTCGAAATAATATCACTACTAAACGAGTTTTATGGAGTTTACTTGAGGTTTCTTTAATTTTACTGATGCGAAAGAGAGGGTCGCGGAATCTGCTCAATGATTGAGCCTTATACACTTCTTCAGGCTTCCTCTTGGAGAACTCTCGCAAATTCCACATTCACCAACTGACCATACTGTCTTCCATCGCTTGTTTTTTCCTATTCTTTTGGTTAAAATTACAGTCCACATTTTTATTCTTTTATCGCTGGCGCGTGATGGCCAGCCCCTCTAGACAAGTGGCAATGGCAGATTTGACGTTTGTGACAGTCGTTAACGCATGTTATAAACGTCAAACCCTATACATTCGTCATTCTATTCCATCAAACGCTGGCAAGCGAATTGCCACTTGTCTAGAGGGGCAGGTAACTAAATAGGTTCGTCAAGAAGTGCTAACACTACGATACGTACTATTTCCCTCCGGGGTTGGCAGAGATACAGCCAGCCATTTGACTCATACTATCACACATTACTTCACGAGGTTCATCTACTGTCATTAATCCTTTGATGCATGCTTACCGGTTTCGAGAACTTCTGACGTGCCATTTTTCAATTTCTTTTTAATTTGGCTTATGTGTGTACTGCGAGCTTGACCCCCGATGGTCTGTTCATTTATATGTGTCTTACATCTAGCATACCCTTTTTCAACATTCTCTTTCAGGCCACACCTATCTCGAATCTCAGTATTCCTCTTAAACTGCATTCACTCTACTTTCATACTTCAAGGTATTAAATTATATACTAAAACATCCTAAAAACAACAATAAAATAAATCCTAACTTAAATGTTGTTTTCTCCCTTTTCGTTAGAGGTTAAGTAAGAAGCATTTATAATTCAACCTAATGTTAGAGTTATACTTTATTCATACTTCCGAGGTTGTGGTTACTGAATGCCAATGTCAGTGACGAGTCGACCCGAACAGCGTCGACGGAAACAGTCGAACACCTGGATCGATTTTTCTACTTGAACTTGCCACTGGTTCATATAATGCAATCATTCCATTTATAGTTTTTGATTATAGCTTCCAGAAGGACTTGTCACTGTAATGTTTTTCTAGGCCAAGGTTTTATGTTACGTAGGGGACAAATTATTGACCTCGACACAATTATAGGCTATTTAACTGTATTGTTTGTAGTTAGACTAAAATTATGTTAAAAGCATCACGAAATTTGATGCTCTCAGATATTTATATGGTTTATGAGAAGAAAAATACTCTAAATATAAAGTAATTAACAATATAGGTAGGTTAAACAGATCGAGATCCTTTTGAATACATTAAACTCGATCAAACAATATACAATAGAACCCGTTTAATACGATCACGAGTAATGCGATTTCACGCATTAATACACCATTTTTCGCCGGCGCCTGCAACTTGAGATATGTTTGCATACATTTTTTAACATTTAATACGATTCGTCATCCCACCATTTCGGCCACGCGCTCGCCCTCCCAAGAACCTTGTTTCAAAACGTAAGATGCACAATCCCTGTAATGTATGATGCACAATCTCGTGCTTGGATGTCCAGCAGTCTTTGAGGCTCATAGGTGATCGCTTCCAGATTAAATTTAGACGTGTAATTCAATTTGTTGTAGTTCACTCCAACTCCAAAGGCATTGAACTAAAGAATATCAAGCTTGTTTACTTACCCTCAAATGCGAAAGCAAATTACAACCTATTATATTGCCTTTATAATGCCCTGATCCATTGATCAGGGCATTATAAAGGTCCCTAAACGAGATTACAGGACAAGACTGATACATCGCTATCTCCAAGAAATGGAAGACCCTGATAGCAAACGACCCTTAACTGTACATGATGCGGTGCTAAATATCGCAGCGGCATGGGAAGCAATTAAGGTGGAAACCATTAAAAAATGCTTAAAAAAGCAGGTTTATGAAATAGCGAGGATGACGTCGTGTTGGAAGAATATACAGAACCCGCTATACTCCAAGATTTTGCAGGATATTCTTCCATTGATGACAATGTGGCACCGTTTGAAATTCAATCCATTGAAGATCTTATCGAGAATGTGAATAATATACAAAAAGAGGCATTAAGTGATGATGACGAAGATGATTCTACTCCGGTTATGTTAATTGGCATTATCAGTAGTTAACGATTTACGATGCTATGTAGCTTCTTTGAGTAAAGGTGAAGACGCACTACAAAACTTAAATTACGTGGAAAATCTTATACTTACGAATGCATCGAAATCTTATAGAACAAAAATAAATGATTATTATTAATAAAGTATCATAATTACACTATATACTTAACATGATTAATAAATATATGATTCATTTATTATATTATAATAATATGTAATACATTTGATTTACCCTTTCCCGCTTATTACGATTCTCTGAATTTACACGCGTTTTTCGTCCGGTCCCTAGAAAATCGTATTAATTTATTCCCCATAATTAGTGTGTACCTTGCGATTACAATTAAGGTGGAAACCATTTATTTTCGCGAATTTTCTCAAATTCCGTTATACTAGCTATGGCCCGTGGTTTAGCTCGCATGAAATTTTAATCCCGACCCCTCACCCCATGCGAAACTATCACCAGGATAAAAAGTAGCCTGAGTTATTCCAGACTATAGTGTATTTCTACCCTTGTACCGAATTACTAATCAGATTGGTTTAGTCGCTAGAGCGTGATTGTAAAAAAACATCCAAACATGGTCACAGGTAGGATTGTTTTTCCCGTAGTTTTAATTTACTAAGTTTGATTAAGGTATCATATTTTTGAAAAGCGTAAATGCATTTAAGTATAAAGCTTAGTTTAACTTGTTTTGTTCAGATGTTTATCTATGTAGTAGGAGTAAGATAATATTTTAATTACTGTATATTTGACTCTTTGCAGTCGAATATACTTTAAGTACAGCAAGTGATTTCAATTAGATATACCAAATGTGATCTAATCAATTAGTTATTCTTATTTTAGTATTCTTATACGGTCTTGACTCTCTTTTATTTTTGCTTGAGGTTGTTTGTAGTTCGTGACTTAGGTCCGTTTTATTGTTATCTGTTCCTGTTCAGTTTATTCAGTCTTGTAGTTTCTTAAAAAGTTCAATTTTAGTTATTTTACTGTTACTGCTAAAAATTTGAACTGAAATAAAATCTTTTCTAGTCTTCTATCAGTGGTTATCTTATTGTTAATAATATTTGGTTAATTCACACAATTACAATTCACATTCAATTCTATGTCGATGTAAAATTATACAGTTAATCTTTATCCGACTGCGGTACCTACAGACAAATAAGTTAGATTATGTGCTTATGTCGGTCTCTATATTTTCTCGTAACTACTAAATGACTGAACCGATTTTGATGAATGAAACATTTATTGAATTTACCATTACACAGACATTAATTTTTCATTTTACTTGCTCATAATGCAGCTTTAATCTGACCGAAATTAGGCACATAATAATACCTATTATCAAACTGTGATTTTTTGATTGTTATTAAATCACGAGTGGGATAATGACTCTTTTTTGAAATTTTATTGGATGAGTTGCGATATTCTTTAAAAAAATTAGATACAAAAAGATCGTATTCAATAGAACAAATAAATTAATATACCTACCTATTGCTTGTAAATTTCATGTAACTGCGTATTTAAATAGAAATTTTGTATAATAAACGAAACTTTTACTCAAATATAACTTTTGTTTTCGCTCTGTTTAAAACTTCAAGTAAATTCACCGTTTTTTGCACAGAAAAAAAGAAACCTCATTCTGTTTAGTCTGTGGCCAGTGTTTTTTTATAATATTGCTGCCAGTCCGCAAGTACCAAAAAGTTTCGCAATTTGTTTTTACTGGTGAATTTATAGTTATTATTTTTAATTTTCAATTAATTAAAATGTTCGAGTCAACAATAGTGCCCGGAATACGGCAATAGGCTCACCCCCTATTACGTGGGACCGAATACAGATTGGTGAAATGTGGGTGTTAATTCACCTCTGCCTAACCCTCCGGGGATAAAGGCGTGATTATATGTATGTATGTACAAGTATGTACTAGTTATGAAGAAGACGATTTATGTAACTGGTACACCGCCCGATACACATATACCGTACAGCGTCCGCTATATGATGTGATTGATTTGAAGTCCTTAACGTTATGGAATATTAATATCTGAAAACTGCAAGGGTAAATATCTATTTTAGTACTATTATTATTCACAAGTAAAATGAAAAACGTCGTATGATACACGTGTGTATTGTTGATTACCGTCTTCGGCTCTCTTTAAACCCTCGCCTGACGACTCGGGTCTCAATATCACCTCAGCGGTAATCACCAACTTTACACACTTGTATCATAATCTACTATTAATGGTTAACGGTCAAATCGAAACATGGCAAACCTTCCGATACTGTTTTAACGTTAAATACTTCACTAAACGAGAATTTGAAACATCATGCTGATAATAAGGGAGATATGTGTGATAATCATGTTTTAATTTGCTATTAAGCAGTGAGAGTTATTTATTTTCTTGATATGATATGTCCGATAACTATATTATGAGCAATAATTGTAGTAATTGATGTAATATTTACAATTTATATATTTAATTTTAACATAAAAATATCAACTCGTAAATGTTAAGGTACCTAATTTGGTCAATTGCTAATGATGTTTTTAACCATAAGTATGTACGCCCGAGGAGGTCCAGCCGGGGTGCGAGGGATATGTCGCATGACAACCTCACCGTCGACCTAGCACTACGACCCAGAAGAAGAAGAAGGAAGGAGAAGAAGGCGTGCGGTTTAGTCGGTTCGAGTCCGACAACCCCCTCCCCCCCTCTGGCTCCGGTGGGGTGGGGTATCCGTGGAGATTTCCAGCACGTAAAAAAAAAGTATGATGTATGTTATCATATTATGATATTACTAAGTAAATTTATATTATTATATACATAAGTATATTAGTATGAAACATGAATAACTATAGGTATTTTTTAATAAATTATTAAAAATAAAACACCCGAATGATGCCGAAAAGATCGGATCAAGCGTTATAGCAAGTGGTACGCATTAATTTTCATCTTGTTTGAGATTTGCAAATGGGTAGGTACCGTCTGCTATAAAAGCTTGTTTAGATCTTTTCGGCATCAGTCGAGTTTTTATTTTTATTAATTTATTTCATTTTATAATTTTAAGTTATGACATATATAATTACATGTTAATAATGCTCTTCTAGTTCCCTTCATTTTAATACACCACTCGATAAAATATTGGAGTGATTGTTTTTACCACATATATTGCCATACAACGTGGCAATGCTGCCAGTCTTCTGGGAACACTTCCACAAGAGGCATGCGATGCGGATAAATTCCACGACGCATTTGACCTTTTAGTTTCCTTTTTTAGTATTCAATTCAATCTCAAAACCATTGCCATGTAAATATTTGTAATTATCTATACATATAAAAATTAACTTAAGCTAAATTACATTAAAAAAAAAACTCGCAAAAATAACGATGGCCGAAAAGAATATTTTCATTAATGAATCTTATTTCACTTAAGGAAATTTTGAAAATTAAAACTATGCGTTTTAAATAAATAAGGTTATTTCTGACTTTCTACAACAATTCATAATGATCACGGTATTTGATTCTTCGCCTGATACAAATTTGAAAAAGATACATACACATACGCTCACGCCTAATTCCTTCCGAGATAGGCAGAGACAATAGCCCGCCATTTGACTCTATCCTTACATGCTTCACGAGCTTCCTCAATTGTCATTAATCCTTTTATGCAAACCCGCCAGTTTTAAGTTCAGCTGAACTGCCCGATTTTCAATTTTTTATTAATTTGGCCAATGTGTGTACTGCGAGGTCGACCCCGGCTGGTCTCCCATTCACCTGTATTTTACATACCTGGTGTGTCATTCGTTCTGTACTCAATCGTTCTACATACCCTTTTCACAGGCCACACCTATCTCGGATCTCAGTATTCCTCTTTCTATCAACCAGCCTTATCTCACATATACGCAAAGACCGCATTTCCACTGCATTCCAATCTACTTTCACGCTTCTTTTCCCATACCCAACTTTCACTCCCAAACATTGAGGTGGGGACTAGTACTCCATTAAGAACCGCTAGACGTGCCATTTTCGGCACTGACTGACCACTCATAAAGGCATGTAATGCCCCATTCACGCGATTTCACGTAGTCACTATCCTTTCAATATCTCCATCGTACTTTCCATCCCCTGTTTTCAAAATACTCAAGTATACAAACTGACCCTAAAAAAGAATTGTAAACATTTATTAGTAAATACATTTCTGCAATTTAGTTTAAGTGCTCGAATTACGAAGTCTGTATTGTGTGGGATTCGAGCTACAAAATCAATGTTTCAACGATTACGTGCAGCACTGATTTAAATTTATCGGAGTGGTGAGGGTGTGGTTCTAAGAAGGTTGATAACCAATGCTTTGGATCGATCACTTTGCGTGCTAAAAGAGCATTTGAATCTACAAAACCAATTCCAACCAGTTCTTTTGTATACAGTACAAAGCTTTCAACTGTGATGCTTTGAATGCTTACGTAGAATGCAAATATTTGCGATAGTAATGTTAAAGGAATTAAAATTATTTTGATTAATTATTATCAATGTTTAATAACACAAACATTAAGACGATAGAAATGGTTAGCATACTAGTTGTTTTAAAATTCCATTAAATTACACTGAGAAAATCATTTAAACACAATAAAATTCACGTATTCTCACATTTTAACTTCTTTTTGAAATTAAAATGAAAAGTGCTAAGTTTGACTTAACAATTTTCATTATTGTTTATTCTTATTAAGATACTTTCTCGTACCCCTGGGTTCGTACTAAAAGAATCAAAAAGACATTGTGAGTTGAACGAGGTTTGCAATACGATCGCAAATCTGGGGCACCTTTAGCAACGGAACTGACAAAGTCTTAATTCTACGTGGGGCGCACTAAAAGTTTCCGGAATGAATAAGAAAAAAATACTATTAAAGGTCAAAATCTTTGCGTCAATGCACTTTTTCATTCGATTGAACCAATTTTGAAAACTTTTGTGCCATTCCTCCGTGGTGACCCCAGAAACGTGTTTTGTATACTCTTCGACAGTCTCTTCTGGTGATGAAAATCGTTGACCGCGTAATTGGTTCTTAATTTTTGGGAACAGAAAAAAGTTACAAGGTGCCAGGTCGGGACTGTATGCAGGATGGCTCATAAGTTCTACGTTTTTCACTTTCAAAAATTCGTTTGTCTATCTGGCCGTGTGGGAACTAGCATTGTCGTGGTGCAAGATGATACGGCGTTTACGGTTATTTTTACGGAGTTCGTCAATAACTTCCGGCAAACAAATGGTCGTGTACCAGTCACTATTCACGGTACGACTATTCTCTAAAGCAACAGTAGCCACGTGTCCAGTTTTATTAAAAAAGAAGCAATCATCCGCTTAGATGCACTTTTCACGTGCGTCGCTTTGGTTGGTTTCGGCTCATATTGAAAGACCCATACGCTCGATTGCTGCTTTGTTTTAGGATCGTAGCAATAAATCCATGTTTCGTCACCTGTTACTATGTCCCACACCAAATTTGACGCACCTTCGTTGAATCTGGTAAGCATGGCACTGCACCAAGTGACGCGGTCCGTTTTTTGAGCCTCGGTCAAATTGTGTGGGATCCACCGCGAGCACAGCTTTCTCACACCCAAATGTTTGTGTAGGATTGATTGTATTTGGCTCATACCTATGTCTAAGGATGAGCGAATTTCATGGTAGATCACATGCCTGTCTATTTTAATCATACGGCGCACAGCATCGATGTTTTTGTTCTTCACAGCGGTGGACGGACGACCATCGCGAGATTCGTCACTGAGATTGACACGACCGCGCTTAAATTCTGCAAACCAGCTATAAACAGTCGTCTTGCATGGTGCTTCATCATCAAAAGCAGATTGAAGCCGAGCGATGCTCTGTTGAGCTGTCAAATTACACTTAAAATCGTAGAAAATTATACTACGAAAATTTTACCGACTTAAATCCATGTTGATGTAGACACACAATTTTTAAGATGGCGGCACAATGTAAAAACTATTGACAGTCAGATGAAACTAACTGCATTCTACAGCCAAAGAGTTTTTTTTTTTCAAATGTTGTAATTACTTTTTAAATATTGTTTATATAAGTAGCCAGTTCCGGAAACTTTTAGTGCGGCTTATGTATTAATTTCTTTTCTTGCTACCAGTTAGGCCGTCCGCTGCGTTGAGTTACTTGAGGATACCGCCTTTATGATGGCGCCGTAGCTCACCACTGAACGAACGGCTTAAATGTTCTGATGAGGTAGCTTGGTATAGAAATTACGAGAAGAGGGATGAATATACGACTATGTATTTATTCAGGAGAAGGAAAGTACATCATATAGTTATAACTTGCCGAGTGTCATGGTCGGGGCTGTTACGGATCACTACCATTATAATAATTATTACACATATGACCGTACTGAAACAGCTTGTTTCGATAAGATGAGATTAGTCCGAGCAAAATATGTAAGTACGTCATATAAGTGTGATCTTTATCAGACTGCCAGTAAATTTATGTTATAAATAGAAAAAATTCCTTTAGGTTATTTTCATCACACCACAAACAATTTTATTTTAGAACTTCTACTCAACGTTTATACATATTGATCATTTGCTCTTAAAACGATCGTGAAGATAGCGTAAAATGAGAAACCCTCCGGCTTCGCGTTATCGCCAAATAAATATTTTATCACATTACCTGGCGCAATATTACCTTAGATAGATTGAAAATTGCGCAAAGAATATCGAAAGTGGTGCTATACTCGTATATGTTTAAAATTGTTTTTGGTTGTAATCGTGGATGAATAAATATCTATAGGTATTTAATTACAAGCACCTTTCGAGTCTTTTACCAACTGAGTTGAAGTTAGCTTTTAGTCTACAGAAACGGTTGAAATTTGATCAATTTGATCAATTCAATCTATCCGTGCAACAACTGACGTCTTGGCTTCCAGGCGATATTGAGCTCACTGGAGAGTTTTTGTGCTGTCAGTGGGAAGACCGAAGGCTATTCCTGCTATGTCTTCTATACCGACGGCACAGAAACTCTGTGTTTACAGGGTCGGCAGCACGAGTGTGACTCCCCTGGTATTGCACACGTCAATACGTGGCCCAACCACTTACCTTCAGGTGGGCCATGTGCTTGTCTGCCACCTCAGTTGTATAAAAATAAATAAATAAATTGAAGTTCTGCAGTTAGATGTAGTTGTCGAACTTTTTAAGGCTACAGGCACCCTTATAACCGTCGGTCCTGGTTCTCATACAAATTGCGAGCGGAACCGACGGCGTCGGCTAAACGTTCTCTTAGAGTTACGAAGTGTTATCGAAATAATACCAAAAGGTTGATTATTTAATTTCTCGTTAAGTTCACAAGTCCGTCCGTAATTTTACCGAATTAAGAAGTTACTACTACTACTGTTATTACGATGTTAGTCCAACTTCTAATTCTTCCTTCAAATAACTAATCTTCTTACTTCATAAGGTTTTCAAACTCAGCAAAGGCTGTACGATAAAGGTGCAGATTGTTCACTGAGCAGAGAGAAATTTCAATTTTGGGAGCTGTTATATTCAGGTTTAAATCAATTTCTTTACCTGTGTGGTAAAGTAATTGATTTGAACGTCTGTTCGTCCTCCTTCTTCTTGCAATCCTGGTCCTTTAATCGAGGCGTAAAAAAATCAAATGCGTTTGTCAAAATAAGAGCCGCTATTGTGTATTTGCAATGATTCCCCTCATTTTGGATACTTCCTGTTGTGCTTACTATCAGGGGAGTTAAAGTTATATTAACGTGCTCTGCTCTACATGACTTTATGTGGTCTACTTTCACACAATTCATGAATTCGAGAAAGTAATCGCAAATCAGATTTAAAGCGTATTTTCACCTAGGTTTAGGACTAAAAGACTTTTATTTACAACTACGAAAAATACCCTTGAAACTTCTGGCATGGGAAATAGTACATTGTTGCGCCGAGCACAAAACGAGTAATTGAAGCACGAGTATTATGTTGGTGCCCGAGCTTAAGCGAGGGCACTAAATTGACACGAGTGTATCTATTACTCGCTTTAGCAAGGTGCGTAATCTACTTTTCTTTTAACTACCAATCTACCTGCCGTAATAAAATATACCTACTCAAAATTAAAACTCAAGTTAATGAAAAAAAAGTTTATGCGTTCTGGTGTAGAACTTATCACTATCGCTGTATATTTCCATTTTATTTTATTTTTCTCGATAAGTAAAGTACTCGTATCAAAATTTTACAATGGTACAAAATGCGCGTCGCTTGCTATTTTTTTCACTCTCGGTTAAAAAAGAAACAAACGGTGCGGCGCGCAGTTATTCAGCCAATTTTTATTGTCGACCAGTATCGAATGCATATATTTTATATTAAAATGGGAGATATTAAACCTCTGTGGTAAATTTATATCTAAATCAAAAATAAAAATAGTGCATTAAAGTAAAACTGTGCAATAAAGAAATTTCATATGACTTTTCTACACTGTTTTAGTTCTAAGCAAAAAATACGTACTTTGTGATCGGTTTTTTTTTTTTACGTGCGGGAAATCCCCACGGATACCCACCTCTCCGGAGCCGGAGGGGCAGGTTATGTCGGACTCGAACCGACTAAACCGCACGCCGTCTCTGGGTCGTAGTGATAGGCCGAAGGTGAGGTTGTCATGCGACATATACCTCGCACCCCGGCTGACCCAGGGCCATCCCTCTCGGTCTGGCCCTCCTCGGGAAGGGGGGGACCACGCGGTCCCCGACTCAACCCCGGTGTGGGGGAGGCCCTACGATGCGCGCCGCCGCCGTGGCCTGCTTCTGCTAGGGTGACGGGCGGCTCCACCCGTCACCCTCAGGCCCGCGCTCATGGGGGGCGGAGGTCAGTCTGCGCCCTCCGACGCCCGAGCCGCCTTCGGGCGCGTGCAGCGATGTCAGCGAGCCTTTCTCGCTCATCGCGCCGCGCCCGCTCTGCTGTCTCCTTCGCGAGCATGACCTGCTCGCAGAAGGAGGCGCTGGCCGCCCACGCATCCGCGCAGCGGACCATCGCCGCGAGCAGGGTGGAGAGCGTGAGCACTCTCACCCCCAGGGCCGCCACAAGCTCCCGCCTCGGCGTCTCAAACGCCGGGCACTCGGTGAGCGTGTGCAGCCCCGAGTCAAGTCAAAGTCAAAGTCAAAGTCAAAGTCAAAGTCAAAGTCAAAGTCAAAGTCAAAGTCAAAGTCAAAGTCAAAGTCAAAAATCATTTATTCTGTATAGACCATTAAAACGGTACTTACAAAACGTCAAGTTTAAAAAAAAATCTAGACTAGTTTAGCAAATGGACCACCGGTTCGAAACGCGGCCCCGACCTGAGAAGACTCCGGCAAGAAACTCAGCGGGCACAGTCCACGCTCGCGTCGCAGTGATGGCACTCGGGCGTTGGCTCTATACCCATCAGATGCAGATACCGCCCGAAGCTACCGTGCCCGGTGATAATCTGCGTCTGACGGTACGAGAGGCTACCGTGTTGCCTCTCTAGCCACTCCCCCATGATGGGCCTTACCGCCGCAATGACGGCGTGCCCTGCGCATGGTTGCCCAAGTCGTCGCTCCCACTCGGCCACCATGACCTGGTGGAGCCGGGATTTCTCGGCCCGAATATCCTCGGGCTCGGGATCGAATCCCCGCTCCCGCGCCTCCTTTCGGAACTGATATAGTGCCGAAAGGGCCCTCGCTTCCAGGATCCACGGTGGTGATCCGGCCAGGAGACTCGCCGCTTCGAAGGATATCGTACGGTATCCCCTGATGGCCCTGGAGGCCATCGTGCTCTGCGCCGTACGGAGCAGAGGCAGGAATCTGGCCTCCAGGGTGTCCGCCCACACGGGGCACCCGTATAGGGCCATGGACCGCACGACACCCGCGTAGAGTCTCCTGCAGGAGGACTCTGGGCCCTTCAAGTTGGGCAACAACCGGCCCAAGGCATTCGCCGTGAGCACCAACTTGGAGCGCAGACTTCGGAAATGCTGTCCGAAGTCCCATCGACTCCCTCCCTCTTTCGAAGAGTTTGCCCACCTCGTCGAGCAGCACTATGGGCCGGTACCCGGACGGCTCGTCCGCCGGGCGTCCAGTGATCGGTTTTGTAGTGATTAATGATAAAATTACCGCATACTTTAAAGAAAAGAATATTATTCTTGACACTGTCAGCAGTATCACTGGGTTTGCGAAGTGCACCGGGGCAGTCACTCATTTTATAGCATTCTATAACTTGTGCGGATAATTCAATAGTTTAAGCCAAGAAACTAACTCTAAATGCTAACATAAATGGGGTTATTAAATTTTGAAAGTTCATGTGGTCTCCTATAATTGAAATGTTTAATCTCTGTACCGTGTAAAAAGTCTAATCTTTGTAAGTGCCTATTTATTGCTCGATTTTTTATTTTTTCTCACTTTCATCATAATTGGTTTGGCTATTAGTAAAAAGTTCAGTGACATACAGGTTTTTACAAATAAAGATATCCAATGCCAACTTTTGAATTTACATACCTGTATCTTTACCTGAGCCAGAGCAAGGATAAAAGAAATCAAATAAACATATCCTTTCAAAGAATCTTTAATTATTTTTATTACCACGTAGCCAATACCATAGTCACCATCCTAGGCCTACATAACACTTGACGGAAAAAGGAATCGATTTATTTTTTTTAGTAAAAAGATTATTTTTACGTAATAACATCATACAATAACAACTTAGTTGCCAAAAATCAATCTTAACAGCATTACCCAGAGATGTTAATTACACCATTTATTCAAAGAACTTCTTCAAAGCAATGTTGATTGGGAAATGTTCAATTTTTATGATTTAATTTGTTCAAATTAAACGAAAGGTGCGCCCCAAGCCAGAACGGATTGACGACCTGAACCGAAAGAGCAATGACGCACATTAGGAAAGACCTATGTCCAGCAGTGGACTGCAAAAAGATAATTGCTTGATTGAGGTTTAAAAATGAAAATGATATTCAAATCTGTGTAGATATCAGAGTACGCTTTTCACAGCATATAAACTCATCAAAAACAGTTTTGAGATCACGAAATCGTTCTTTTTACGTTAGAATAAAACGTTTTTTCTTAATTTCTAAGATTATGCGTTTAAAAAATATTTCATCTTTTGCTAGTGATCTCAAACGTTTCTTGATGTGTGTAAAGGCCTGTTCAACTCAGGAGAGCGGAAATTGCCTTTAAGTCGTCAATTAGACTTTATATATCTTGAGGGTAAGCTGTAGATAAAATCTGAGGAAAGTGGGTCACAATCTCATACATCGGCAATGTTACAATGGCCTCATCTTATTATGGTTTTCCCGCTTGCCCAGGACTGTAGGAATCGTATTGTAGGAATTTGTATCATTATGAAGGGAGATAAGTCGGTCATTACTATTATTTTCAACATTTCGAGTTCACCATTTTTCTTCTCCTAATCTACATCCGTACAGCTTGTCAATCCTTCAACAAGCTTACAGTAATTGTTGATTTTTATGTGAGCCATGTAAGTGAGTAATACGATGTTCTTTAAGAAATATATATTTACTTCAAGGTAAGTAAGTAATTTATATGCTATTCGTCGCTCCCACAAGGTAGTGTACACATTGCTCCCGGCTGGAGAAGTGCTTCCATCGTATTATTTCATTTTATCGTGGGTAACTTCACTCCGAGAGTAAAACTTTTGCCAGAGTCTCATCTATCAGCGGCAGTGCGGGCGAAAGACTGGATGTTAAAAATAGAAATTTAAACTGTATTAAAACTGTATTCTTATCATATTTTTAATATTAATGGTGGTTTAATATACATTGCAATCATCATTAAAAAAGGTAAATGAGATTGTTTATTTCTTCTATAATGTGTATTACCAACCAATTAATGAATTATGGAATATTTTGTAATGCCTCTTAATATTCATTGTCAATAGTCAGTCTATTGAAGGAGACGGAAACGGTGCGCACAGGGAGGTGTGATAGGAACTTCACTCTGCGCTGCCTAAGCTGTTTTCCCAAGTGACTATATACAATATGGGATTCTTCAAGGAGATCATCAGAGGGTTTGACAGGCTCAATAGTTCGATTGTGATGCCCCTGCTCACGGCCATAGCCCATGGTAACCATAAGTTAGGCTGACATTATCCCCTCTGATTAGAGGATATACGTTGGACCTGTTCCGGGTACCAGATGGCCCTAAAAATCTAATAATAATAATCTTTGGATACTGCAGTCCCATGACACTTTAATAGCCAGTGGACGTGGTATTATCATGCTAATATGAGGAAAATGGTGGTACAGAAAACTTTTTGCTTGAGACTAAGGGTTTATCTATATCCGTGAGAGAACATAAAATATAAATATCTCCCGTTTTGCAAAGAAGTAACATACTGTAACGTTGTGGATTTTTTATAAATCTATTTTTAAATAATTCTCTAAAATAGTCGATAATTTAGTATTTTCGACACTAAATTACTAATTTGTCTATGGGTGTGCGAGCGAGATTGGACAACATTACCTAAGTGTCTATTCACGGCGCTAAAGTGGCCCTTTCTTCGGCTATCCTTTGCCGTGGGAGGTCACTCTTGACCCCGGCGGCCAACTGCTGTCGGCACCGGGTAAGTTTTGAGATCAACATGTCCTACTTCTTTCAACAGGTGAAGACTTCTCAGCGGCGCAGCTTACGGCCTGCTTAATGTATGGCTTACTATATTTTATTATTTAACATTTTTCTATGTGCTATTTCAGTCTACTATTTAGTGCCACGAGACCGATGACCTCTACGGTCAGAGGTCACGACACCAGCTTTCGCTGCTTAATTATTTTCCTTTTTATAGCTTCTAGCTACGCTGTTCTGCCGCTGGGGAGATTATCTTCACCTGCTATTATTTTAGCGGGTCACTGGACGTAGTTCCCTTGTGACTTACTGATCCGCACTCTTTCTTTTTCCAGGGTCTTCGCGCCGGGCTTCACGCCATCATTCGGTCGTGAGGCACACCAGCGAGGACCCTGGCACGCCGGCAACATCAGCAGCCGGGAGTGAACGAGCCAAGTGCATACTACCATCTCTGCACAACGGATCAAACAACGCCTCGGCAGAATATTTATTGCGAATCCGCCCTGAGATTCATTTCCAATTACCATATATTATAAATTTATGTAACGCCACTTAATTACTTCGATTATAATTGTTATCAATTGTTAATCTATCTTATTATTTATGTCTCAACCGCTAGCCGTAGACAACTTTATATTAATTAATTTTACAGTGCTCTCATAGCCACTTTCATTCACTTTTATTTACTAGAATTAACTTACCATAAAATCCCTAATATAAAACTAGCATCAAACTTTCTTTTTCGTTACATTGGCGCCCCTACAAAGGTATTATTCTGCCGCAGGTATTGTGTGTTTGTTCCGTAATATTATATTTCTTCTAATTTCGTTTTTACTTTACCAGTGTGGTGATATTTTCACCAATTTTTAGTAATTGGAATTTTTTATTCCATATGTGGGTAGAAAAAAATAAAGTATTATTTTTCTCAATTACATATTTAAACTGAATAATGATCATTTATTTTCATTATATAAGTAACATTACATATATTATTTACTTTAATACCTTTGTTTCACGTAACAACAAAGTAATTATCATTACTTTAACAATTTTTTTGCATTAACACTATATTGTTGATGAAACCTTTGTACTAGTTAAACTAGACAGGTTTATTATTTTTTGCAATTGTTTCAACTGTACTTTTATACCCACTGGTAAGGTAAGGACCTATTTTCTTTTACTTCTTATGGAATTGTTGATCTCAACTTTATATCATCTCGCTACTTACTTTTTATTAATTTTTGTGCAGGTGTGTCTCGTACACACACTGAGTACCCCGTCAGTGAATTCATTATATTTTTACATTTACTTACCTTATGTGCATATATTATGCATAATAATAACATATAATATGTTATTATATCAACCTATTGCTGGTTGAATTTTGTTTATATTTTATTTGAAATTATTTGTTGTTTTGAACACAAATAACTTACTATTCACCGACAGGTTACATATATTTTACTTTATTTCAGTAACTTACTTAGTTTATTTCAGTAAATTACTTACTTTATTGAAGTAAATTACTTACTTCATTTTATGTCAATCTCGCTCATCGCACCATAGTTTTAATTTTTACTTAACTTAACTGGGTTACTTCACTGTTTAAAATTTTATACTGAACTGTTTTGTAGTCATGTTGCTCGTTTTCGGATTTCTGTATCCAAATTAGCTGGATCATTAAAAAAAAAAGAAATATATATATCCCTTGAAAAGAAAAACAAGAAAAATAAAAGATCTCCATAAAACCAACATATATATCTTTGAAAAGAACAACAAAGATAATAAATACTTAAATTGATAGTCCTTCATCTTGTTCTGCATATTGGATTGTTGAGTCTGTGATTCAAGTCTTTATAATAATTACCTTTAATTTAAATTTACCGTACAAAGTATACATTACCATTTCCCCGAGTCCTCTTAAGATGCCTGGTGCATCAATGGACATATTCATGACAAAGGTGTGTTCCTTTCATGTTACTTTTAGCAAATATATAGCAGTCATTCAAATAATCAAATAATTCGACATAAAACATTTTAATTAAACAAAATAAATAAAACATAAAGTTAACCTAACATAATCAATTAATTTAAACTAACAACTTAACTTCTTGATAATTAATAAACACTTGTTTTATTCTAATAACCACTATTGTTTCAATCATAATTTTCAATTCCAATAAACTTCACATTGCACTTAAATAATATTACACCATTGTTGTGGCAAACAAGTATATCCCAACACATACTTGTAACTTAAAATAATGATAATTAAAACTTGTTTTTTACAATGAAACTTCTTATTGTTGTTGTACTGTGCTGGTACACTGCCTACAACCTTTTAATCACTACATGGTCGTAATGATATACACTTTTACCTATAAAAGGGTCAACAGTTATAACTTTAATTTCATGTACCCAACTTTGAACACTTTTTACAAAAACTTTTTATATCTTGAAATACGCATACATCATGTTGATAGTCTTCATACGTACCTACTAATGTACTGTTTTTCTATTGTTTATATCTTTGGTTCTTATAATAGAACATCAAATTAATTTCATCAAAACTTTGTTTTGAATTTGTTCTGAAAGAAAAATGTAACTTGAACTATCAAACGTCATATAATTTTGACAATCAAAAAGTGTTGCCAGTAGTATAATTTTAAAATACTACTAAATATTTTTTCAAAATTTCCTTGTTTTTTTTAAGCCAAATAAAATTATTTTCAGAATAACAACTTTTTGGTCTTTTGTGCTAAATATTATACAATATTATCTTTAACCCTATGGTTGCCTCCGTATTCTGTTGTCTGACTTTTCCTGGGATGGATATTTCATTTTTATGTTTCTGTTGTTTTTATATCAACATTTATTCACTACGATTATGGTGAATAATAATATAAAAAATAAAATATAAAATTATTAAAAATAAATCAATTAAAAATATTAAATATTTTTAAAATCTCTGTTCCTTGGACCTGGAACTAAGAAATTTTTCAAAAATTTTGACAATTGCAAAGAACATTTTATTCTTTGGGTTAACCCTAAAATGCCTCCATAGGTTTCTTGACTTGCAAAAAATTTTTTGGAACTTTTTATCACAAGACAAACACAAACGACTACAAAACATTAAATTAATTAATTTGTTTGTTGAACCTTGGGTTCTGATCTTTTTGAACTTTTTAAACTTTTGAGTTTTTAAAACTTTTAAATTTTTTGAACACTCGTTGTTCCTTTTGCAACTCATGTTTGCATATATACTCACTGTAGGTGGGTCAAATAATAAGCCATTTTCCTTTGAAAATAACTCTTTTAATAATAATTTGACTTGGTCATAACTTTTAAAAGTAGTTAATTATACTTTTGCATTGTTCATATTTGACAATGACACTTATATAGCTTAAATAAAGTTAACTTTTTAAATTTTATTACCCTACCACTGCTATATATTTTCTTCTTCTTTTCTCCTCTCTTTGAGATGGAACTTTGAACTTCATGTTCGTTTTCCTTTATTATTAGGATTTACCTAGTAATGGTTGTTGTGGGTCGGTTGGCGTTTTAAACCAACCGATGTTGTTTTTGGGTCCGTTGGCGTTTTAAACCAACGGATACCTTATCTTGGTGCTGGGATACTAAACCAGTCACCGGGATTTTTTATGGTTTTATACCATTTGTTGGATCTGTTGGCGTTTTAAACCAACAGATACCTTTTTCTTCGAGCTGGGAATTCAACCAGTATCGGGGTACTGTTTTATGATTTTATACCATTATGCTGAGCGGTCGTGCAAACTCAGTTTAAAAACAAGCCTCATTGCATCCCTTTTTGTTATGTCTTCTTCCGAGCGGTTTGCAAACTCGTGAAATAAGCCTTATTGCAGATGCGGTAATGTATACATCTAAAATAAGCCCTATACTAAAAACATAACACCTTCCCTTTTTAAAGTTGAAAATATATAGTGGTTCGATTGCTCCTTTTCTTCCCATTGAAATTGTTGTCTGTGACATTTCAATATTTTCCATCTTGTTTGATTTACGTCTGAGTCTCCAGTGCCTATTAACCTGGAAACTCTCTTCGCAAGGAACGCGTGTACTACATTTTTGAAGTGGTAACCGCTAAGTATGGATGAACATGATAGGGGAGGTATGTAAGGAAGTATGTATGTGTAAGCGTAAGTCAGGCATTTTATTGAGCAGTCCAGTATCGGGTTTTTGGGTAACAAAAACCCAGAACTAATTGGGGGGGTATTGTAACGTTGTGGATTTTTTATAAATCTATTTTTAAATAATTCTCTAAAATAGTCGATAATTTAGTATTTTCGACACTAAATTACTAATTTGTCTATGGGTGTGCGAGCGAGATTGGACAACATTACCTAAGTGTCTATTCACGGCGCTAAAGTGGCCCTTTCTTCGGCTATCCTTTGCCGTGGGAGGTCACTCTTGACCCCGGCGGCCAACTGCTGTCGGCACCGGGTAAGTTTTGAGATCAACATGTCCTACTTCTTTCAACAGGTGAAGACTTCTCAGCGGCGCAGCTTACGGCCTGCTTAATGTATGGCTTACTATATTTTATTATTTAACATTTTTCTATGTGCTATTTCAGTCTACTATTTAGTGCCACGAGACCGATGACCCCTACGGTCAGAGGTCACGACACCAGCTTTCGCTGCTTAATTATTTTCCTTTTTATAGCTTCTAGCTACGCTGTTCTGCCGCTGGGGAGATTATCTTCACCTGCTATTATTTTAGCGGGTCACTGGACGTAGTTCCCTTGTGACTTACTGATCCGCACTCTTTCTTTTTCCAGGGTCTTCGCGCCGGGCTTCACGCCATCATTCGGTCGTGAGGCACACCAGCGAGGACCCTGGCACGCCGGCAACATCAGCAGCCGGGAGTGAACGAGCTAAGTGCATACTACCATCTCTGCACAACGGATCAAACAACGCCTCGGCAGAATATTTATTGCGAATCCGCCCTGAGATTCATTTCCAATTACCATATATTATAAATTTATGTAACGCCACTTAATTACTTCGATTATAATTGTTATCAATTGTTAATCTATCTTATTATTTATGTCTCAACCGCTAGCCGTAGACAGCTTTATATTAATTAATTTTACAGTGCTCTCATAGCCACTTTCATTCACTTTTATTTACTAGAATTAACTTACCATAAAATCCCTAATATAAAACTAGCATCAAACTTTCTTTTTCGTTACAATACTTATGAACTTCACGGGAGCAGTAGGAACGCTAAGTAACATTCAGTCCACGTGATCCTGGAAGTGAGTGTGAAGGATAGAGTTAACCCTACTAAAGTTGGTAGCTTAGTGGTAAAGGAGTTGGTCTTACGATCGTGAGGTCTTGGGTTTGAATTCCCTCTTCTAGCACACGCATTTAGCTTAGTTGGAGGGGTTAGAGGGAATATTAGTAATTTACATAATTCCGGCTGAAAAAAAGGCCCACGATGGTGATTCCCTATAAGAAGTATGGAACGAGACGACAACTAGGACTAGGACTGTACGATTCTTGGCCAATATCTACTGGCATTCGTCGTTACTTCTAAGATGTTCAATAAAAAAGCTCGCATGTCAGAACATAAACTGGTTAGTGAGTTCGATTGCGTGAAGTGGCGACGTCACGCCATACTCCATTCACTAGAACTAACATCTTACGTTTTCAACTGTACAAACTTACAGAATCTCATTGCTTCAAAGCTACGATCACAATAAAAGTATCTTATTAATAAAAGTACAGTATAAAAATTATCACTTGACCTAATTTCAAGGTATCGAATAAAACTTATCAAAACCGGCAAAGGATAAAGATCAGAGGCAGTAGATAAATATTTTATAACTCATTAACCCCAAAAAAGGGTTCAACGCGTGGACATGATAAAAAAATGAAAACAATCAGCGTTTAAAATGTCATCGGACTATTTAAATGGACGCGTAACGTATCATTTGATTCATACCACATTTGACGCAACCAACCAATATCGTGTTCGAATACCGCTTTTTATATGTAGATTTTTACGTTTAGTTTTGGTGACTCTAGAAACAAGAAACTAATAGATCATCCGTTCATTATCTCTTCGATGAGAATGTCGTGTAGTTTACGTAGTCCAATCAGTATTACTAATATGACCTAAGAGTATTTTCGTTATAACCTGTTAGTCAAGATTTGCCAAATTTTAAAAATATTGACTTATTGAGGAAAGTCATAAACTATATAATATTATACTATGAAATATTAGTGTAGTGAAACGATTTTTAAAACTGTGTATGTGATAACAGATATGAAAAATATATGTGTGATAAATTACTAGGTAAATGTACCTACAAAAAGTGAATATTAAATAATTAAAAATTTAACTAATACTTATGATACTAAATAAAAATCCTAAAAATACTCTATTTAGTGGTGTTAAAATAATTACAACCTTGTTTGTCAATCTTGTGGGAAACCCGAAGAAACTGTTTACATGTTGTACCCTCAATAAAGGTGTTAGAATTAAAGCTCAATGCAAACAGCCTCTGCATAATTGACGATAACATAAGATTTATAAAACCGCCAACGAAGGTGATACAGAGGAGTGAGAAAAGATTATTGGTACAATGAATACGAAAACTGAAGAGTGCGTTAAATGTGGGGATGAGGAATACGAATATGTGCCCCCCGAGGGTGGATGGGGGTACGTTGTGTGCTTCGGTCTGTCAGTCATTTTTGTAAGTATTGCCTACCGTTAATTCATTTTATCAAATTATTTTAACACACATTTTACCAGTTTCGAATTGTCTCTCGAGTAAACTATTCCGTTTAGTTAAACATAAAATTAGAGACCTTAATATCAATTGTGAAGATCTATCCATAGATAGTATGGGGTTGATGAATTATTGATTTTTTTTCCTATTTTTGTGTGAAAATCTTAATGCGGATCACAAATTATATAAGAATAAGAATAAGAATAAGAATTGTTTATTCACCAAGAAAATAATTTACATTTGCGTTCACTTAGATCTATAGTAGTTAGTTACAGAGACGATACCTAATAATATTGTTTAATTACAATCACAGAAAAAAGAGAACTGTAGCTATCAACCCCACACTAGGTCAAGCCTGTCTCGTGGAGTTTTTATAAAATATTTCCAACTTCAAAATTAATTGCTATAAAATTACCAATATTAATAAATATATATAAAAATGATAGTAGTGTTATTTCTTAATATTATGAATTCATTATGAATTTATCAATCATATCATAAATCATTATTATATCAATCAATACAAACATCTTGAACTATAAGCATTCAGCTTACGGTACGGCTGATTATTGTACTACAATTATTTTATTATTTTATTTATTTTTAACTTAATTATTAATAAAAACTTGTCTGCATGCAAACGATGGTTACTACAATGTTACGCGCGCGTGTGTGTGTGTGTGTGTGTGTGTGTGTGTGTGTGCGTGTGTGTGTGTGCGCGTGTGTCTGTGTGTGCGTGTGTACGTGTGCGTGTGATGATAGTGTGTGAGTGTATTATGAAAATACCTTCACCAGAGATTCTGAATCGGCATATGATAGTGATAGAAGATATTTTCGAACAATTATTTTGACCTGACTAGTTCTACAGTGCTTAATGTTACATTGTTTTGTGATGCTGTTATATACGCTTCCGAGTTTGAAATCCTGCATGTGCTGTGCAAAATCGGTGTTTACTCGAACTGGCGCGCTTCTATAAACTCTACGCTCAAGAAGTTGAGGATAATCCTGTGATTCCAGTACTATCCTGTGCTGCTTTGAAACCAATTTAAGGATGTACAGTTGCCGAACATTAAGAGTAGTGGTTTCTTTATAAAGAGAGTCGGTGCAGAATCTGAAAGGTTTTCTATACATGACTTTCAAGACCGATCTCTGTGCTCGTTCGAGTAGGAGCATAGTAGTGGAACCGACGCCACCCCATACCGTTATACAGTAGCAGATAATTGATTCACATAGTGCAGTATATACAAGGTGTAAAATATTATTACTGGCTGAGTTACGAAGCAGTTTCATAATGTGAATCAATTTCCTGACACGGCTTGCCACCAGTTCAATATGGGGTTTGAATGAGAGCCTAGGGTCAATCATAACGCCGAGGTACTTGACACTATCCACCCTTTGGATCGATTCGCAGGAGCACTTATTTGGGTTGCACTTACTAGTGTGGATTTTGACGGTGTACGGTTCCTTAGGTTCTGACGCTTTCGTCTTGTAAAAACATACGTAGTTTGTTTTTTTAATGTTCAAAGACAGCAGGTTGCAGTCAAGCCATTGTTTTAACTGCGTCATTGTTTTCTGTGCATTTTCATGCACTGATGCCCAGGATTTACCGTTGAACAGAATAGCCGTATCATCTGCGTAACAAATAGCTTCCACCTCTGGTCCTATGGTATTGTGGATATCATTAATATACATGATAAATAGGGTAGGGCCAAGCACACTTCCTTGCGGTACTCCGAAAGTGGTGGTTGTTGTGGTACTGACATATTCTCCAATTTTCACACATTGTCGTCTGTTTGTTAGATACGTCTCAAACCATTTCAGAGGTATGCCTCTTATTCCAAATACCTCAAGCTTTTTTAAGAGAATCGGAATGGCGACTGTGTCAAATGCCTTCGCAAGATCAACAAAAACTCCGAGGCACCTTTCATTGTTATCGAGATGTCTAGTCACACGATTGGTTAATAGGCTTACCGCATCCTCTGTGGATTTACCGAGTTGGAATCCAAACTGCTTGTCAGAGATTAGCTTGTGTGCTACAAGGTAGGATTTGAGACGTTTGTTGACTATTTTTTCTAAGATTTTAGAGAATACTCCTAACAAAGATATGGGTCTATAATTCGCGGGATCTTGTTTCGTTCCATTTTTGTGTATGGCAATCACCTGAGCCTCCTTCCATTTATCAGGAAAGGTCCCAGAGCTAAGGCTAAGATTGATAATATGGGTTAGTGGGATTACAATTTCGCCACGGATTTCTTTTAACAGTCTTGGTGTGAAAGTATCTATACCTGCTGCGCAATCGCTGTTTACTTTACTTATTAAACCGTCCACTTCGTAAACGTCAGAAGGCTGCAAGAAGAAGGAAGCAGCAACCGGTTCACCCAATTTTTGTCTACTGATCACCGACTCCAGGGTTTCAGTCATGTTATCTAGAATTAGTGTAGCTAGATTCGCACCAACCGTCGAAAAATACTCGTTACAGGCGTTAACTGATGCTTGTGGGGTTGATTTATATTGAAGTAAGTCAGTATTAGAGTTTTTGTTTTTGTCATGGTCGGTGATATTTTTTATAGTTTTCCATAGGGTCTTGGTATTATTTTTACTTTCCTCAAGTTTTTTATTGTCATACTGTTGTTTTACTTTACGTAATAGGTTAGTAAAGAAGTTCCTGTAACGGGTATATATAAGTTTTTTAACTTTGTCATTAGGATGTTTACTGGATGCCTGATGCAGTTTGTCTCTGTGGTTCATGCATTTTACGAGTCCCGGGGTAATCCACGGTTTCCATATAAATTTAGAGCGACCGATTTTCTTTTCACTAGTATGTATTCTTAATATACTGTCCAAAGTTGAATGGAATGCATTAGTCGCCTTGTTTACGTCCCCTTCCGAGAGCACTCCGAACCAATCACAGTTTTTCAATTCTGCAATGACCGCTGGGAAATCGACTTTACGAATTGAATGCTGTGAGGGTTTTGATCTCTTTGGAGTGACCGTGTTACATCCCATCATTACCATACGGTGATCAGTGATAGCGACATCGCAGACAATCCCCACGACATCGCGTTGTCTAGCATCAATAAAGATGTGGTCTAGACAACTGTTTAACCTGGTTGGTCCTGAGATAACCTGGGCCAGACCATGTTCAGTCATAAGGTAGGAGTATTCTAACACTTGGCTGTCCGATGTGTCTAATAAGTTTATATTGATATCTCCAGCAATTACGACTGTAGAGCATTTATTCAAAGTATTAAAAATTCTGTCGAGTGAGAAAATAAAATTGTCTATTCGTCTATATGATGGGGAACGGTAGATGGCAATCAAAGTCATGCCCGTAGAAAGACCCACAATGAGACATTCTGCGTCCTGAATATCGGGCTCAGTGACGGTTGGGCTCCAGCAGTCTCTGACGTATACTACAACTCCTCCACATTTGTTAAGGTTATTTTCTGTGGCGTATGAATTATACCCCTGAATTCGCCTTACAACTGGGTTTAATAACAAATGACATTCGGTAAGAATTATGACGTCAAAGATTATGTTTAATCTTTTTAATGCAATGCAAAAAGAATCAAAATTTGGTTGAATACCACGTATGTTAAAAGTCAACACCCTGAAGTTGTAGTTCGAGTTTAAAAAACTATTACACAGTTCCAGTTCGTCGAGTTCGTGACATTCCAGGTTGGTAATACGATCTACTTCATTCGTTAAATAGACTGTCATTGTGGTAAGTCAGTTGTTTCGAATGCGAATACTATTAGGTTGGTTGTCGAGAACTCTGCACAGAGGTTACGAGATAATAGCAGGTCCAACACTTCAAGCGTATACTTCTTGGTTATTTCTAGGCACAAAGCAAGGTATGTAATAATATAACAGAAAATAAAAATATTAGTGTTCGTGAGTGTGTCTAAATAGTGAGATGCGTAGTAAATAGTTTTATGAATGTTGTATATTATGTAGTTTATATCTGAATTGAAGGTGAAATACGTGTAGTTATTGTTTGTGCTGTAAAGATAATGTGTAAAAACTATTTGTGTATTACAGGTTTTGCAGATGGAATTCAGTAGTGTAATGTCACATATGAGATAAATAATCGTGATTTTCCAGTGACATTTAATTGAAGGCTCCCTTACAATGATAGGATTAGTATATTTGCCGTAGTGATACTTGTGTAAGAGAGAAATCTTGATGAGGTGTGTGGAAGCATAATAGGGATAACTCTGATTATGCACTATTACAACAATAACAATACTAAATATTGAACCTGGTTCATTGATTCGAGTGATGATTTTTGTGAAGTAAAAGCGTGATTCGTGTTGATTGACAGTAAAAATACGGTGAACAAAAATAAAGTCAGCATGCAATCGTTGTGTACATACATGTGGTCTAAGGTGCAACTGAGTGGATACATTAGGCTTCATGAAGATCGAATGTCTGGGAAAGACCAACATTATCATTCCGCTGGAGGTCTTCACTGGCAACAGCTTCAGGAAGTCCGATTTTTTCATCAAGGTCCCTCGGTGTTCGGACGGGCAAGGCTGGCATCTTTTCAGCTTTACGTACATATATCGTGCCGTTTCGCACCCAGCAGTAGCGAAAACGATGCGCTGCCGCACGTATTCGAGCTTCACGAAACAACTGTTTATTAGTCCTAGATAAATGTTCATTGATATAAACAATTGAGTCGGTCCCCTTGATAATATCCTCAGACGTTAGCGGGCGTCGGACTTTTGCTGCTGTTAGAATTTGAGTGCGCAATGTACGGCGAGTGAGTCTCAATACTATAGGTCTCGGTTTACCAGTCGTATTAGTGCGACGTCTGCCTGAGCGATAGACCTCATCAATGTCAGTTTCGGTTAGTTGGACCCCAATTTTTCTAGTCGTTAACAGCGTGATATGGGTGAGATTTTCATTGCTCTCTTCCGGAATACCCATTATTTCAAGTTCAGACTTCATATCAGATTGTTCATAGATATTAAGTTTAGTTTGAAGTTCGGTAATAGATTCCTTCAGAAGTGAAATTTCTTCATCTTTATTAGAGATTTTTTTATTTAGGAGATCGAGCCTTTGGCCGAGTGTGTCAGAGACATATGAAAGTTTGGTGCCAATGTCTATACTTTGTTGCCTAAGGTCACTTATCTGTTGGCTCAGAAGGCGTATTTCAGACAGCAGTATCGATGTTTCGGAGGCCTCTGGTTCACCAACACTCGGGCTTTCTTTTCGCGCACGCTTGGATTGGCGGTTTGCTTTATTCAGGATAACAGGCGAGTTCAAGGATGGCCTCTGCGAGTCAAGTTCAGATTGTACGTTCTTTGCGTTTGAATGTTCCGTGGTAGCCGTTGAATTTGGCGGTGGCGTGCGCTTAACGTTCGGCATAATGTGGTAAACAGATATAGTTTAATTTGCTTTAGATAGACACGAAAAGGCAATAAGTTGGTTTATTGCCGGTCACTATTAGTTTTTTTGCAGGCGTTTCTTCAGTGACAAGTCAAATTTCCAATTAGTTGTGAATGATCATCAATATGCCATACAATGGTCTTTTAATTATCAAAAAATTACCGAGAAAGTCCAAAAAGTGATGCCAGTAGGATTTTGAGGTCACAGGATTGGAACTCGGTATCGTTTCAAAGTGCAAAAGGAAGACTGGTGCTTATACCACTGGACCGGCAAGACAGGTATTACACTTGACCAAATAAGTGTTTCGTTCTGTACACGTAGCTAGTATTTGAATAGATTTGTGTACAACTTTATATAGATGTCACTGACCGAATCCACTCACAATTTTGAATAAAAAACGACTTTTTATTTATGTTTTTCTTTGATTGTTCACCAACACTGACGAATTTCAATTTAGTGATTATTTGAACGCACAGGGTTTTGAATTCTGCACAAATTGATATGAAACACTAGTACGCAGATAAACTTTTTACCACTTCGACTGATTAAAATTGCAGAGACAAACTTAAAACGGGCCTCCCTCGCTCGTGGCGTATACTATCTACTTACCAAGTTTCACCAACATAGTTCTTATAGTTTCAGAAAAAAGTGGCTGTGCGGTACGGACGGACAGACAGACAGACAGACATGACGAATCCATAAGGGTTCCATTCTTTGCCATTCAGCTACGGAAGCTGATGCTGAAAAAAAACACGTTTAATAGCAGGCGGTATCCCATGATTTTCTTTCAGTTTATAATTTGCAAATGGGTACCGCCTATTATCCATTGATGTATATTGCTACTGGGTTAATCTCATTGCTGCTATCAAACTTGTTTCGATCTTTTCCGCATCAGTCGGGTTTTATTTTTAATAATTCATTCTATTTTATACTTTTTAGATGTAACATATAGTATGTTGTTATAATCGTCTTCTTATTTCCTTCATTTTGATACCCTATGTATTCGAGGGCACGCCGTGATTGCGGCGGTAAGACCCATCATGGGGGAGTGGCTAGAGAGGCCACACGGTGGCCTCTCGTACCGTCAGACGCAGGTCATTACCGGACACGGTAACTTCGGGCGGTACCTGCATCTGATGGGCATAGAGCCAACGCCCGAGTGCCATCACTGCGACGCGAGCGTGGACTCGGGGCTGCACCCGCTCACCGAGTGTCCGGCGTTTGAAGCGCCGAGGCGGGAGCTTGTGACGGCCCTGGGGGTGAGAGTGCTCACGCTCTCCATCCTGCTCGCGGCGATGGTCCGCTGCGCGGATGCGTGGGCGGCCAGCGCCTCCTTCTGCGAGCAGGTCATGCTCGTGAAGGAGACAGCAGAGCGGGCGCGGCGTAGCGAGCGAGAAAGACTCGTGGACATCGCTGGCCGCGTTCGAAGGCGGCTCGGGCGTCGGAGGGCGCAAACCGACCTCCGCCCCCCATGAGCGCGGGCCTGAGGGTGACGGGTGGAGCCGCTCGTCACCCTAGCAGAAGCAGGCCACGGCGGCGGCGCGCATCGTAGGACGATACCGGGGGCGAGTCGGGGACCGCGTGGACCCCCCTCCCGAGGAGGGCTAGACCGAGAGGAATGGCCCTGGGTCAAAGACAACCTCACCTCCGGCCTAGCACATCGACCCACAACGGCGTGCGGTTTAGTCGGTTCGAGTCCGACATAACCTACCCCTCCGGCTCCGAAGGGGTGGGTACCCGAGGGGATTTCCCGCACGTAAAAAAAAAAACCCTATGTATTCGATCAGTTTGAATGTAAATATTTTTTGACTTTTTTTTTGGCGCTAAATGGCTATATCCTTTTTTTTTTCAAATTTAATGAGTCCTAAAAACTTAGGCGATGAATACCTTTCAGTTGAGTCATTGACCATTATAATCTGTAAAGTGGCTCAAAACATTGATGTATATTGTTACTAAAGTCATTGGTTCAGAAGATTTGAGGTAATTAAGAATATTTCAAACATATATATAAGCATACAAAATACACGCGAAAAATAAAACCCTTCTTAGCACTCGAGTAAAAATTGAAGTTTCATAATAGGTTCAATTTAGTCAATGTTCCTAGGTATCATCTGATAATATGCGATATCTATTAAACTAATTTAATGTTTTTTTATTATTATTTCAATGCCTATAATATAATGTGCTTACCTCAAAAATGGTCTATTTCAATTAATAAAATCTTCAAAAACCTCTAACTCTATAGGCAGAAATATACTGAAATATCATGGTGAATTTAAGTAAACTTTTATAATTGTACCTTATAGTAAGAATCTCGCGGAAAGGAAATGAAATTCTTCTATCTTTTTTTCCACCCTCTTCGCTCTATATAATATTATATAAGTTCTCTCTTATAGTGTGGGTGAACAAACTTACACACTTCTTTTTATAAATTAATTTATAATTATATAGCAATATCTAGACTTTAGAACGTGGAAGTACTACCGCTACGCCACACTATAAGCTTACTCTTACTTAGTGCTAAATCTCAGCTAGCAGTAATTAAGTAGTTAGATATATACCTAAAATATGAAATCATAAAATAAAACTAATATTTTAAGACACATAGGGACAAAAACACCTCACAATAATTAATTACACATAAGTTTAGGAAAAACATTTCTCGATTGAATCTTTTTATACAAACATAATTCCCACTTATATTAAGTTACATTAGAAGAAATAAAACATAAATGATACGAAATTAAATTTAAAACTAGAAACTAAAATAAGCTAAGCTAAATAAATAAATTTTTTACATACATTATCGCCGTGCCACCGCTGGCGTGCCAGCCATTCGTGAACCTAATGGGCTGATGCGTGACGATGTCAAGAGAGCGGATGTTATATCATTGCTGCCTTGGAAGATGGGTAGGCCTTTTGTGTGGGACAGGCGTGTTGCGAATTACGCCCAGCACTTCTGCAGCATGAAAGGCCATGGTGCCCAAAGTATCATGGCCCAAGGCACAGCTTCACCGCCGTGGCAACGAGGGGGAAAAGCACACGGCGCTCCTAAGCGGAGGCAAGTGGCAAGGCGGAAAGTAGCATCGTCCAACATAGTACCTAGCGACCAATAATTATTAACAAAGGGTCGCTTTACTCCTCATACAAAGTGTGATGACAGTAAAATGTACAGGCGTTATATTTTAAAATATATATTCAGTGCCTGGCATAAGTGGCCGCCGTCCTGTTGCCATGACAACAATACATTATTCCAGTAACCGTCCAGCATTGAATTTGCTCGCTGGACGGGAATTCGTTTGTATCCACATATTCATTTTGCAAATGATGATAGGTTTTTGTGAGAACTATTAAACATTTTATGGTACAAATACCAGGCATATATTATATTGAAACATGTTTTAGGTAGTGTGTAAGTCTAGTATCAATTTAAACACAAAAATGTTGATATTCTACTATTTCAATTTAAGTACCTACTAGTATTATATAAGTTACTAGCGGTCTGCCCCGGCTTCGCATGAGTGGTAAGAACGTATAGCCTATGTTACTCAGGGTTAATGTAGCTTTCCAATATTGCAAGAATTTTTGAAATCTGCACAGTAGTTTTTGAGTTTATTCATTACAAACATACACACAAAAATACAAATCTTTCCTCTTTATAATAGTAGAGTAGAATGGGATGAATTTTGTATTGTATTTGTTTGCTAAACATAATATTTGTGAAATATGATATAAGAATCTATAAAACTATGGACACCTGCAGAGGTAAAGCCACCAGACTATATACCTTCGCACTGAATATCGACTTTATAATCCACTAAATTCTGTAGTTTAAAACATTTGCATTTCTTCTAGCCTAGACTAGACAAGTCTATACAATTTGTAAAATTATAATAATATAGTCGGTAAAAAGTAACGGTGAATATGAATCTGCTGGCAACTAAGAGTTGCATAACCAAACCTGTTCAATTCATTTTCATTCATAATTTTCTTAAAAACAAAACAACCTTGCGAAACTAGATTGAGGGACAAACTTAACGTTGCTTTTAATAAACTATTTTATAGATACATCAATATGGGTTGCAATCGGTTTACTGACTGTAAATAAGTTCTGCCACAAGTCCGTCTAGTCTATTTTGCGATATGAAGATGTGAATGTTCAGGGTGAGACTAAATCACAAACAAAGACAGCATAGTGGGATATGGAGGGTGGGACTACAATATTATTAACAGGCTTTATCCAGACTGGCTCAGACTCAGCCTATGCTGAGTCTAATCCCAATTATTATTTTTATTATAACCACAAATTTATGGATTTGTTCAGAACTGCATGGAGGTACAAAAGATTATATTATATTATATTATTATTATATTTTATTAATTATTATTATATTATATTTATTGCCCGTTTGTCTTGACAGAAAAACGGGCAATAAAAAGATTATATAAGGGATCTATTCCGTATTGTATTTTGAGGTACGAAACTCTAAATATATATACACGATTCACACACGTGCCCGCCAATCAAAACCTGTCCAGGCGTTTGTTTCTTACGCGCTCTTACCTCGTAATAATATTATCTAGAGATTTATTGGAAGTATTGTCTTGTCTGTCTACTTATTAGTATGTTGCCGCTTACTTTATCACTTTTTTCATTAAAAGTAAGAATATATAACACTTTATTGTACACCATTTGATTTACAGTAGATACTAGTAGGTAGCATTTGTATACATTGAATGTACAATGGGCGGCCTTATCGCTTAAAGCGATTTCTTCCAGGCAACCTTGGGATGTACAGTAGTGTGATTAAATTAAATTATGGTGTAGTTATCAGATAATCTAGATATAAAATGTTCTGAAACAAAAAGAAAGAAGGAGAGAGAAAAGCATAAAAAAATAGAAAATAAAATAAATATACGGTTATACGTAACGTATTATAAATATATACAACTATAGCACATAAATAGATGTTTATAAAATAGTAGGTACATACTAGTATGAAGAGATAGTAATAAGTGAGCATATAAATAGTGAGCTATCAAAGTGTACACGATGCTAATTAGTGGTCTTTTACCAGTCTTTTAAAATAATATTAACGGTTTTTGCCCGCCTGATGTTCAATGGCAGTGCATTCCATAAGCGCACAGCCTTGACAGTGAATGACTTGTCTACAAAGTCAGTGGAATGCATTGGCATTTTCAGCCTCAAATTCTCGGATGACCTCAGGCACTTTGTATGTGTGTCATAGAGGAACTGGAATCGTAATTTGAGATTAGAGGGAGTGGTGGGATTAAACAATACATTATATAACAATGTTAGAATATGAGCATTCCTGCGAAGCCGAATTGGGAGCCACTTGAGTTGCTTACGAAAATCTGAAACGTAATCATACTTGCGTAGACCAAATATGTATCTTATGCAAAAATTTTGAAGCCGCTCAAGTTTATCTAGTAGAATCTAGTAGAATAATTACATCTATTAACCAATATTCTTCAAGGCGAATGGCTTTGCAAAGGATTGTTTAAAAATCGAACACAAGGGGTACACGTTCAACTTTTGATATGAGTCTGTAGATACTATTATTGTACTGTGCTAATAATATTAAGAAGAAGGATTAGTTTGTTTGTAATTAAACTTATTTTATTCAAAAGTAACATAGTCTAATTTTGGGGTCCTGCTGTTTGACCAAAAGTCATTTGGCAAAATTATACTTGACAAACGTAAAAGTTACTATCGTTACACTAACTTAACTTTTAACTAACTACTGAAGGTACCGAAGACACACTCTGCCTGAATTATTCTTAGGTGTACCTGTTAGAGATTAAAAGTAGATCAGAATGGCATAGTTACAACTGAAGCAAATATAAGAGTGTAAACAGTCTAAGCAAAGTGGTATCGTGTACAAGGATTTGAGATGAGATATGTTTAGATAGGTATAAGTGTGCAATAAGTATTTAGTTATTTAAAATTTTATGTGGTCTGGGAGTGCCGGCAGAAGTGAAAACTTTTTCTTTCTTTCTTTCTTCGTTATATACATAGAAAAAGATAAAAAGAACATACCATACCATAGCATTCCATACCATACCTATAATATAGCGCCAATCATAGAACCTATCACAAATTTTTTGCTAATTTTCTGTCAGAAGAAATTAATAAATTACAAAAAGAAAAAATAATCAATCACAAAAAGTAATAAATTACAAAAAGAAAAAATAATCACAAAAAGTAATAAATTAAAAAAGAAAAAAAAATCACAAAAAGTAATAAATTACAAAAAGAAAAATAATCACAAAAAGTGCCAGAAGCCCAGGTTTGAACCTGGTAATATCTGAAACCATAAGGACTTACAGTCGAACCGCTAACCGTTAAGCCACGATGCTATTTATCGTACCTTGCAAAATAGACAGTCTTTCTCTTTAGCTAATGTTGTATGACGTCAGTCGTCGGTTACGGTTCAAAGGTCAAACAATCCTGATGCAAGTTTAACAATTTTTACCCATCCAACGCCGCTAAAGAAGTTTTCACTTCAAAAATATTAAACAACTAGCTGTTGCCCGCGGCTCCGCTCGCGTGGATGTCGGTTTTCCTGAATTTTCTTTGCTATAAACCTCACGGAGCCCGAGACCTTTCCAACGAATGCAAAACCGTGGAAATCGGTTCGTGCGTTCTGGAGTTATAGCGTCAGGAAGGAAAACCCGACTTATTTTTATATAGTAGACTGTAGGTATTTTTCGTTGGCGTAGAATATTTTATCCTTATGATTTTGCATGCCAGTTTATATGCCTGGGTCAAACCGAATGGTTTTTATACCGGTACATATTTTTTCTAAACACTATAGAAGTCACTCACGTCAAGTATTAATTATTATTAATTATATAGACATTTGACATTATTTATCCAATTTAGTTTCACTTTGGCGTAGAAAGCCTTATCAACATCGTCTAGGACCGAGCCAAGCTCACTTGCCAGTTTGTGCACTTACTCAACAGCGGACGAAGTTTTGACGCAGGCTTAGCTCAGGATTGAGAGGTCAGACGATGCACGTTTGGTAAAAACTTTCCCGTGGAAATCCAATATAGCGTATGTTACTCAGGGTGAATGTAATTTTCCAATGGTGAAAGAATTTGCGAAATCGGCACAGTAGTTTTTGAGTTTATTCATTACAAACATACAAAAGTACAAATCTTTCCTCTTTATAATAGTAAATGATGATTGAGTTCAATTTTGAACAATTGCTGTTGGCTCTTGTACCAACGGTAATCACTATTTAAAATACAATAAATTAATACCAGTATCAATAGTGTAGGCCCTATTTTAGAAGCAGTTACTGTAATTTAATATACAGTTTCGTTTTTTTCGTTTCTCCATACGAAATATGAAACAGAACTGACGGGGCCAACGACCAATAGTTACTGTAGAGGGTCTATTATGGAATAATACTCGTACAAGTATGTAGAGAATGTTACATCATGTTGCACAATATTGTGTAAGAGTTTGGTCTCATACGAACCACATAGTTTTAATGGAAACGATGGTGGGGCTGATTAATAAAAAATGTTATATGTATTGACTGTTGAAGCTGTTAAATTAATAAGTAATATACATATACCGGGTGTTAAAGAAACGCTCCCGAAGCCGAAGGGCCCTGATAGTACTCCGGATTCACAAAATATTGGCAAATCAAAAATTATGATCTGGTATACTGTTTTATACCGGTTAATTAGCATGATTCACTCTTTATCGTGTTAGCAAAGCAAAATTAAACCATTTTTCATTAAAAAACATCACTACAAAATTTGTGCTATTTGTTTTTTTTTTTGCGCCAATATGTAGTGTACCCGGAGTACTATCAGGTGCTTTCGACTTCGGTAGCGTTTCCCTAACACTCTGTATAACAGAAATTGGTAATGAAACTTCGAACGCATCAGTAGAGTAGAAAATATCACATTAATGTTAATATACCAAGATCCCAGTGGTGCCAAACATCACGCACTGATCTGTTAGTTTGATCAGATTACCAATTTCCAGGAATCAAGGAACATCAAAATGTTCTCATGTGCATGTTCTTACCCATTCTCATGTGCGTGGATAATGCCCTGCAGCTCCATTGACTCTGCCGCTCCACACAGAGGCATTCAAATTGGCTCTAGGTGACGGTTGGCCTCTAAGATTAACCGGTCTTCTTATAAAACGTTTTAAAATAGTTATTTGACTAATATTATACAAAAATTAGCACGGGGGATTCACGTAATTTTTTATGTACCTTGATTCCCTGACTCCGAATTTAGCCATCTGTTCAAACTAGCAGATTGGTATGCGATAATAGTACATAATAACACTACTCCATCGCACACATTTCGTTCACCAGAAAACATGTAATGTCTGGCATCACTGCAATCTTGGAATACAATAATATAATGAATTAAACTGTCTACTAAAGTAATACTAATCGAAGGTTGTCATGTTTAGTCACCTCTGTCGGATAATGTATTGCGAACTACCTGAGAGTGATGTGAAGGTTTAAGGGCCTCCATTTTTGGGTTTAGTACATAGAATTAAAAGATGTAAATGGTCAAAACCTAAGGGCAAAAATGCTAACAAATCTGCAAATATCAACGCGTATGTTTAATGATGAACAAACACACTCGGTGTAGTTAATCGTAGTTTTGTTGATAATTTGGCCACTAGGCTGATGAAGTTTCTCGGTTACTGATGGCCGGTTATGGTATTACTAAATTGAAGTTAAGTGTCATTTATGTTACTTACGAGCACTTATGTAAGCTTTAGTAAGACTCAACTTTGAATTTTCAAACCAGTGGCTATAAGCAAAGTTTCGGCAATAAAATAAACTTGTTTATTTACGTCGAATGCTGCCACAGGATTTTTATGCATTACGTTGGTAGTAACAGTCATACTTAATCAAATTGATGCATAAGAAAATGAAAATTAAAGTACATGATTTCTGTATGTCATGTTATTACCATAAATTTATTAATGTAAGTGTAACTCCTAGATAACATTACATTAGATTTAATCAGTGATTCCGAAAAAAATGCTAAATAGTCATGTTTCTAGCATAAATTTACTTGTAGCACGCGTTAGCAACTTGCAATGTTCGGCGATCTTGAGGGCAGCTTTGTCTTTATAATACAAAATCGCAATTTAAAATTCCTTGAAAGAGTTTATTGCCTGAATATATGATCATTTATTTTACTATAAACATGTAGTAGTTGTGTAAAAAAGTGACCTGTTTATAACGTAGACTCTTTACTTACAGCCTATTTCTCTCTGAATGCAGATACAATAGTCCGCCTTTTACCTCTATCCTTACATATTTCACTTAACTCTCAAAATTCGATTGAGATATATGTATGAAAGTTTAAAAAGGCTTGTTGACATACTAATTTTTTCTACATGAGATGTAATAATTTTTCGCACAAAGTATTTGTGAGTTTCGTATCCCTATTTACATGAAATATTATTAGCAGGATATTTTATGCTATACTTACGAGTATAATAATGTACAACTTATGTCACACGTAATTTTTGCATCTCAAAAACTTGTAAAGTCACATTTTAGCTCGCTTTGTATAGCAAACTGCCTGAAGGAGCAATTTATAACTTGGGAACAATTCCCTCGGGTTTGTTTTGAAGAATTAGATATTCAAACAACGCTCTCTCCATATATCTTACATTGTAATATGCCTATATATGTTTTCAAGGTTTCTTCAAGAGAGTAAGGATAGTTATAGTACTCTGTATCGACAGTAAAACTTATATATAAACAATTGAATTTACAACGGTGTTTCTCAATATAAAATCATTAGAGCATTAAATTATAACTAGACTAAGAGCTCTACATGTTCCTGGTACGTTGGCATCTTTTGAACTCGCATCCTTCTTAGGATTTCGAGGATTCCCAACGAGGGAACGATGAAGTGGTTTTGTAGGACTCCAATATCCGAAAACGAAGTTAGAAGCCAAAGTAAAACAGTTTTTAATAATGAAGTTAATTAAGATTACAACGCGGTTTCCTTCCTGTAATAGTATTGATGTCGCAGACACCATATAGCTTCAGGCACTCCAACGCTTTCAGTCAGTTAATTTTCCTATAGAATTACATACTATGACTTTTTTAGTCAGTAAAATAGTTTTCTTTTTCACTACAATTCAAAGTTCTTTACATACTAAAAGTCTGATAGTCGTTGGCTCTTAGTCTATAATTTCTAAATAATGACAAATACTTTTGTTTTTTTCCAGATCGCTGGTACAGCACATCAGCCAGTATTTGGATTCATATACAACGACTTTCTGGAAGAGTTGGGTGTTGGTACGGGAGCTGTAACTGTTGTATTTGGAGTATTTCAAGTAACATTAGCTATAGCAGGTATATTTTTTCTGTTTGTTTTTTTTATCTGACTGTCTGTCTGTCTGTTTGATAATAATTTTCTTAAGATTGTATAATTTAAACAACCATTAATGTTAAAAAATTAGTAGTGTGTGTAGCTATTCAGGCAGGTAAATCGTTTTCATAAAGCTATACGTGATATAAACTACAATACTCATAAATTTTATCAACCATATCTAAAATAAGCTTACCTTCCTAACAAATACTATTTTTTTAATTCAATTTTAAAGCATCTTTCATGCTAATATTCAAATCGAATTAAAGACAAAAAATTGAGTCGGTGTAGGCGTACCTTGAACACGCCATCTTTGCCTTACAGGGGCAATACTTTGACCACTGAGCTAACAGACCTCAACCCAACTAATTCAAATTTCTCCTTCTATATCTGTCTTTGAGGCGACAGTGGAGCATCTACCGACATTCCTCAAAGATCGCGGGTTCAAACCCCGCCTAGACCGATTCAATGTTTTCTCTTTAATTCGAAATACATACTTATTTACTCAATCACATCATAGATTTCGGGTAATACGATAAGCCGACAAGGAATTATATTTCTTTGCGCTAAGGATAATGCTTCATTTATATGATTCAGTATGTTATGAACAGTACTCACCTTCTGTTGTACCTATCTACTGATGCTCATACCAACAATGTGTAATAGTTTGGTTTAGTTATCAGCTGAATATCTTGCATACATCTTTCTCAGTATGGTCACTATACTTAGGTGCCTATTACTAGGTGCATTGCTACTTGAGTGGTGCTACAGGATACTTGAGTGGTTTCCGTAAGGCAATTAAGTACATAAGTAAAGTGGTAAGCACTGTTTCAGTAAGAGATTTTTTTAGATTGCCTGATCCCCTTAGTGAAGCGCGTAGATAATCCGGCTTATGTAATAAAATCATCACCAAAATAACATAATTCTTTAACTTTGAATAACTATATCAATCATAATACGCTTCAAGATCTGAACTTAAGTCACTTCCAGAAAGCCAAGAGCCGCTATTGATCGCACTATTCAATAGTGTCTTGATTTTCTATATCATAGATTGTACAATAAAATCCTGCTGAAAACGGCAATGCCTTTCGAAATTGAATAGCAAAATCACACTCACTCGTGTACCTGTAAACGGTCCCGAACAGGCGTTATCGTACAGGTTAATACTCGATCATTGGTGTCAAATCGGAAAATACTTTACTACCTTATGCAATGATTAACCTACAAAAACAATTTTCTTTTCCAGGTTTTTCTGCCAACATAGCTCTAAAGAAATTGTCTTTAAGGCAAGTTGGATTAATAGGAGCAGTCATATACACTGTAGCATCATTTCTAGCCATCTTTGTGCAATCTACGACTCAGATGATCATAACAAATGGGTTCCTGCAGGGATTGGGAATGGGTTTACTTATACCTGTCTCATACACAAGCTTCAATAGCTACTTCACAAAGAAAAAGGTGCTCTATATAAGTCTGTGTAAGGCTTCAATTGGCATGGTAACAATGGTGTATCCGTTATTCATCAAGTTTACGATAACGGAGTACGGATTCAGAGGAACGCTCGCAATTCTTTGTGCGATATCAGCGCACAGTATCTTAGGAGCTCTAGTTATGCATCCAGTGCAATGGTATATGATAAAGCAGCCAAAAGTTTGTGAGAAAATTGTTTGTGAGTATATTATTATCTTATTGAACTCACATTTTTGTACTATTAAAAAATAAATAAACATATACGTACAGAGCATGTATATATTGTACAATTATTATATGTTTCATAGTTCGTCTAAAAGTACGAATTTTTTGTACTCATTATCTATTTCGACTGCTTGCTACTTGCTGCTGCTGCTGATTCAATTACTCTGCCGATATAGATCGAGGAAATGATTGAAATAACATGTATTTTTTACGAAATTTAATACTTTGTCTCAAAATACAACATAACTTCCAAATAGGCTGAAAGATATGCTATTTCTTGCTCCTTACGATAAATGTTATTCTAAATATAGAAGGCAAAATAACTGCTTGTCAATTAATTGAGCAAATAAACACATTTCCAGTGATACCACCCACGCCAGCAGTAAAAGAAGCAAATGAAGAAAAATTCGATTTCGACAAAAACAGACACGGAATTGATATGTCAGATAGTGCGAGATCTGTCGAGAACTTGTGTCGGATCAATCGCTTGGAAAATCCTCAGAAGGGAACGGAATTGTTATTTGTATCTCAATTAAGTAATTCCAGGCGATTGAGTATACCAGTGCTTCTGATCCCGGCAGATGGGAAATATAATAGCAAGTTCGATTCTACCGATCTTGTTTACAGAGAAAATTTATATAAAGCCGCTTCTGCATCAAGTTTGGGTAATTTCGGAAATATTGTCGCGGAACCATTACCCATTATAAAGAATAAGGAAGGAAAATGGTGAGTTTAAAAGATTGCATCACTAGTTTATTTACTGGGGCAAAAGCTAGTAAATGGGACCATTTTGTTACGTTAATTTATTTCATTATGGAGCTTTGCAAGAATCATTTTGCTTGCGTATCTTTTGCTAATTTGTCAATGATATTAGATTTTTTTGTGACTCTAACAAAAAATGGTAAGAATGAGTGTGGAATTATAATGCAATAGGAGAATATATTTTGCGTGCATTCATTATCGCTATTTATCTCGTAGTTATTTTCACTGCATTTACGATTTTATCATCCTCAGGCCATTGAGTTATAATTAAAAGTATTTACTTTTACAGAACGTTTATCGTTTTCAGGCAAACAGTAGCAGAATTCCTGGATTTGACTTTATTAAAGGACTTAGTTTATGTTAACATCATATTTGGACTCGCTTTAACTTTCTTTGCCGACCTGACATTCTTTACTGTCGAGCCATTATTTTTGGATAAAAAACATCTAAGCAAGGTGAGTTTGTGATATAATTCCTTTTTATTTTTTACCCGACTTCCAAGAAGGGTTATGTTTTTCGCGTGTATCTTGTATGTATGTATGTTTGTAATATTCTTTATTACCTCATATCTTTTGAACCACCGTACGGATTTCAGTGATTCTTAGCTCAAATTGACAGTAAGTATTTATTGCCCAAGTGTTCTTGGGTACATAATGTATGAACAAAAGCTATATGTCTCAAAAAAATATTTTACTGAAATGTATCAAGTGGCGTATTAAAATGAAGGTAAAATATAAATATGCCATATGTAAAAAGCATAAAATAAAATCAATTATCAAAAATAAAAAAACCCGACTGATCCTGAAAATTTCGAAACAAGCTTCATAGCAGGCGGTACCCATTTGCAAATCACAAACCAGATGAAAATTAGTGGGTATCGCCTGCTATAAAGCTTGTTACGATCTTTTCAGCATCAGTCGGGTTTTTAATTTTTGATAGTTTTATGTAATTATATTTTAAACTGATCAATCAGGTTACTGCAGTGGACTAATTGGTTTATTGCTTGATTGACTGTTATTTTAACCTACGATAGTTCCAAAAAGGTCCTGATTAATCTTAATTAATAATGAATTGCAAGAAATTGACTGAAAAGCAAGATTGAAATGACTTTTAAGAGTTTTTATACCTGCCAAATCTCTTAAATTACTAAACTACCAATTTCATTTTCGATCCACATTCTATGAATTCCTTCAAATAATAAAGAATTTTATATATGTGTATATCCCACACTAAAATTTAAAAAATCGAAATACTTTTTTAAAATCATATAATTTCTTAGTTAATCTAACTATACAAATCAGTATAATTATTACGATACTTTTCAGGCAGAAATAGCGAATATAATAGCAGTGGGGGGTGCGACGGATATGTCAGCGCGTTTGTTCCTGGGCATCGCTGGTCAATTCTTCAGAATTAAATCCAGATATATGTTCTACCTTGGTGCCCTATTGACATCATTGTTTAGGCTCGGTAAGTAGACAAATTTTCATATTCTCTTTCACTTAAGACCCACATCAATTTTGAACTAATTTGAACTTCAAATTTTAAAGCTGCATAGCCCGTGGCAGATTCTTATTTTATATTTAACTAGCTGACCCGGCGCACTTCGTACCGCCAATATTTTTCCGCCCGCATGGCGTCAGATCCCGTTCCCGCTGCAAATATGTATTATACATATAAAACTTTCTCTTGAATCACTCTATCTATTAAAAAAAACGCATCAAAAATCCGTTGCGTAGTTTTCAAGATTTAAGCATACAAAAGGATATAGGGACAGAGAAAGCGACTTTGTTTTATACTATGTAGTGATTTCTTTTTACAGTACTCACCCAATTCAATTCATACATGTCGTTGCTAATCCTGACCGGCATCTTGGGCGGCTTGAGGTCTCTAGTTCACATCGCGCAGCCTATAGTGCTAGCTGAGTATGTACCTATTGAGAGGTACCCTCCAGCTTATGGACTATACATGCTGTTGGCTGGTGCTATTAGTTTAAGCGTTGGACCAATGATTGGTGAGTTTCTTTGTTTATTTGGCATGTTGGACAAATTCATTTTGTTTCAATTCATTATATTATTATAACCTGTCGAATTGATGCATAATAGGTAATTATTTTGGAGAAAAGTGAAAGTTAATGTATTTTAAATTCAGCTATAAAGAGATCTAGTTAAATGTTTTCTAAGAGAGAATTTTTTAATTATTGAAATTTTGTATATCTCTTTTCTAGGTTTTATTAGAGATTACACGGGGAGCTACGCAATTGCCTTCAACATGCTGACAGCTTGTAACATTTGTTGCGTGATACCGTGGACAGTGGAAGGCATTATTAAATATATGAAGAATAGAAGATCTTCTTCAAGTACTAATTCTCTAAAGATAAACGAGTCTTAATATATTCGTTTCTGCTCAATTAGCAGAAAGGAAATGAAATATCCACAAAATTAATACATATCAAATTAATATGGATAAAAATACTCAATTTCTTGTCGTCTGTTTAAACATTTGAACCACTTTAATTTTTTCTATCATATTTCTTTTGTATCTTTGTACCATTTTCAATAATTGTATATTTTTTTCACGATTTATAAACTATTATACAAACTTGTGGAAAAATATTTTCATGATTCGTCAGTGTACAGTTAAAATCCCGTCACTAAAATTAAGCCCCAGAGTATTTAAGTAACGCTATTATTCAACTTTTCATGGCCATTTTGTACTAGGTAAATAAATCCCTAGTGTTTTAAGAGGCTTAAATGGACCATGAACTTTTTAATATGATGTGGGCTGCACCTTACCAGCTTAATAATGTACTTACTACCGCATTTATAAAATAAGTAACTATAATATTAGTATGTTTAGGTACATGAGGTACTAATTTGAAATCGACTAATTTAAATAATTTAGATCTTGATTACGAGTAACTACCCACATTCATTCATCACATTACATACATTATGGTTGTAACATTTATGACTAACAGCTCCATTAGTGTTAGTGGATCAGTCATGCCAACCATTTCTATAAAATGTAATTTATTAACGTCGGTTCCATAATAAGCAGACTTAGTATTGTGATTAAGAAAAAGCAAGCTGAAGTGGCAATGGGCTGGCCACGTCTGTCGAAGGACCGATGGCCGTTGGAGCAGACGAGTTATAGAGTGGAGACCGCGAGAAGGTAAACGAAGAGTAGGATACCGCCTAGCCAGATGGACCGATGACCTGAAAAAGGTGGCTGGAACGAACTGGATACGGAAGGCGGAGGATCGTACAAGATGGCGCACATTGGGAGAGGCCTATGTCCAGCAGTGGACTGCAGTGGGCTAATTAATTGATTGATAGATTGATTATTATAATAAATTCTGTTCTAATAATTGTAGCATTAACACTTTTAACTAGTATTTTTTGTAAATAATATTATAAGAAACGTATTTATTAGGCTTACCTAGTTAATTTTTATACTCGTTCATTACTTCATCAAGTAAAAGACTATTTGTATGTTCTTGCAATTTACTAAAAAATTGAGGGACTATTTGAAAATTCTATTAATTTACTTATGGCGAAGTCTGTAAGTTTATCATTTAAAGTTTATTTATTTATTAATTACTTAATTTTTAACTAAGTTATCAATAACGTATTGATCTTGACTGGAGCATCTCTTATAATAATTTTAGGATTTAATAATTTACCTGTCCATCGATTCAACTTGAAAAAGTGTTCATTATTTTTAAGAATCTTCAATTGGAATATTGATGTAACTGTTTTAGGTTTCTAATTTAGGTTAATTATGTTTTGACTGCTGAGAATTTTAATAATGTGTTCTTTTAGTTTTAGTTATTATTAGTTAAACATAATTTAATGTTTGAAAAAAAAAGTATGAACAAATGATTCAATGAGAAGAATAAATTCCTAATGAAATAACCGTTTATATTTTCATTTTAATGATCATTACAGTCTTTTAATAATCAACCTAGAAACCAAACGCAACCGTTACGGGTAATTGTAGACCTAGTCGAACTCCCATTTTGCCAATTGGGTATGGAGTCGAATGGCAGTCGCTTCACGGAAAATGGAAAAGTTCAGCAGCATCACGGTTACTGTTAGTCTGGAAAACCAGCCCTAACAGAGGAGGTTTAGAAAATGATGATTGGTTACATTCTTGATACGAACACGTGATATTGAATTGATATCATATTTCTGACATTATAAAGATAATATTGAAATAACGATAAGATATGAAATAAAAATAGAATCATCAAATTGTAAAAATAATTATCCAACGTTATGTGGCTTCACTACATAGTATAAAACAAAGTCGCTTTCTCTGTCTGTGTTTTGATGCGATTTTTTTTAATAGATAGTCTGATTGAAGAGTTATGTTTATATGTATAATACATGCTTCTGACACCACGCGGGTGGAACAAAATTGGCGGTACGAAGTTCGCCAGCCCCTCTAGACAAGTGGCAATTCGCTAGCTAGTTTAATATATTTACTTAACGACTGACTTTTCGTATAGGATCCACAATGCAGTGAGGATATCATCTGACACTCCTGTGAGTTTTAGATTATATCGTTAGAACCTAAAAAATATATATCGACTCGATAGACTTACAAACATTGACATTAACTAACTATATCAAATCAACCGTCAATGTATTATGTAGTTACCATTTTTAACTGATAATAGTTTTCGCAAAATAATGATTACATAAACACATGCAAATTATAAATATAAACATGCATCTGTATGACAATTGTGTATGGAAACGAACAAAGAGACATTTATCTACGCACACATAGAAACAAGAGTGTGTATTTGTTTTGACTGAATATCACATGACGAGATTAAAAGTCGCAATATTTTCGACATTTCAACATTTTGAGATTCGAAATGTTCTATACCTACATAAAACTTTGAAGTAGGTGAACTATGTAGATAATGGCAACTCAAATAGATTTATAAATCTATGATATGATAATCTATGAAGTTACATGTTGCAATATTATTATCACGGATTAGATATTAATGAAAACGAGGATAATTATGTTCACTAGAATGAACGCGCTGGATAAGTCATCACAATATTATATTACACTGTCTCTATTCTCTGGCAGGATTGATAATAACAATTTGTCACCGCAGAATATCGGAGAAAATTTATTTATTTACTTACGAGTTTATTAAGTCTGTTAAAATTCATGACTATTAAAAGATTACCTAAAATAAATTGCTCTTACCGATAATCCCACTTATACATAATGTTAATGGTGTATTTCATATAGTTTGTTTACATTCTATTCTTCTATATTCTACTATCAACGTTTTGATATTAAACAAATTATAATTTGTTTAACTAAGTTTAAATAGTAAATGGTATCGAAGTAGGTGGCAATATACATGTTAATATTACGTAATCATGTATAGCCATCACTTTTTTGTAGCAAAATACATTTTATTGCCATAACAAATGATTTTTCCTTAAATGGGAATAAAGCCCTGATAAAAAAATGCAAATGAAGATGCAAGAGTTTAAATATTTATTTTTATTCTAACAACGTACGTGCGACAAATAAATCGGTCTATCTGACTTAGTCCTTAGGCTTACTCACTATAACAGTTGTTTATCGGACGCGTCCGAGCAGTGTTATATATTCGTCTAACCAAGATAGTGGTATTGTGGTCGTTTTACATCACACCTACACAAAAATAGGGCAAATATGGAAAATAAAGTGGTTGAAAGGAATGGATGGGGATACCTAGTCGGATTGGGGACCGTTATTACCTTTGTGAGTATTATTTTTTATTAACTATATTTCTTGTGATTCTTTATTATGCTTTTCTGACGTATAGAGACAAGTAATGAAAATAAATAACAGGTATTCGCGTTGTTTGCAAATAAATAGGTATCGTAGATTGAATAACGTTTCATTGGGTCAGTTCAGATTACTTACTTATATTTTATCAACTGAATAAATTAACTAAATATAATTATGTTGAATTCGAAATTATTACATAAAATAATTTAATAAATTGAAATACTCCAAATTACTTAAAATTATAAATAAAATACTAATTTTAATTTATCATCATAAGGTCATCCATGAGATGAATTCAAATGCTTTGGCCACCTGCCAGCTGTGTATAAGTAATTCATTTGACCTTTGCACGTCAAGTAAACACTAGTAACTCCCAAGATTTACGATTGACCAACATTTATAATACAGATATGTATATAATAATCATAATATTGATTTCTATTGATCTATGACTGTTATTCAACAACACCTGTTTACAACGACATCTATAAATGTTGTACAAGATTTGAACTGATCATACAAAAATAGTTTGCATGTACAGAATCTAGATACGAATACATCGTGTAGATTACTTTGAGACAGGTGATCTGTCTGGATGTGACAAAAGAAAAAGACGATTTGGGTTTGGGCACTGTAACACTAGAATTCACGATCGCCAACAATGCCGTCCTTTGTTCAATTGTAACAAATGTTGTTTATGAATTAGACAAAAAATAAACATTGATAGGTAAAAATAATAACTGTTTCTAACCAACAAATTGAACAAACAGACATTGGAATGTTATTGCCATCAAACATAACTATGGTTATAGATTGAACTGCGAACAGGAATAAGAATAAGCCTTTCCTTTGATCAAATCAAATTTGATCAAAATGGTTTAGACGTGAAAGCTGTCTGTTAACAGACACATTAATTTTCTCATTTATGAAAGTTTTCCAAATAAGATAATACACAAATTGGACAGTTTTTTTCTTAACGAATGTTTTGCAAATCAAAGTTCGGCGCCTGAACTCGTTTTTCAATCAATTGCCATCAAAATTGTTAACATTTGTTTGAAACTATGAGAAACTAAATATTTGTAATTATATGACTACTGTGATAATAGTATTGTGATGCGTATCGAACTAATTAACAGTCCCAATAGTATTTAAAGAATCGCTTGACAGCAAAGTTAGTCATAAGCAACATTATCTGTAGCATAAATTGACTAAAGGAAACTATAATTTAAGTAAACTAATTACGGTATTAACAGCACTAGCAGAGTCCAAAGCACTTTGTCCTAGTATGACAGGAATAGATAAACAATAGTATTTATTCTGCCTGTCAGCTTCACACACTCGTCTGCAAACAAATCATTTACCTTCTCGTTGCCAAACAAGGAGCATGACTTATTTGTTTGGTGGATGTTTAAAAATGGAATTTAGAAAATAAGATACAGAGAAGAGTTAAAGCAAGAAATTTTCATTAGAAGATTTAAGAATTAAAGTAAAATGCAATAATTTTTAATAAGTAATGAATAATGCTGACTATTTTGTTTAAGAGCGGCAAGAAGTTCAAAATGACTTGTCAATACTAAAATAAACTATATTATTGCAATGTGAACAAAAGCACATGCGTGTTATAAAGAGGTATGACACAATTTAAATGAACAATTGGTGTCGAAGGAAGTGAATATAAGTATGATGATATCAATTGTCAACACGGATATATCCATTTACTAAATCGTTCATAGTGTGAGGGTTTTCTGAAGACTTTAAGACAGTCTATTGAGGAAGAAATATAATAGTATATTCTTTGTGAATAAAAATTGTGAGCACCTTAAAACCCAGGTAAACAAATCTACAAAATATAATAAAGAAGTTCAATATATAAGCACTGTTTTCTATGTAGATTCTAAGTAACATTCTATAATATTTAAAATACGATGATAACAAAAATATAATTTGATGTGAGGTTGTGTAAGGTTAATAAGACAACTCAATAGTGGTAGAAATATAAACTGAATATTCGAACGCTGCGCTCATTATCAATATCTACTTCATCCTAGCGTTAATCACAGTCGCATCCGAATCTTTTCAACTTGGAGTCTGGGGTCCGCTTTTTACCAGTCTAACAGCTAATTTGGCTAAACTTCGATATTTTCCTTGAAGCGACTGTCATATGACCTCCACAACCCAAAGGCGATATTGAAGAATTGCAGCTAGACCAGTTGTTGGATTTTTGATGGCTCCAACTACCCGTAACGACTGCCATAGATGTTTGTATGACAACCGGGACCGACGGTTTAACGTGCTCTCCGAGGCACGACCAGACCAATGCAAATACCCAAATTCATGCATACAAATATTTGCACTGAGCGGGGATCGTACCCGCGCCTCCTGGGTAGCGGCCGCGTTTATTATCAATATAACATAACAAAAAATTATGCGAGTAGCATCAGTACTTCTCATAGAGTTATTGTCCTCGATACTTATATAATAAATAAAGCTGTTTATGTCTATTTCCAACCTCATATCTTAATAAAATATAATATAACACGTTTACTTACGTGCCTACAATATTGATAATACAATGGAGGATACCTATACGTAATAATATTACAGCCTTGTGGTTCTTGTGGTGTTTGTTAGGATGTTGATGTAAGCGATCCATCTTCAGTATAAAAGTCAATATATTGAAATATTACTGTGATGCCAATAAACTTTTTAAGTACAGTAGTGTAATCGGCCAAATACTTTTAATTCAATTGTATCATAATATATAACAATTGCCAATACAATTGCATGACTTCACATCGTATACCGAGAATAGGACGCAGAGGGTTATCATAAATGGTCATCAGTCTATTACTGTGTTTGACCTCGGGAGATCCACAAGGTTCCAAAATAGTACTATTATTTTTTCATAATTTATATACATGATATTAAGAAAACCTCTAAATTTGTGATGTGTCCTAATGATCTATAAGTCTTAAAATCGATTCGCACTGAAAACGATTTAGCCTTCCAAAATATAATTGTATTATTTTTACAAAGTGTATACTTACCATTCCTTACAAATACGGCCTCTATGGAACAGCCTTGTGTAACATACGCATAAATAAAGACCTAGGTGTACTGTTTGATGACAAATTAACTCTAAAAGAGCACGTACATAGTATTATAAAAAGTGAATTCAAGATGTAGGAGTTCATAAGTCCTTCACAGAATATCCAACTTTTGCATACTAAAACAACCCGTTCATAGGTTGAGTATGCTGTCTCTATTTAATCGAGTTCAAGAGTGTTCAACGCAAATTGTACCTATTGGCGCTGCCTCAAATCTAGGTGTCCCCTGTCTAGCTCAAATTGTTATTTTTTATGTACATTACATCCCCTTCATTATCATATACCTACTTCTCTGCTACTCGAAGATTTCCTGCGAAAGAACTCATTCTGAGTTAAGCACGCCTTTGTACATGTTCCTTGAAATGTTCTATGTATAATCTCTGTACTGTGTGTGTGTGTGTGTGTGTGTGTGCAATAAAGAATTAAGAAGAATTAAGAATATTTTGACTTCGAACTTCCGACTAAATATAGAATTGTCAGTCAGGAGAACCGAAAACGCCAATATCTATAAGCTAACGTATTAAAATGATATTTATTTCGTTTTGATACTTTAGAACTCACAAGAAATCTATATTTCGTAGATTTGCACTGCTAATGTGTACAAAATTCGTGCAAGAACCTTATTTGCAATAAACTCGTGCTGTTCCAACTTATGTGGTACAATTTCTGCCAAATTTGGTTTTTATCTGTGAGTAATGTAACCAAAAACAAATTATGTAACTACACTATTAATCGTTTTTCCATATATGATAATAGAGGAAACAATAAAATAAAATATCAAAACTTAATATCTTAATTATTATATTAAAATAATACGCCAGCACTGTAAGTGAATGAATAAGCTTGCTTTGAGAATATAAATTCAGGATCTCCGTACCGAAATTATACCAACCTTCGTAAATACTCTATTAGCTAATATTCAAATGGTTTTCATAAACTTTTTACAATTACGTATACGTCTTTACAAACAATTTAATAATGATTGAAACCAGGTTAAAAGTATAAATTAGTATTATCATATGAGTTTATCTTTACTCCACGTGTTAGCATTATCATAAAGCTAACACTTATGCTAATCATTTACTCAAACCTTAGTTCAAACCTTGAACTTATGCTATATTAAATTATTATAGGTATTTATTATTATCTGAAATGTCTCTAACTGTGTGTATGACAATTTATGTTTTTACTTCACAGATTGCAGGTATCGGGCACGTGAACTCATTTGGATTAATCTACCATGACTTTATGTATGAAACAGACTCTACTGCAAAGTCATTGACCAGCGCATATGGAGTATTTGCTATTATGTTAGCCATTGGAGGTTAATTTAACTTTTAGTATTCTTATTTCAGTTCAGTTTTTATGTGAAGTATAACGAAGTATTGTTTTCAAGCTTATGACGATTTCTTAGACGTATGCATACATTATTGTTAGTGCATACATTTTTTTTTATTTAAACATAAGCGGAGGACAATTATCATGGTTGTTCAGTTGTTAAAATGTAATAAGTTATTTACAATTCTATAATTTACAGGTATAATACTCAACAATATACACAAAAGGTTTTCATTAAGATTTGGGGGACTTATTGGAGCTGTGTTACTAACAATAGGATCTTTTTTGACCATATTTATTACGAATACGAATCAACTTCCATTTACTTTTGGAATACTTGAAGGAATTGGATTTGGAATGGTTGTGCCAGTGTGTTATTCCACTTTGAATTACTATTTTGTAAAGAAAAGAACCACAGTTATGAGCCTCTGTAAGGCAGCACAGGGAATAATACTTATGTGGTATCCTCAACTTATAAAGAAGATGATATCGAAATATGGATTCAGAGGCACTTTATTAGTGATAGCTGGTATTTCGTTACATGTATATCCAGGAATGTTGGTGATGCGAACCGATGAAGTGAAACCAATAAAAAATAAAACAGCAAGTATTTTTTATTTAGCAAATTATGTATTTTATCAATCAATTGATAATGACAATTAACTTAATTTCTTATTTGTAGATATCAGTATAGAAAAAGGAGAAAATAATGATGAAGGAGATGATCTTTTGAAGGTCGGCAATAATAATGATTCCATTGCAGTACAGTATAGCTCAAGTAAAAAACTACCTGAAAAAATAAGGTGAATATAAATAATTACAGAATAGAATTTTTATTTCAACGCTATAAGTCGTTGACATAAAAATCCAATATTCAGTCGTTCATTCATCACTTTATATTTTTAGCTAATATACAAAATTATATCTATATTCATTATTTATATCACGTCTTAGAGACTTTTCCGTCTTTAAGTATATTTTTAACTTGAGTTTAATAAACAACTTCAGTTTAGGAACTTTAGTTTATCGACAAATTCATTACAGTAAACTTTATTGTTATTTTCAGTGATAAACTGATGGAAGTCCTCAACGTTAAGATCTTGAAAGATATTATTTACTGTAACATATGTCTGGGACAAAGTTTTGTCAATTTTTCAGACCTGACATTTTTTATGCTGCAACCATTGTTGTTATTTCAGTATGGTTATGAAAAGGTATATTTTTATTTATTTCTATTACTCTAATAGAATACTTAATAATTGATTGTAACAACTAAACTTATCATAGTTTAAATTATCAAGTAATCAATTGATTAGATCTACCAATTTATTTACTATTCACTTTAATGGACTGTTAAATTACTTTAGGCAGTACATAAGTACTGGGTTTTCATTTATAAACTTTTGATATTATCGATGTAATATCGTGAAACAATAGCAATCGCGTATCATATAGACTGTGACTCACACAATACATGACTCTTGACACGGGCAAACGATGTGATTGCATCGAGGTTGTACTTACTAAATTCACCTACTATTGACTGTTTAGTTAGCAACTAAATTCTGTCCTATCGGCACAAGGCTTTCTCTCTTCCTCTTCTTTCTGGTTCTATGGGCGCAGGCCTTGCCACTGTGCTGGCCCTCGATTCTGCAAAAGCCAAATCAATTGTCATACCACAGACACTGCAATAAAAGGCATTACATTTTTGACTTCCAAAATTAAATGAAGAGTGTCACATTTCACTTTTTCATTCGCTGTACAAAAAGCCATTTAATATTAGACTTTGATACCATGAATTTAAAGTTGAAAATTAAATGGGTAATTTTTGCAGTGTCTGTGGTATGACAATGGTTTTACTTTAATAGAATCGAGGCCCAGGTTACCCCTAGCAGAAGCAGGCCTTCGCTTCGACGCAACGCCTCATCCTCCTCTTTCCAGGGTAGGATGGGGCCATCTCTCTCATTTTTTTTTCTAATGGATTGTATTTTATATTTCAGACTGATATAGCTATGTGTATATCGATCGGTGCCGCGGCTGACCTTATTGGGCGTTGTGTATTGGCCCTTATAAGCAGTATGGTCAATATAAATACGAGAGTGTTGTATTATACTGCAACTTTTTTCACATTTCTTATCAGAATAGGTGTGTATTTCACTACATTGTTCATATACTATCATATCTCGTTTACTTTGCGATTACAAATATTGTTTGACAGATATATTTCTTATCTTATTAGTACCTATTGAATGTATCTATTTTATCTTATATACCTCATTAATTTCTCAAGTATAACTTTTGTTAGCCAACATCCTGAATATTATTTTATGAACATGCAGTTTTTTATTTGCTACTGTATGTCATCATCAATATGTCATTCGCCACTATAATTCTCAGTCATCCCCTTCTTTGCTCACTTTTAGGGCCTACCTCTACTTCTAAATTATATGCTATTGTATGTAATATAGAATATATGTATGTACAGTTGACAAAGGAGATACTGTGGCACTTTTTCATATAAAGTTGTCCGTAAAGGTGCAACTGTATCTCCTTTGTCAATTTTTTTACGTGCGGGGAATCGCCACGGATTGCCCCTCTCCGGAGCCGGAGTGGGAGGTTACATCGGACTCGAACCGACTAAACCGCACACCGTCTGTGGGTCGTAGTGCTAGGCCGAAGGTGAGGTTGTCATGCGACCCAACCTTTTTACTGTACAATAAGTGTTATTTAAATCAAATTCAAAAGGATATTTCGATACCAACTAACAACATCATAGCGGTAGTATACCCGAACTATATAGTCGACAGGGTGTGTATTTTTATGATTTAAATAAAGTCATAGAATTTACTAATAATATTAATTAAATTACTTTTCACACTGCAACAGCCTAATGGATTTCAATTCAATTTACATCGCAAAAACAAATTACAAAGATCAACTAGTAGAAAACATTTGATCTGATGAGGTCGTCAAGCTGAGTGCCACCATCGTAACATGGTACTTGTCTGTTATAGTGACTCTCTTTCCTGAGACTATGCCTTCAGTTGACCATAACTCGAAAATCAAATTGACGTGTCCTACACAAAAAAAAATCTGTATTTTTACAGCTATGCTGCAAATTACGGAATACATGTGGATGGCGACAGTGACTGGTGCTTTAGGGGTACTTCGGGCTTGGCTTCACGTAGCCAGTCCTTTACTAATTTCAAATCATGTTCCACACGATGACTTCCCAGGTGCATATGCGCTCTCTATGCTCGCTGCTGGTACTATCAATGTAACATTTTCTCCCCTTATTGGTAAGAACAACGTAATAATTATTATCTTTATACATAAAGTATCATATAGTAGTATCTTAGTGTAGTATTATGTATTACTGTTCATTCTATTATTTAATGAGTTCACGTTCCAAATATAGAAACAGAATAGATTACAGTACATTATTATTCTGTGACACTGCTGTATCTGAGAGTTCGAGGCACTGTGACGTAACTAAAATGACATGATAGTAAAAAGTATGTAGGTGGATAATATCTCTTCAGGCAGGGAATGACTGCTACTACAAAAAACTGTCCATCTTAGAGCGTTTTCACATTCATCCGATATCCGATATCGGTGTCGGACGCCGATAGCCGACCTCCAATAGCCGACACCATGTGCTGTTTTCACATAGATCCGATGAAATCAGTCCGATACGGTCATTTGCTCGAAAGCAAATCCCTATGCTAGGGATGGAAAAAAAAGAAGAAACGTGCAACAAATTTATTCATTTATTGACATGACAATAGTATCGCGTTTTTTTTGAAGTAAAAACTTCTTTAGCGGCGTTGGATGGGTAAAAAGTGTGAAACTCGCGTCAGGATCACGTGTTAAATTCGCATCAAGATCACGTGACCTTTGACCCGTAACCGATGTCTTTGTAGGACGACATGACGTCATACAACATTCCTAGCTACAGAGTGTTTATTTTGCTAGGTAAGCTAAGAAGCTTCGTAGCTTAACGGTAAGCACTTCGACTGTAAGTCCTTATGGTTTCAGATAGTACCGGGTTCGAACCTGGGCTTCTGACACTTTTTGTGATTATTTTTTCTTTTTGTAATTTATTACTTTTTGTGATTATTTTTTCTTTTTGGTGGTGTTGGCTCCGATGACTGTTATCGGGCCGGACAATGTGAAAGACAAATACATATGTCAAATATTTGACTTCCTCCGATATCGGGTATCGCATAGTATGAAAACGCTCTTACGTACATCCCTTTAAGTGAGCTTAATGAGGGTAAAGGAATTTATAACCTCTTGCGGTCAAGAGTCAAGGTCAGATCATCAAAAGGGTCAGTAATGTTAGTACATAATAAAAAACTAGACCACAGCCGTCTTTATATGTAATTTAATGGCATGTAGCATTAACCTATAAGGAATGCTGAGTTTATTCTCAAAATGACCAAGATAATAAAAACAACATGGTCATTCCTTTTTAATGGTGAGCCATAGATAAAGTGTTTCCTTGTAGTATTAAAATATGTATAAAGATGCCAGTCAAAATACATGAAAGCATTCTTTATAATTCTACCTATCTATCTAATCTTTATATAATAATTATCACCAATAGTATGGAGGCCTTAGTTTGTGAGTCTTATTAAAAATATAAATATTTGAGTTTATGCGTATATAATATATTATAATGATTTAATGACTTATGTATAGTGTTGGGTAGTACGCGTCCGATGTACTATTAGGTAACGTAACTTAGCACTGTACTAAAAGCAACGTTACTCAACCACAGTTCTTAATCGGACATTTAGTACTATTCGGACAGTCGGACGTCTATTGGTTAGTTTGTTATATGGTAGTGCGATAGCGATACGAGCGGCGCGCGGCGAGTACGAGCGAGTAAATACGATAGAATGCGACAGCGATAGCCCCTTTAGTGAAGTGCTACATGTGAAGAATAACCACAGCCTATAGAAAATCGTTTTTGTAATAAGATAATATTCTAGAAAAAATATCTATTTAATTAGTTACGTTAATTTCTTTTTTTATTAATTTTAGAGATGTTAGTATTAGGTATATCTTCACGCAATTGTCCTATTAAAAAACTAAGGATGAGTGTTTGATAAATTAATATTGTGAATTTACGATATTTGAATTGACCAAAACTAAGTTTATTATTTTATTTTATATAAATTCATAACGCATTTCTAGAGTGACAGTCCAAAGCCTGTGTCAAGTATGAAGGAAAATCAAATTGGTATGCTTATGATTAGGTGTACTAAAGTACTAACAGTACTAATAAGGTGTACTAGTACACTGTACGAAAAGTACTAGTACGGTGCGTACCGACAGATGTCCGATTAGGCACAAGACTACTTATGTACTATAGTATATCCGCAGCAATATCGACCAGTTACCTGAAAATAACATCTAAACCTTTAAGTGATAACTATTTATTTATTTTCAGGGTTATTGAAAGACGTCTACAAAGACTACGTGCCAGCTTTCTACGCACTGACAGCGTGCTGCATACCGTGTCTTATTTTATGGCCTATTGAATATTTAATTAAAAAGTGATATATTTTACCTACCGTGTCTATGCAGGTAAAATACCTTCCTACTCAAAAGAAGTAAAATACTTCAATAGAGAAACCATCAGTGTAGGGCCACCTCTTGTCAACTCTAGTATTAGTAAAGTTAATTTTATTGTTGCTGTAAGGACGTATCCTCCAAAATCGCCTTTATAATGAATTGTTGGAAGTGAAACAACCATTACAAGCGAGTTCAAACATTTATTATTAATTAACACATTATAAATAGCTTGCTGCCTATCTTAATACCGCCATTCAGAATAGGATGTAAATATACCAAGCGCCATCTAGTGGCACGTACTTGAACTAAAACTAAGACCTTATCTATTCCTTGCGGTAGATCTTGCTAGTGCGATTCACACAGGTACAATAAGCACCATATAGTGGCACATCTAGTAACTAAGGATCAAACAGTTGCAATGGCTAGTGAGACGTTTAAAAATGAGGCATCTCGTAATAATAGACAGCATTATGTGTAAAATTTAATTATTAAAACATTACTATGAGTGTTAAATTATAATGGTGGTATAAGGAAATAAAATCAGAGACTATTCAACGATAATAATATAATTTGTATAAATCCTTTGCTATATTGGGATACATTTTATCAATAGTACCTTATGTGTTATTTTCTAATTCTATAAATTAGAATTAGTTAACCTATTTTTGTCTTTGACTGTACTAATTTTTTACTGTACACTGTATTAATATTATTATGGTCATTTATCATTAGCAATGTCCTAGCTATCACCATTGTTGGAACTTGTTTAACCGAAGATACATGATGAACTAATTATTTTTAACATTACTATAAATTTTTAGAGTAAATAGATTTATGTTAACGTACAGTTCAATAGATAACAAAAGCGTTTTTGAAAACATATATTCCGCTCTGTATGATTTTATTTTCCATAACGCCTTGCTGCAAGTTTTGTTGTTGTGTTCAACCTTTCGTGTAAAGTCATCTTAGGTAATTACAGAAAATGGAAACGTATCGTATTCACACTTTCCGTAAATTGCTAAAACCGATTTTTCAAATCGTTCATTTTCACTGTAAGATTACGCAACTTCTTGCCATTGATTGTTCAGTAAAAGCACTTAAGAGGTCCTTTGTTCTTAGAAATGAATCTTTTTCTCATGACTTAAAGCATTAATGCTTGCGTTTTAAGTCGAAAACATTACTAATTCTTTATTTAAATATGTATTAATTGACCCTTTTTGTAATAAATTTTTGTGAAACGAGTAAATGCTGTTTAATGCAGTTTATAAAAGAGCAGAAAACTAATAGGTACAAATGTTTGTATGCATGAATATTATATATTTGCACATGCATTTATGTATGCACTAGCAGTTGCCCGCAACTACACCCGCGTGGAATTCTGATCCCGTTTTCGCAGTCCGTGATAACCTATTTCAGGGATAAAAAAATATTTCTTATATGCTATATACCTCATTATTAACCTTGAACGTTTTAGATGCTTTAGAAAAACCTTCAGCCCACGGGTACATCAATCTTTTTCATGCTTTATTATTACCCTTTTCGTGGTAAATCGGTTTTAAATGTGCGCATGTTATGATAACCATGTTTGCTATATTTTGTAAATAGAGAATTCCGGCAGTTTTATTGAAATGTTTTTTAAACAAAAATGTTGATGCTTAATATTCATCATCGACATTTAGACGCTATCCTGATTGCATCCCAGGCCGAGACGCCCTCGGAGCTCAATGTCCGCCTTCCGGCTCTTCGTACTGCACTTACAACGATCTTGGGCGTCCATGGTAGTGAGACTTTTTGGGCTTACCCCTTCTACCTGAACCCGGCGGGGGCGCCATTATCAGGAATTTGTTGTGGCAATAAAAATGATAATGCATAAATAGAACTATATACTAATGCATTTCCTGGGAAACGCTACACGATGATATAAAAAATTAAACTAAATGTAAGTTCTAGAATGAGGATATATTTTCTCTTTCAGATATAATAAAATGTTTAAAAGCCTAATAACCGAAAACCTAGATCCGAACTTCTGGTACTTTGACCGTGAAGCTACATAAACACTACCCAGACGTCGATATGTGCTCCCTAAGGTATAGAGAGTATTGGAGAGGCGTGGTGTGGTTTCTGTAATCTGGATACTATTCATGAATCGGCCGTTCAGAATATTACTTAACTATATTAATCACATAACCTGCTCATCTGTGCATCAAAGGTTTCTCAATGATATAATTATACCTACAAAAAATAAGATCAGTACAGCACAGTAAAGATTTTAGACAATATATGGACAGGAACATAACAGGAACATAAATATCAAAATTAGTGTAGCTGAAAAAATATCACCTGAGACACAGTAAAAAGTAAGATAATAAAATATTACGAGCAAATTTTGCAAAGACATACATTACAGAACTAATCTCTAAGCATTATTCAACGTTTACATAAAAATAACTTCAATCCATGCTTAAAGTTGTACGTAAGCGGATTATCGAGGCATCTTGAAATGCATGGAGAAGTCGACTAAAAGGGAACTCGGTGAAATTTATTCATAGGTTCCATAAAACTTAGTTTGCGCATTTCCGTCAGATTGGAATCAGGAATGTGCTAAGCTTTTGTTTTAATACAACTTGGATGTCGGTTATCACTTAGTGTTGAGTTAACGCTATTGAGCATTAAATTTTTCTGAAATAAAAGTAGCCTGTGTTACTCCTTATTACATCAGCTACCTACCAATAAAAGTCCTGTCAAAATCGGTCCAGCCATTTCAGAGATTAGCCGTCACATACAGACAGACAGATAAAAATTTTAAAAAATGTTATTTTGGTGTAAGCACCGTATGCGTGTGGTCAAACTGTTATTTCAATATTACGAACAGACACTCCAATTTTATTTATATGTATAGATTCCTTTTATCAGTATATTGTCAATAATAGCTAAAAATATTAATTATCTTTAATTGTTTACATTTTTGTGCTGGCGATCAAACAAGGATCTCTAGCTTATAATGTACCAGAAGAAACTGTGTTATTATAGGAAATATAAATCAATGATCTTGGAAGCGTCGGTAGCTTAGTGGTTAAGGAGTCGGTCTTATGATCGAGAGGTCCCGGGTTCGAATCCTGGCCATTACACTACCGACGTGAACCCACTCCTAGCACAAGCAATTTAGCTTAGTTGGAGGGGTTAGAGGGAATATTAGTAATTTCGATAATTTCGATTTCTAATATTCTATTTCTAAATTTAAAAAAATTTAATAATGACCTGAACAATTTCCATACCTATTATATTTACCGACTGCATTACCTGTTGCGTTCTGTAAATCATTCAATATGGTTTTAAAAAGTAATTAGTTATTCACAGATGATTTTTCATAGCTATGCAGCGCACGCACTTTAAGTTATTGCGGCTATAAAATCATTTAGGTAATATGCATATAAATCCGCATTCTATTATAATATTTGTTACCCTATTAGTTCAATAATGGCGCTGGCACATGTGACTTAATATATTACATTAGTACTGTATATAGCTATATATAAACCATTAAAACATTAATATCCTCATTCTTATTATATTTTCCTAATTGCGCTCAAAGTTCATACTTTGGAGCCTGAGGTCCACTCGTTGTTTTCGATTGGTAGAGCCTTGTATAAAACCATAATTATTAAAATCTGTAACTAACGTAGAGATCGACTGACTGTATAGAAATATTTAAAAAAAGACGGGTTGCATTCTGGGAGTGCCGGCAGAAGTGAAAACATTTTTTTTCTTTCTTTCTTCGTTATATAGGTACATAGAAAAAGATAAAAAGAACACACCATACCATACTATACCATACCTATAATATAGCGCCAATCATAAAACCTGTCACTAATTTTCCATCAGAAGAAATTAATGAATTACAAAAAGAAAAAATAATCACAAAAAGTAATAAATTACAAAAGGAAAAAATAATCACAAAAAGTAATAAATAACAAAAAGAAAAAAATAATCACAAAAAATGTCAGAAGCCCAGGTTCGAACTCGGTAAAATCTGAAACCATAAGGATTTACAGCCGAAGCGTTTACCGCTAAGCCACGAAGTTTCTTAAAACACCTAACAAAATAAACAATCTGTAGCTGTCGTAACGTTGTATGACATCAGTCGTCGGTTACGGTTCAAAGGTCAAGTAATCCTGATGCGAGTTTAATACTTTTTACCCATCCAACGACGCTAAAGAAGTTTTCACTTCAAAATAATTTTAATTACTTAATAACGTTTCAAACCTTTGGATAGTCTATGTTCTTGTCATTAAATATATACTCTATCTGTTCCAAGTTCTATGGTTTCCTGAGACTACACTATTTAAGCTGATTCAGTTTAGTATCACCAGTAAACGAGAACGATACCTAACTTCATTACTATTTGACGAGCTCTCTGAATATTCCGAGACAGGAAACTTCCAAATTCTCGCGAATCATGCCTCGAGTTTACTAAACTCGATTAAGTAGAGTTGATAAAAGTGAACTATTTTTACTAGAAGAGAGCAACGGAGTATTACGAAATTTTTACATCAACACTTATTAGAACTTAATGATTCTTGATTGTTGGCTGGCTATGCAAGCTATGATCTGTCGATTAGGATAAATGCCTCAACCAAAAAGTTATGTCGATTCCATCTCTTAAAAAATGGATCACTTTACCTAGGATCAGATTGATAACGCTTATTTGTTAAATCATGTAAAAAAAAATATATCTCACACGAAGCAGGCCAAATCTAGTATCTTTTGATTGAACTACCTGACTTCATCAAGCGATTTGTTTCAATTTTATATGCAAGACTAGTTATGAAGATGTAAGAATAAAAAATAAATTAGCATCAGTTGTTTCATGGGACTAGTGGAATATTATCATCCCACTTGTCTCATCATGACACAATGGAGTTTTTCTAGCCATTGCAATATACCCATTGCCAGTGACGTCACAGGTATCCCAAAATAGCACTAAATTAGACTAGGGACTAATAGCCATTCCGTCACACAATGGATCAAAGACAAAACCATATAAAAGCATAAAATTGGTACCTAAAAGTGATTGGCTTATTCAAAATCAAATCATACGTCACAGTGTACGTGGGTGTTTTTGTAATACCTTTATGTGCCCACCTACAATAAATCGTATCTACAAAGTTATTCGTGGATTCCTATACACGTGTAGAAATAAATTGTAATTGACGTAGGTGTAGTCTAAATTTAAATATTATGATGGGCTTTTGGGTTGTGAAAACACAAATGTCCTTTGGCTTGTCAATCTAAAAGTGAAAAGCTGACAGGATAAGGACGTCATTGATATTTAAAGACGAGAATGCTATGAATAAAATTATCTCTACATATAATAAAATCGTTACAAAGCGAAGAAAAAACTATTGATTCAATGATGTCGAAAAAGTTTTTTTTATTAATATTTGTGTTAGACTTTAAGCTATTCCTTTATCAAATTTTAGCCAGGTCAGTTCAGCTGTTTGTGTGTGATTGATCAACAAACCACCAAAGTAATGATGTAACTGTTACCCCCACGCCCATCCTTGGAGGACGTAGATCGTTCATACTGACATCCCTTTTCGACCACCTTACTGGTAGTGAACTATGTTGTAAAATAGTTAACAATAGAATTCTCACCGGGTGACAAAAGAGCCGATTCCAAGGAAGAGCTAACACCATAATTAGCCTATCACAGCCCATTGCTGGACATAACTTTATCCCAATGAATGTTGAGTCCACGCTGGCCAGACGGGTTGGTACAGGGTTTTATTTCCAGTGTTCCATATCCCGCAGTGATCTCTGTGTATTATTTTTCCGTTATTATTAAAGTTACAGCTCTCTTTCTCACACGAAAGTTTTAACCCGTCATGGTACGCCAAGAGGTATGGAATTCCATCGATTATGATTGGAAAAATTCAGTGTTCAGTAGTTCCTTACAGGAGTTGAGCTCTGACAAATTGAGCTAATTATACACATCTTGGACATTCGAAATTCTCGCATACATTCGTCTTTGATCAGATTCAACATTTTATCTGTTAAGATTAAATAGAAAACCTTACAAATCAACTACAGAAAAATTACTTCATCTGAAAAAATGATATCAAATAGTCGTTCTAATAGCAACAACGATATAAATCCATAACATCTAAACTATGTGCAAAATAATTCATAACTTTTGTCAGTGTAAAGACCTACTTTACTGTTTCGTGCGCTCTGAACTCTATGAGGCTGTCCGTGCCCGGGCGGGCTGTATCGACCGGCGCGGCACGCTAGAGTCAAACGTCAGACACAGGCATTGGCATTGTCAGCTCGTTTTGTCTTGTATTGTAGTCAGTATTTACAAGAGTGTTATACTTGTATAACTCTTGCGTTTCATGATACACCTACAATAATATAAACAGGAATTAATGCAATCGTGGTATAGGTATAAGTACCTTTGGGTCAGCCGGGGTGCGAGGGATATGCGCTGCCAACCTCACCTTGCACTACGACACACAGACGGCGTGCGTTTCAGTCGGTTCGAGTCGGACATAACCTCCCCTTCCGACTCATTCTATCTGCGGGGATTTTGCGTATATAAAAAAAAGGAATAAGTACTTTTGATTTGCCAGACGTATCGACAAAGTTACACCGGCTGTGGTCACTTGTACAGTCACCTTTAGATCGATCTTGACTACCAAGTCGAAAAAGTGTTCTTATTATTGAGGTATTAAGATCAAGACGAACTGTTTAATTGATTTAAATTGGAATATCGAATTAAAGGTACCAAATATCAGAACAATCAGTCAACAGGGAGGGGGAAAACCAAGGTATTAAGTTAATTTTAAGTACTTTAGTAGTCAAGATCGATTATGATGCTGACTGTACCTAACAATACTAGGTACCTAACCTAAGCTTCGGTTTAGCGTACACGTTCGACTTATGAGGTTTTAGAATATTCTAGTGACTGCTAGTTTGTTGAGATGCATAAAACCCCCCATGGTGAATCAGAATGACAATTTTCAAAAGATAAATTACTTACCGAAAATTTACGAAAATGTTATCGTGAGTAAATTATACCACGACGGAGGACAAAATATGATTATATGATATTTTCATATTTGTGTAAAAATTTCATTAGGAGAATAATGAGTAAGCTAGTACTCTGCCATTGCCATTTCCCAGATTTATTATATTTTTATAAATAAATCTTGACAAAAACACGTTTATAAAACAAACAGTAATGTTTTGTTCTGAAAGAAGAAATAAAAACAATAATAAGTAAAGATTTTTGGTTCAAGAACATAAATAAAGTTCAAATTACGAGTTGAGGTAGTTTTTACAAACTATTTGTGAGGATATAGGATTGCACAGCTTACACAGTCTATGGACTGGTGTGTTTCTACCGGAGATGTGCTAGACCGTAGTTGAGGGTGCGAGAATTCGTAGCAACTGTGACCGGTTTCTAATCCGAGAGAGGTGAAGCGTGGTGGAGGGAGGTGCATTTGTAGTTACAATGTAGCTTTAATTTGCTAATCGATTGTGATAGTGTTAAAGGAAGCAAGACTCAGCTCACTACCATGAATACCCAAGTCCTTGTAAAGTGGAGAAGTAAACGAGAATGTCTTGAATGCGATCAGTAATAACGCAAAAATGATGAAGTTAGCAAGTGTTAAAGGCATTTCAATAGAAATACTACATTTACTTCAATTAATATCTCAGTAAGTTATAAGTAACCGTATACAAAATTCGACCTACTTGTAGAGAATTTACCTATATAAATAAATGGATTGGGCTCTTGAGTTACGTGAGGTTATGAAAACAGCTATAAAATATGGTAATAAAATATAACAGTGACGTAAAATGAAGGTTCACTGGACATTTCTCAATAGTTTTATTCTTTACCAAAAGTAATGCCTGTGACAGTATTTCTACGTCTCCTAAATTTATTCAATTTTATTAAACAGTTTAACTTGCGCATTTTGGAACAAAATTAGAATAAAGTGAATTTAGTGGCAGAAAGTTCCTTTTAGATCGACCGTATAGTTATAGAGTGACCTATCTTTTATAGTATTCCCATGAGACTGTTGCATGGAATGCTTTTGGGAGTTCAAGGAAATTGTGGCATTTTGACCTGTATTAAGGTAGTTATGCCAAAAAAGCAAATAAATATGCTATATCCTTTAAGTATTTAGTTAAAGTTTTTTAACAGGATTGCCAATTACGTGGTTTACTTATCACGACCATAAAATTGATTGCGAGTCCCTTTCTAAGACTCGACAGTCCCACTTAAATATAATAAGCCTTGAGTGATCTACACTCATAAAAGAACTTTTAAAAGTGTTGAAGCAATTTGAACGTCCCTGAACACCGCAAAAGAGGATAATAGCATGAATAGTCTTCGTCCAAACTTTTCAAAACCTCTTTAGCGAGTTCTAAGTGTACCGCAGTGTTATATAGCGAAGGTAAACAAAATTGAGATGTGTTGGGACTTCTTCCCGGGAGAGCTCAACAATAGGTATGCGGTAAAAATATTAAGAAGAGAAAAATACATCAAGCAAATAGTCTTCTTCGAGTCAGTGACTAGCATTATTGCTTTGCCCATTTTGCCATGTTTTCCTTGCAGCGGTCAACTTTTTAGTACCACCAAGCGATTTTTGTTAGTGCTAGATTTTAAGAACTGGTTTCGACTATGACGCGATGCTTTTTTAATGACGCCTTAGAGATAACTCTAGAGCGGGTGAAAACTAAACTAAGTTCATAATAAAATTTTAGAGAATACGCTCTCGAAGGCAGAAAAGTTATAATTTAATAGCAAGTTGTTTGTGTTGTTTGCGTTTTATTGCATAATTTTTTTCAGTAAATATGAAATATGTTGGTGCTCGTAACAAACTCTTATTCTTCGGCCGGTTTTTAGTACCTATGGCCTACTTGTGGGGTCAAATTTAGTAACGACTCTCGTTCTGTTGACTGACTGACATACTATACTGATAGATATTTAGTACACACCTTCAGTTTGGATGACTGTTTTCCTTAAAAATGTATTGAAGTATTCTTGTTGAAACTAAAAAACTATAATAGCATGAAAATTTTAGTCACCATCGTGCGTGAACATAAATTGTGCGTATTGTCAAATAAAAAGCCATGTGAAAAATTGAAAAATAAAATTTTTATAGTACGGTTAGTGGAATAATAGCTATATGAGTCTCTTTAGTGTGGCGGTAGTGTACGCGAATGGTACGCACGTAACGCATTGCTGCAAAGAATCAATTTCGTTTATTCAGTTTAGGCACGGGGCGGCTCAGTGTCATCCATCGGCAAGTGCGCCGCCGCGTGATCGAATGGTCGCGCCAGTGTTTGTGTGAGTATGAAGAGCACATATGAACGTCAAAATTTTACAATTATGTCAAAAAATTGTTAAAGTAATACCAAATCTTACCAAATTAACTTTATTTGGAAATGATTTAAAAATTATTCTTTCGCTGGTTCGGTAAGTTGGTTACTGAAAAGCTAGCTGCAAGAAACTCAGTGAACAATATTATCGTTTCTTATTTAAAACAATTTGTATCGTGCGAGCAAGCAAAAAGATTAGGATGACCAACCTTATTTAGTCTGAGTTTTGGCAGTCTCAGTCTGAGTTCTTAGTCTGAAATATTGCTATTTTTATTGGTCTGGGTGTTTATATGTAGGTATGTATTTACGCAAAATATATAAGGATGTATATCCGCATTCTAGAGCCCTTAACACATGCCAGTTAAGTTATGCTTAATTTGGGTCTGCTGGAAGAGATTTCTAATACACTCGAGAGCAATGAATCCGGGTCACTCAAAGAATCCAAAAAATCTCGGAAAGTAAGAATGCTAGGTTAATGCAATAAATTGTATTTAATAGACAATTTAATACTCCTTAAATGAAAGTATTAAAACTTCTTAGTTATTGTAAAGTTATATCATAAAAAATCAAATTTGAAAAGGGAACACTGTCGAAGATGGAACTACGAAATTACAGGATTTGTTTTTGCTTTTGTTTGTAATCTGTCATTTATGTTGGTACATAAACCAGGTTGATAGTGCTCAATATTCATTATTCAAGCTGAAATCATGTCGCTTACACTTGAAGAATGCACCAGAATACTTACATTGGTGGAAACCGGCCGGAGTCAGCGCGATACAGCCAGGACTGTCGGTGTGTCGCTGTCAACAGTACAAAGAGTTCTCCGACGTTACGAAGAAACTGGTTCTAACCTACGCAGACCAGGAACGGGCAGAACTAGGTGTACCACAGCACGAGAAGACCGATACTTGGTGAACACCATGCTTCGAAATCGCTTTCTCACAGGAACTGAACTCACAAATCAGTTTCGACGCCTCGGAGGAAGTAACCCAAGTGCATGGACAGTAAGACGTCGGCTTGCTGAATCTAACTTAAAACCCCTTAGACCTGCAAACGGCCCTAAACTGGAGCGTGGCCATCGTATTTCAAGACTAAGATATGCCCAGAACCACGTAAATTGGAGTATTGAAGATTGGTCGAAAGTTATGTTCTCCGACGAATCAAAATTTATGCTCTACAAGCACGATGGAAGACACAGAGTGTATAGAAGACCAGGGGAAAGATTCAAGCAAGCATGCATCGAAGAAAAAGTAGCCTACGGTGGTGGGTCTGTACTTGTGTGGGCCGGAATTTCCTCTGAAAGTCGCACAGAGCTGGTGATCATAGAAAACGGCTCTTTAACTAGCGTAAGATATGTGGAAGAAATCCTCAACGAACACGTTGGTCCATTTATGGTCAATTTGGGTGAGGATGCTATATTTATGCATGACAATGCCCGACCTCATACAGGTAGGATTGTGAATGACTACCTTCAAGAGATGAACATTACTTGTATGGAGTGGCCAGCGCGCAGCCCGGATATCAACCCGATCGAGCATGCTTGGGACGAGCTAGGGAGATGCGTAAAACAACGAAACCCTCCCCCAATCACGCTTCCTGAGCTCAAAATTGCTCTCACAGAGGAATGGGAGAATATTCCCCAAAATCGTATAAGGAACTTGGTGTACAGCATGCCAAACCGCGTAAACGCAGTAATGGAAGCACGAGGAGGTAATACGAAGTATTGAAATTCAAGAAAATCGTCATAAAGTTCAAAAATTTCATGTTTCCTATTTTTGTTTTAAGGAGAGATCAGCAGTTTTTTTTCTTTATGTAATTTTGTGTAAATAAAATGTATGGTGACTCATATTTTTTTAACTTTCATTTAAGGAGTATTAAATTGTCTATTAAATACAATTTATTGAATTAACCTAGCATTCTTACTTTCCGAGATTTTTTGGATTCTTTGAGTGACCCGGATTCATTGCTCTCGAGGAAATAAGCAGAACTTCTGTACTATCATTTCCAATTATGTATCTCTATATTTGTTCGTGTGTGTGTACATAAATAAATGAATAAATAAATAAATAGGGCTGTGTAGAGTGTCCTAGAATATTTATTATTATTACTACGTTTCTCTAGTCCGTAACTCTCGGGACTATGGAATCCCGGGCCTTTGGAAGGCGTACGTCTAGCCGAAGCCTACGTAGAGGCCCTTTTAAGAGAATTGAATATGCTAGGGATACACACACTTGGCAGATAGCATCCCCGAACGCACAAAGTGATACACCCGGAGACAGTCCCCGCCAGGTGCAGAGACTATTGCTGTACAGCACTACGGCCCCGATGGAAACTAGGTTATGGTATATGAGGTTGAGTATAAATGGAGACTAACGGTCGCTTGCCCCCGACAATACGTGTTAGTCTAAATATTGTTAAAAAGGCACGCGTAGTGCGGCCATGGGGTAACAACCGTTGAGCGGCTAAGGTTGTCGAGAGGTGAGTCTGCGGGGAGCTAGATCACGATTGGTCGGTCAGCATGCCCCCGGCGTTCTGACATTTTACACTTCCATCCTGAAGCATAGGTTCCACTCTTGCGACTTCACTCATGGCCGGCAAATAAAGGCTCGTACAAGAGGTAAGAGGAATAAATCCAAGCCCTCGGCGAATCAAAGTACATGGTGTCGCCACTTACCAAAAGCTCGTTACAAGCCGCCCCTGCGAGGTTTTTAATATTATTCCCTTGTATATGACTTTGTATATTATATCAATCATCAATCAATTAGCCCACTTCATTCCACTGCTGGATATAGGCCTCTCCCAATGTGCGCTATTTCGTACGATCCTCCGCCTTCCGCATCCAGTCCGTCCCAGCCACCTTTTTCAGGTCATCGGTCGATCTGGCTAGTGGGCGTCCTACCCTTCGTTTGCCTCCCCTTTATTTATTTTATGTTATTATTTACTTTATATATTAAATGACTTGCGAAAATAAAACATGCAAATAATAAATCAATCTAAACCCAATGAAAACTAAGCAGGTGTATCAATGCATGTCGACATTAATAGCGTGAGATATTTATTAGGTAGCTTACCTTTGGGCACCCTTCGCGAAGGTAATTGTATAGAGCGAAGTAACACTCAATCACAATGATTGATATCGTGCAGACGGGAATAGGAAGCATTATGATAGAGGATGGAAGAAATTACCTGAAACCAAAAAAAGACGGGTTGCAGTCTGGGAGTGCCGGCAGAAGTGAAAACATTTTCTTTCTTTCTATCTTTGTTATATACATAGAAAAAGATAAAAAGAACATACCATACCATACCATACCTATAATATAGCGCCAATCATAGAACCTATCACTAATTTTCTGTCAGAAGAAATTAATAAATTACAAAAAGAAAAAGTAATCACAAAAAGTAATAAATTACAAAAAGAAAAAATAATCAAGGAAAGTAATGAATTACAAAACGAAAAAATAATCACAAAAAGTGTCTGAAGGCCAGGTTTGAACCCGGTACTATCTGAAATCATAAGGACTTAAAGTCGACTACAATGCTATTTATCGTATCTTGCAAAATAGACAGTCTATAGCTAATGTTATATGACGTCAGTCGTCCGTTACGGTTCAAAGGTCAAGCGATCCTGACGCGAATTTAACACTTTTCACCCATCCAAAGCCGCTAAAGAAGTTTTCACTTAAAAAAATCTTCATTATTTGACTTAAACTTTTTAAGAATCATTAACGTGGGCATATCCTTTTAAAGACGTCAGCATTAGATCGAAATTGACGAGAAAATACTCATAACGATTTAAAATATCAATTTAATGCTGACTGTACAGGTGTGATATGCTATGTGGAAGCAAATAATAATGGAAGCTATAAGCAGCAAATGTTCCAATTCAGTAAATTCAATGCTTCTTGACTTCTCTTGTCCAGAAGCAATTTTCTTGGCAATTTGCTGTGTGCGAAGCAAATACTGCTTTGGTGTGTAGCTCCCCTAAATAGATAACGTTTCCTAATTATTGTTGCTTATTATATGATAATAGAATAGTAGTACTCACTTTTTCCTTGTCTGTCTTAGTAGCTTGAGTATTGAACAATTTGATAAAGGTTGGACCACAGCCAACAACTTTGTTCTTCGTGTCAAGTTTTTGTTATAGGGAAATAGATTGTATCGTCAGCAAGCTTTGCAGTTTCCTGTTTATTTGTTCACACAGTTTCTCGAGCCGGAATAAGTTTAGGGACCTATTTAAGGAGTTAGATGGTGACAAATTGATAAGCTTGAATAGGATCAGGAGGATCTTCATAAAGAAATTTGCAACTATTAGCTTCAGACGTGCACATTTTTTTACATTTTATTTTCGTTTGGACTACAATTACAAATCTAATAGTAGATCTAATATAATTATTACGGGGTGTACTTTTTTTCCTATTTTGAATTAATGTCGATGAGTTGTTCTTTTTACAATATTGTTATAATATGAATAACTACACATATAAATAAAATTGGAGTGTCTATTTGTAATAATGAAATAACCGTTTATTACTACATGCATATAAATATAATACGGCACATACACTAAAATAACAGTTTTTTACAATTTTTGTCTGTCTGTCTGTCTGTTTGTTACGGCTTATCTCTGAAATGGCTGGACTGATTTTGACGGGACCTTTATTGGCAGGTAGCTTATGTTATAAGGAGTATCTTAGTTACTTTTATTTCAGAAAAATACTTTTACTTTAGAAAAATAGCATTGACTCAACACTAAGCGATAATTAACATCCACGCGGGCAGAGCCGCGGGCAACAGCTAGATATACATATTTTTGAATGACTGGAGAAGGTTAAAGGACTGGCTATCAGCTTTACGGCTTAGCTGTGCTGTACGTATGAATAACTAAATGGGAAGAATTTGTTGATAATAAATTAAAAAATCTATCAATTAGATTCCAATATTTTTGCCCTGCTGATTTTCAGAATTTCACTCATCGGTGTATTCTTGAGGCATTATGAACGAAAACGAAAAAAGCCCAAAATTTTCCCCAAGAGATAGAAAAGGTTTCAATGAAAATGGTCAATTAAAGTTTAGATTTACCTTTAAATGAATGTAATGTTTATTAAGGCGACTTTGTTTGCCATTTTCATCCTAGCGACAGCTCAACATCCGGGCGCGGCGCGATGAGCGAGAAAGGCTCGCTAACATCGCTGCACGCGCCCGAAGGCGGCTTGGGCGTCGGAGGGCGCAAACTGACCTCCGCCCCCCATGAGCGCGGGTCTGAGGGTGACGGGTGGAGCCGCCCGTCACCCTAGCAGAAGCAGGCCACGGCGGCGGTGCGCATCGTAGGATGATGCGCGTCCCCCCACACCGGGGTTGAGTCGGGGACCGCGTGGTCCCCACCTCCCGAGGAGGGCCAGACCGAGAGGGATGGCCCTGGGTCAGCCGGGGTGCGAGGGATATGTCGCATGACAACCTCACCTTCGGCCTAGCACTACGACCCAGAGACGGCGTGCGGTTTAGTCGGTTCGAGTCCGACATAACCTCCCCCTCCGGCTCCGGAGTGGTGGGTATCCGTGGGGATTTCCCGCACGTAAAAAAAAAAAGCCCAACATTATGTGATTTAGATTTTGTTTTCAGGTTCAACATATTCATATAATTGCAAGCCTTTAAAGTGTGTGTGCAAGTTATTTGCAGACCAGGTTATGGCATCTTTTCACTTGGGGTGGCGTGATCAGACGGCAGTCTTAAATTAAAGTAAAATCCCTAAAAATAGGGTAGAATTTAGCAAACCCCAACCGGTTGTGTGTGCGAAAAAAGTGTAATTAAGAAAATGTCAATAAGGTCGAAAATCGCTTGCACTGTTTTTGTAGTCTCTAACTGATATCACTGTCTGTAACTGTAACTGATATCAGATCATTGCCGGCAGGTGATCGTACAGAACTGCTAGTGTGTGGTCACAAAACTGATAACAGGGAATCACCTAAACAAATCTACCTAAACAGCTCGTTTAGTTAGAAGTAGGATCTCATTGCCGATATCATCATCATCAACATCTTCATTCCGAGGCTTCAGCTCAGACACAACTGGTTAGGGTTTGCTAACTTCTACCCTATTTTTAGGGATTTTACTTTCTACCTCCGTATGTATAGCATAAAACTAGTATTTGAAATTACTAGTCTTACCTATTCATATGATAATGATGTGAAGAAAGTTAAAGCAATAAATAAATACCGATTTATCAAAACCGATTTGATTAAAATGATATTTTTAACTCATAAAGAAACATATTTCCTCAGTACTGCTTTAAGAATCCATAAAGTATTTTCATGCAACATCAGCAAATTTTAAGCATGCTAAATCCACTTGTATTTATATAAAAAGCTCCAGGAAGCAGAAAATGGAGCTGAAATTTCAGGAACGGGTTGAATCCATGAAATACATTACAGTGAACAGTTTAAGTGTGAGCATCAAAGGAAAGATTTATTGAAGAAATAAATAAAATTTACTTTAAAGTTGTTGGTTCCATATTCCTTTATTTTAGAGTAAGTGTGTTTTACAGCTTTTTATTTTAATCTAACTCTGGCTTGGAGTATAAGCGAATGCGACGCGACCACGGAGGACAGAAATGATTAAGTAGCGGAGATGCCACAGTCAAATTTCTCTTAAGAAAAACGCGTGACCAAATGCGGGTGGGAAGGGAGACGCGGGGGGCATGACGTCATACCTCGTCCACGTCTCCATCTAGTGCGTCATAGCGAAACCGAACAGAAACAGACCTTGTCATTTTTGTTATATAGTTTGACTATTCGCCACTAAGCGCTACACAGAATTCTAGAATAATCTATTTTAAGGAAATAATTTTCAATAATAAGGCCATCTTTTGGATTATAGCAAAATCATTTAGGGGGCTAAATGATTTGGCCTTATACCGACAGATGGCCCAATTTTTTTTTACTTTAATTTTCAATTTTAGCAAAATATTCCATTTAATAAATAATATAACATTTTTGAAATTGCTAATGAAGTCGGGCGAGATTATTGTGATCATTTTCTTAAAATGAATTGAGTTATTATTACAACTAGTATACATGCCAGACTAGGTTACTTATTTCTTCTCTACGCTAGATGGTTCTGTTAAGACATATTTTTCGGAAAAATTAAAATTTAAATATAGTGGACTTACTGATGAAATGTTATACCCTTAAAATGTTGAAAGTGTTTATTTTTACACTTTGTACATCCTTGTACTGTACACTTCATTCTTAAACCAGGTTAAAGCTATTTTTATCCTTGAACTTTTGACCAAAAATGACAACCGAACGCAAGGACGTTTCACTAGAACTGGATGGTGACGTCACAGACCAATTGAGTCGTTTTGACATATGGAAGGCTCGCGACTCGATTCCCTTGTAACATCTCCGCTATCATTTCCTTCTCCATGGACGCGACACATTGACCTCATCATTGAAAAGATTTTCGCCCACAAAACAAAGCCATGGAGTATGTGCCGGCTCCCTTATTCATATGACTTGTTTCACGGAACTTTCACGGGCCTACTTATTTGTCTTCTAATATCAATTATTATAAGGCATAATAAGTACCTAGAATATATTTCTTTCACTTATTGATATCTTTCTTACTAAATACTAAAAAAATTGGAACTCAAATAACGTAGCTTATGATAGTTTGCTTGTAAACTTAAAGTTAAGCAAAATCTTGTCTTAATCTTTTAACAAAACTGATACTACGAGTTAAAAATTCATTCTTCCCCACAATGCCTAAAAAGTTAGATCAGGTTAAAGAAAATATAACAATATAACTAAATACTATGGAAGTATTTTATATAATTGCCTTAGGGAACAGAAAATTTATTACATACGCGATGTCGGCATCTCTGTTGACATAATAAATGTTGTACCATTGTGCCTACATGTCGCCGCGACAGGGGAATTTTTAACACCCTGACTTTCGGCGGGAGTGGAGTTATTTCTCAACGTACCCGCAAAAGGAAATTCCTGCCCGTAAAAATTGTTTAATGTTTTACGTGCACATTAGGGTTAGATGGTTCTTTTTTGTAGGCGATAAAAAATATCTCAGGAGACTCAGCTGATGCCCTAGCTTTCTAAGTTTTGTTATACTAACTGAAATGATCTATTTTCTAACTATACTAATATCTTAATACTAATAATTAATTTTAATTTCATAAATACGAGCATTGATACCTAAGTATATCAGACGGACGAAACATGTTTGAATTTATTTCCTTATAACGTCCATGTTCTTGGATTCCCTCATAAGTTTCGACTCAAAAACACACTGTATAGTCGACATCATATCGATCTTGAGCAGCAAAATACACAAAAGTTATTAAAAACTACTAATGATGTTAATAACATACTGTTTTATTGATTTAAATTGTATTATCGTCGTAACTAAAGGTGTGTACTAAATATCGCAATAATCAGGCAATAAAAGGATGGGATTACCAAGGTATTAATATCATAGGTATAGCTCATATAGAATATATCGAATATACAAACCTTGAGTTGCTTGAGTTGCCTATTAGTTTCCTGGCATAGCCACTAGGTTGGCAGGTAAAAACAGGTATGTTGATATTAGATAGTTATTTTCACCTGTTTTTTTTAATAAATAAGTAAATTTTATATCAAGGTAAGCGCTGTTTCATTGCGAATACGATGATATACGGTTGTTTACAATTTTTATTTTAATAATGGTTAATGATAGTTTGGGCAGGAACTTTTTGGGCAACTCACCCGCGATATATCTATTATTAAATATATTAAATTTAATATGGAAATCTTTTCATTCATTAAACAAATGGGTGGACGTTGTTCTATTAAGTATCTAAGGGTGATATTTATTCGCACTTAATCTGCTCCTATGAGCAAATTATAAACGAATCAAAAATCTACAAAGTGCTTCAAGTTACTAAAATACATTTCGCGCCATCTATGCACACAAATTTCAACCTGAAATCAACCACCTAGCGGCGAAAACCAGTACTACTAAGCAATGAAGACGATTGAAAAGCGCTTTTCTTCCTACATGTTATTATATCTGCAGCAGTCACAAGTACCTTCAATAGATGGCGCTGTATTAAATTCCAAATAGTTTATCCAAACCTTCATCACAATTTTATTTAGCGAGGGTTTGGAAACCAACAGTTATAGTCAGACTATTACAAATTTAGTTCTAATAATTATTTTAACATAATATTTATTTTAAGGAGTCTATTGCCGAACATACACTTACCAAATTAGTGATGTATTGTTAAAGGGCTGATCAAAAGCATTGTACATTAGCATCCAGGACCAGCACAGGGCTTAAAACGTTTGTTGACAGTATACCTAGTAAGTTCGCGAAGTGTGTCAGAACAGAATCTAGCAAGAAGGTAATGGTGAATGTTGTCACTGCCTGTACCGATGGGAGGAAGATGTAACCTTAAATGTGATATCATTAAGTCATCAATCAAATCATCCGTATATTATTGAAAATATATCAACCCATTTTCTTTTTATAGTAACCTCATGAAGTTGACATGACTGGGATATTGTAGGCTTTTGAATTTATTATATTTTCCTCACTTCTTAATGGTTTCCTTCTGATAAAGGTCTGTTTTCAACAGAAAAATTAATCATAAATTGTATTACTAATATGATTGTTATGAGTTAATCATCGGTTCGGGTAATGTACATATATATATAATATACTGACGCCTGTAATCCCCTCAAGGGGTAGGCAGAGGTGTATTAACACCCACATTTCACCAACTGTGATTTTCGGTTCCACGTCAGGGGCGAGCTTATTGCCGTCAAGTGAGAATGGAAAACAGCGCTATCCCTTAGTTGCCTTCTACGACAATTACAAGAAGAGATACCCTATCTCTTCGCTATCTACTCCACCGGGAACCGTTACGGCAAAAACATCAATGTTTTTCTCTGATTAAAGTGATAATTACATTAACTGGTTGTCAATTTGATATGAAATTACATTTTGCAGTCTTGAATACGACTTATACTACGACAGCTTCCGTGGCGTAGCGGTAGTGAACGCGGCCGCTACGCAGGAGGCGCGGGTTTGATCATTGCAAGTATTTGTATGCATAATGGAGCCCTCAAAAATCAAACAACTGGCCTAACTACAATGCTTCTACATCACCTTTGGGTTGTGGAGGTATGTTTGTCTGAGACGGCAGTCGCTTCACAGAAAATATCGGAGTTCATCCAAATCCGCAGTTAGAGTGGTACAGCAGACCCCAGATTCCAAGTTAAAAGCTTCGAATGCGACTGAAATTAACGCTAGATAGAAGAAGAAGAATACAACTTCTACAAATTATTCACCTTCTTGGAGACTTTTTTGTCTTTAGATCATTATTTATATTGCATTGGGACGTATTTTCATAAGGATATAAATCTATTACCACCAACCATACACTTTATTTGCTTATTTGTCTACTCCAGCAGCTACTCACTCTCTTCATCTTAAAATTGTCATGGCGTACTGTTGTACAATATTATACGAATATGAATTTCTTTCTAATATAAAGATTGCACGCTCTAAACCTAAGGTGTAGTGTAGAGCTTGTAGGTTTAGAGCGTTAAGTCCACGGAGGACAGAATATGATTAAGTAGGTGCAGTCTTTAGAGCTTGGCTTTATACGACTTCTGATAACTTTTTCACAGGGTAAGCTACGTAAACTCGTCTTGGCAACATTTTTACATGAAAATACTACTACTATAATACCTTATCATCCTAGCAAATAGGAAAATAATGTAAGTATTTTGTTCACAGGACTTATCTAAGTAGATAAGGTATCAATTTCCCTCCGTGTTATACTTACATTTTAATTAAGGATCATTATGATTTATGACAGCAAAGTGTCAAAAATTAATACTATTGTAATTTGTAGGCGTCTTAATCACGAAAAAGAAATCAATAATTTGATTGATTTCAGACATCGCGCTGATATATTATTTTAATTATATTACACCTTATCTTCCTAGAAAATAGAAAAATATTGTAAGTATTTTGTTCACAGAAATTGCCTTAGTAGATTACTAGAACTATCACGTTCTTTTGTTTAATTACTTCTACGATACATTTTGATCTAGAGATTATCTCATTACACATTATTTTATTGATTCCTAATTAATTGGTGCTTCGGCATTTATGATAACAATCGTTACTAATTAGCCCATATGTAAACAAAGATTACACGATTACACTTCTAGGTCAGTAAACTTCAGTTAAGACATTAATAGAAATTCTATTGATAAAATACCGGAGTATTATAACAATAGATAGCTAAAAATATTTCCGTATTAAGACAAATAAATAAGTAGATAGGTAAAAGATCATAATATTTTAATTGTCTAGGTGCGCTATATATAAAATTGTACATATTTAGTAACAAAATTATATCAATGCCTAACAGAATAAACACAAGACTTAAAGCACCCCAATTACAGAATTATAAAATAGTATGTCATTGGTGCTTTGGAAGCACAACTTTCTGAGCTTGCGGCATCTGCGGAGATCGTCAAACTGCGAAAATAAAATAATATTAACAGTATTATTTATTTGAGCCGTTTGGGGTCGAGATGCTGGGTTCGTGGGCTCCAAGCGCGCGATCGCTTTACAAAGAAATTGCAAAGCGACTAGTCGATGCTTCGCGTGACCAAAGGGCTGGCCTGTTTTTTGCACAAAGGATTGGCCATCCAATGGGGTAATGCCGCCAGTCTTTTGGGCACGTTGCCAGCCGACGTCGATGGGAAGGAATTCTTCGACGCCTAAAACTCTTTAGCCTCTTTTATATTCTCTATTTTTTATATTCTTGTAAATATTTAGTTTATCCGTTTTAGTTTAACTATAAAAATAATCTTATTATAAAAATGAAGTAAATATGTGTATTTTAATTTGTTAAATTAAACTTTATACAAAACTATGACTCCCAATTTAAAAATGCTAGACTTGTAACATTATCACTGATGGACTACGATTCACCGATCGATTAGATCTATAAGGATATCGATTTATCCATATTGATACAAGATATGATTTGGTATGCAAAATCATCTTTCCTCAGAAAATAATCGAATCATGCCAGATTAGATTAATATTGTACTACATTATACTCGTAATTTAATCGCTATTCAATCTACATACGGAAAAGTTCACAATTCTAACTTATTTAGATTAGATCTTTGATATTGATCTTTACCGAAAATAAAAAGCCTCGTCTTGCCACTGCATGACAATTTTAAAACAAAGTATTTAATAAAACCAAATAAAACAGAAGTTTTGACCTTTGTCGAGCTATCGTGCTCGGATGGTCAAGGTGAGATTCAGTTGAAAATAGAATAATTAATTTATGAATCTAGTTTTCCGGAAAGTTTCAATTGTATTCAAGGGTGATGTCTCTATCATCGAGTTTCATTGACACTAAGTTTTTAAAAGAAAAAGCTCAAATCAGTGTGACTGCAGCAAATTTTCGGTACAACATACTTCAATCAGCCTATTACAGTCCACTGCTAGACATAGGCCTTTCCCAATGAGACCCATTTATGCCGGTCCTTAAATTTTTCCCAGCCAGTCATCAGTCCATCTGGCTACGGGGCGTCTCTCCTTCTATTTACCTTCTTGCGTTCTTCACTATGGGAGTCGTTTGCTCCAAAGGCCATCGTTAGTTCGACAGATGGACAAACCACTGCCACTAGAGCTTGTTTATTCTGCGAGCTACATCAGTAACTTTAGTTCTTTGTCGGATTTCAGATGAATTTGAATTAACCTTATTTTACAAGCTTTTAATTTATTTAATATGTATGTAATTTGTTTGTTCGTAGCAAATTTCGCAACTCGATTTTGAAGCCTGGGTTAGTTTGGGTGACCATGCATTAATATGGCACCATGGAGCTGGGCAGATGATGGAGCAAGAAGGTCGCCATAGCAACTCCTAAATTAAATAAGACAAACTTATCCAGTTTGGGCTTATTTGTTTTGTCTTAATAAGCTTCAGGGTCTGAAAATGGAGACAGAAGGTGGCCATAGCAACTCCCAAATAAAACAAGATTTAACCAATAGTTAATACCCATTTGTTTTGGCTTAACAAACTCTCTGGTAGTACATGGTATTCAGAGTTTGAAGATAAAGACAGAAAGTGGCCAAAGGAATTCTTAAACTAAACAAGATAAACATACTAAGTTTGGGTTCATTTGTTTCGTCCTAAAATAACTCTGGTTTTACGTGTTATTTAGGGTCTGAAGATGGAGTCATAGGAGTGGCCATAGGAACTCTTAAACTTAAAAAGATAAATCTATCGAGTTTGGGTTCATTTGCTTTGTCTTAATAAACTGATTCAGAGTCTGAACATGGAGGCAGTAAGTAGTCATGTAAATTTCTGAACTTAGCATAGAGTACTTATTACTTAGCACGGATACCCGCCCCTCCGGAGCCGGAGGGGTAGGTTATGTCGGACTCGAACCGACTAAACCGCACGCCGTCTGTGGGTCGTGGTGCTAGGCCGAAGGTGAGGTTGTCTTGCGACATATCCCTCGCACCCCGGCTGACCCAGGGCCATCCCTCTCGGTCTGGCCCTCCTATGTAAGTCTCAAATCAGAACCAGCACATAATACCTACTAAATGAAATACAGTGCAACTAAGCATGAGTACTTAGAGCCGTAATTGCTAGACACTGACTGAGTTCAACACGGAGACTTATTGTGAAGTCGGTAGTACGGCGAGATTGCAGCCTCTTGAGTTCCTTGTTGATTGAAGGATTTATTCACTTCTCAAGTACTATTCATTCCTGAATTCAAATTGTTAACAAAATCAAAGTGTTATCAAATTTTCTTCAAGAAATTTATGGAAATAGTTGATTATTATACGTATTGTCAAATCTTAAATATAATACGTATAATCAAAAAGTAAAAAGTACATTAATTTGTTGAGAAATATCCTTATTGGTTAGTGTGATTTTCTTTTGAAATGCCATTTGATAAGACAAAAATGACAGTTTATTTTTAGAACAAATTATTCAAGTTCAAACCATGTGTTGTTATACGTATGTTTTATAATGTGTATAATATGTTACGCTCAAATAATAAACATCAAAATTTAAGATTCTTATACTATCTCATTTCTTAAAGCCGGATTGTAGTGCGATGCCTGTACTCTTCGTAGTGCTAATATAAAATCCGCAATAGATCTGTCTATGCAGCCCCGAGAATGCAGCGGTTTAGAGGATTTGTATGCTTTTTCAAGATTTTAAAAAAAATATTAAATCTGCGTGATAACATGTTACTTTACCAGTCCCTAGATATTTTATTTCTATCGAGGCAAATATTATGAATCGTGTTTCTGTCTTTCCACGTCCCTAGATGGTTAGCCTACCTAAGAATATGATTTTTATTTGGTGCCATTTGCTATATAACTTGATGATAAATGTGTTCAAAAATGTTAAAAACGACTGCTACCCGGCCTCAAAATATTTTTGTACACCAAACAGTACCTAATAATTAGGTGTGTAAACTTTATGAACGCCCGTTCCAGTCAATACATATAATCTATAATGTATAGATACTATGTCATTAAAGTTAATAACTATAAACAGTCAATGTCAAACAATATTGGTGTCGATGACGTGTTAATAAAGGTATCCATACTAAAATTATAAATGCGAAAGTGACTCTGTCTGTCTGTATGTTACGCTTTCAAGCCTAAACCACTGAACCGATGTTGATGAAATTTGGTACAAAGATAGATTAGAGTTTGAGAACGGATATAGGCTACCTTTTACTGCGAAAAAGGTAGTTTAAGGGGGGGATATAGGGGATGAAAGTTCGTATGACAGTTCTTCATTTCTGAAGATATCCTATTGAAATTTGATACAAAGATAGATTATAGTTTGGGAACGGATATAGGCTACCTTTTATCGCGAAAAAGGGGGTAGAATGGGGTGGGATAGGGTTAGGAGATGAAAGATTGTATCAAATTTTAATAGGATATCTTCAGAAATGACGAACTTTCATACAAACCTTCATCCCCTATTTCCCTCCCTATTGTCCCCACCTTTAATTGTGTAAAAGGAGCCCCCTTTTTACAGAAATGGATTATAGCTTGGGAATGGACAAAGGCTATATTTTATCGCGAAAAAAAGGGGTAGGTGTGGGAAAAGGGCTATAGGATGAAAGTTTAAATGAAAGTTTGTCTGTTTTGAAGATATTCTGATGAAATTTGCTACAGAGATAGATTAGAGCTCGGGGACGGACATAGGCTACCCTTAACGCGAAAAAGGGGTAGAATGGGGTGGGATAGGGTTAGGGGATGAAAGTTTGTAATTTTTTAAGGTATACTGATGGAATTTGGGACATAGATGGATTAGAGCTTGAGAACGTACATAAGCTACCTTTCATCGTGAAAAAAGGAATTTAAGGGGTGAAAATAGATCATGAAAGTTTGTCAGTTTTGAAGATATCCTGATGAAATTTGGTAGAAAGATGGATTAGAGCTTGGGTATGGACATATGATACCTTTTATCGCGAAAAATGGGGTAGAAGGGGGAGGAATACGGGTAGGGGATGAAAGTTTGAAATTTTTTCAGATATCCTGATGTTTGGCACAGAGATAGATTACAGCTTGGGAACGGATATGGGTACCTTTTATAGCGAAAAAACGGGTTTAAGGGGGAGAAGTAATAAGGGATGAAAGTCAATATGAAAGTTTGTTATTTTAGTAAATATCGTTATGAAATTTGGTACAGAGATGAATTAGAGCTAGGGAACGGATATGAACTACCTTTTATCGTGCAAAAGGGGGTAAAAGGGAAGAATAGGGCTAGGAATCGAAAGCTTGTCATTTTTTAATCGCGCAAAAAAGGGGGTAAATTGGCGATAAAAGTATGAATTTTTGCTTAGAGATTATATTCTTATGAAATTTATTACCGAGGTGGATTAGAGCTTTGGAACGGACATAGTCGAGTAACGAGCTAAATATAGAGGTGAATGGAGAGGTGAGTAGATATCGCTATAGGGGCCAGTGAACAGGCGTGTAGAGGTTAAATAGAAAGTCGAGTAGAGTCGGGTACAGGGGCGAGTAGATATGCGACTAAAGAAGCGAGTATAGAATCAAAATGAGTCCTGTAAAGAGGCGAGTAGAGACGCGAATGTAGAGGCGAGTGGAGATCAAACAGAGAGTTGAGTAGTGATTCAAGTAGAGAGGCGAGTAGGCAGGCGAGAGGGAGGTGAGTTGAGAAACGAGTGGTGAGAGTCAAGTAGAGGGGCGAAAAGTGAATCGAGTGGATGGGCGAGTAGAGATGCGAGTAGAGAGGTCAATGGAGAGGCGAGTAGAGAGTACAGAGTCGAGTAGAGAGGTGATTAGAGAACCCAGTAGAGAGTCGAGTATAGATTCAAGTATAGAGGCGAGTAGAAAATAGAGTAGAGAATTGAATATAGAGGTGAGTAGATTAATGCTCAATAGCGTTGATTCGACAAGCGATAACTTTTTAATCGTCAATTCAGAGAATGATTGAATTTGAATTTATTTATTTCATTATTCATTGTACAATAATAATATCTACACAGTTTCTTAGTCTATCGTGCGTAATAATATGTGGTAAGTGCATAAGAATCTTAGGTATGTATACTGGTTATACACTTATTTACATTATTATGTGTCTCTAGGTCTTATAAATAAGTATTTAAGTATATTACATAGTATGCGCATGAACTAGGTAAGCAGTTTCAATGCTTAAAATAAAAAAAATTAAATGACTGTGGCACCCGAGGACTGCCACGGTAAAGCTATTGCATAGCATTTTTGTTATCAAATAATGCGATTATAGTTATTTAATAATTTTAAAGTGAAAGGTTAGCTAACAAGTTATTTCATACCAAATAAATTATGTATCTTTATTCCCAAATTAATTATGTCATAAAAATTAAAATAGGTATATTATGTGTTAATCTATATCCTCACTCCGTTGCTAAATGCTACATAACATAGCACCCAGCTTTGATAAACGGATTATTAAGATAGCAGTCAAATTTAAAAAACACGATTGACGTAAGTGCAATTCATACTTTTTGATCCGCTAGATCCTGTGATTAGTATTTTTGTCGAGGAAATGTTTAATCTCTCGTCTTTTATTCATTGAATGCTATCACCTTCCTCAATAAACAGGTTATCAGGCATAATTGAACGAGGATATCCTGAGATTATCACTATCTTTGTATTCTTAACTTTATATTATGTATTATAGATATTATGAGGACGATGAAAACAATAGATTGAGATGCAGACGTCGTCGTCAGTTGTATAAAATATTTAAGATGTGTGATATTTTTTTCAACACACTTCCTCAAATCAAACTGTGTTTATTTATTATTGTAATTCACAATTCAGTTATAGATTCTTTTCTAAAATTAGAGTAGTTCAGTTGCATTTCCTTTAAAAAAAGTTTCGATATAAAAAAGGACGTGTTCAATAGTAAAAATAAATTCATATAATCATTACTTGCTTAATGTATTTAAAAAAAGAGTTGCAGTCAATTAACCTATACTTACTGTTGTTTTCAAAAAAGAAACCTATTTTAGTCTATGGCCGATCGACATGCGCATGCATAGGAAATTGTATTAATAATAAATAAATAATAATAAATAATAAATAAATAAATAATAATAAATAATAAATAAATAAATAATAATAAATAAATATTCCACAACATTTCACACAACGCTATCTAGATCCACGGTAAGCATAGCCTAACTAGCTTGTGTTATGGAATCTAGAATGCGGATAAACATACTTAGATACTTTTTTTTGTAAATACATACATATTATACATAGAAACAGCCAGACCAATGCAAATACCTATATTCATGCATACAAATATTTGCACTGAGCGGGGATCGAACCCGCGCCTCCTGCGTAGCGGCCGCGTTCACTACCGCCACGCCACGAAGGCTGTCAAAATAAAATCGTCACGAAGGCTGTAAAAAATAGGAAAACAAATGAATCTTTTCCGCTATTGCGAAAAAAAGCCTTTATAGTTTTAACAATTAAAATGTCTACAAGTATCTACTAGATATGAAGAAAATGATTTATGTTGTACAACATCCGATATATGATGTAATTGATGTCACATCGTATATGAAAAACGTTATGGAAAGTTTACCACCTGAAAACTGCAGGGGTAAATATCTATTTTAGTATACACAAAAGTGTTGAAAAACATAGTATGATACACGTGTATATTGATGATTACTGTCCTCAGCTCTTTTAAAATCATCACCTAACGGTTCGGTTCTCAATGGCGTCTCAGCGGGAATCAACAACCTTACACACTTGTACCATAATGTACATTTTGTTATACTTTGAAGTTAGTCTCTTCGAAGCATAATAAAATCATTTTGACAAGACCTACTAAAACACACACATATATTATAACTAAATGAGATTTTCAAGAGAGAGAATTTATAAATTATCTTAATACTACGATTCGCACCGTCCACTACCCGTCGTCGTCGGCCGTCGCAGGCTTGAAGCCGATGTACCATATTAAGGAATTCAGAGGCTCATCGAGGCAACCGGTGACTCTCGTTCCGGGACATTCCTGGGGCAAACGCTGGCCATCGCAAACCAGCGTGGCAACGCATCAAGTGTGATGGGCTCTTTAGCACCGGAAGCGACCAGTACAGATAAGTGCGCCTATGGACTATATTAAACATTGTTTGTTGTACAATTTTGATGTAAGAAATAATATTACTTTCGAAAAAAAAAATTGTTTTAACTATAGCGAACATTTCAATACAACAACGAAAATAAATCAGACCTTGCACATAGCTTTGACCTAAATTGCAACCGTCGAAGTTCAACTCGATTGCAGTCATGGCTACGTTCAGTTTTAAATGCAATGCCACTGAATCACGATATAAAAGCTAGATACAAATAGTGAATAATCTGGTCTACTGGTAAACGTAATGTATAATCTATCAGTCAACGATATCATTGGCAACCACCATGTTCTTGCTTCTACATAAATTTCGGAAGTTAAATTTTATTATTTCAATTAGTTGTATTACTTTGCTGCTAAGGAGCTATGTGATTAATAATTGAGAGCATCATCTACAAAAACAACTTCCGACTGTTTCTTCAACGCATAGTACGATAAAATTTGATAGCAGTGATAGCTGCTCTGCATTTTTCCATTAATGACACCATAGCTTTACAACTTAGAAGATTGGATTCATTATGTGTTCATGATAATTGATTTAAGAAAAAATATTATCACACATTTAGTGGTTACTGGTGGTAGAAATTTAAAGTCTTAATTGTTAAGTCTAATAATTTGTTACAAATTTTGGCCAAGTGGGTACCACTGTGCACGACTGCGAAAAACCCGCTATAGTAATCCAATCTCGGTTAGATTGTTTTCAGGGCTCAGCAAGTGCATAGCCAGCCAGGGGGATTGTGGTCGCAGCACTAGTAGGACTGGTAGGTGTCACGCGGTGCTGCGACGACAATGCTCTTGTGATGAGGCCGTCTACCTGAGTGCCACCATTTTTAACATGGTACGTATATGTAATGGTGACCCTCTTTCCTGACTTTGCCTTCAGCTTACCATCAGGCGAGATGAAGTCAAATTAACGTGTCATAAACATATTCAATAACAACGTCACGCAGTATATTGCCTTAAATACTCTACGCTAAAAAATATATAGATCTGATCCTATTTCCAAACAGGGGTCATGTGTAACAAAATACTTCAGGGTAAATAGGATTATCTGTTAGAACCCTCCCTCTCCATACTACTGTTCGGAATTAGGTTAATCAGTGGTGAAGGAGCTCAATAATCCGTGCTGGACTGCTAACAAGGAAGTTTGAATTGATTTTACAAACTTGATGATCAACATCAATACTATGACATTCAGTTGCAATAAATGAACGTTATTACTTGTTAGTCTGGAAAACCTTCTTTGAAATAAAACATAATCTGATCTCAATTTAATCTACATCCAAATAGGAAATTATTCGTTCTCCTTGCGTTAAACTTGGTTGCATCCGACGCCTTTTACCTCAGAGCTCGGGGTACTAAACTTCGATATCTTCGTAAAGCAATTGCCATTTAAACTCGACAACCCCCTGGCGATATGAAAGTATTGCAGTTGGACGATTAGCCAGATTTTTCAAGGCCCGTAATGACTATCTCAGATGTTCGTATGACAACCGGGACCCGGCGTCGGCGGCTTAATCGGGCATAACATGCCATCCAAGGTACGGAAATACACAGACCATTGCAAATAGATATATTCATGTATACAAATATTTGCACTGGGCACGAATTGGACCCGCATCCCCTGCGTACTAGTAGAATCCAATGTAAGGAAAATATTCTCACTAATTTTTTTCTACAAAGGAAATACATGAACGCAATTTGTAAACTGTTATTATTTAATCTTTTTGTGCTGGCGTATTCATAAAGGCTTCATTGTTTTACAAATTTGTCCCTAAACTCTCGAAAAGTTGACATTGTTTTTATTGAAAGTGAGACAAAAGAAAACGTATTCTAATTTGAAATATGATTTTCTCTTATTACCATTTCTTCTGTTTGCTTTGCATCATGAGTAGTATTGTTGAGGTTTTTTAATTCTTTGTTTGTGTAGTTTTGAAATTGACATTCAAAATATCAAGGGACATGCCTGACAGACGGTAGCACAGTAAAGTCGGCCTCATGCGATTTTACGAGTATGTAGGTGACTTAATGCTTTATAGAAAGAATAAGTTCATAATATGGCCGATTATAAGACGTAGAATATGCTTATTATCAGCATGAAGCACTAAAAAGTAATAAATGAGGTCGTCATAGTTTGGATTATCTATATCAATAATAAGTATAATCTTATTACCTATGATAACATTCTTAATAAAAAATGAGTATAAATACCAATGCCACTGGTAAGTAATCGCACTGTTCCTGTAGAAGAAAGTGACAAAATGAATGTGATTACACTTTTAATTGTTGGTTTTACAGCTGTTATCGGTAAGTTAATAAATGTTTAACATATAAATATATTTAAAAATGCTACTGGAATTCGAATTGTTTCTCCAATTTTAGAAACAAATAACTTAAATATTAGGCTTTAAGCTTTAACAGCTTCGCTTAAAAATAGATGCAGAATGTAGTACTTACATATTTTATTTGCATCGATATAAGAACGAAACGAAAAAATGCGAGTAATATGAATGCTTGAGTAATTTTAAAACTGCAAGTATGCTTATTGATCATAATTGGTTTTTCGCATATACTAACGCAAAAAATATATTTTAGCTGCTCCACCACACGCTACCTATGTAGCTCAAAGGGTGGTAGGCATTACACCCACTACTGCGAGAGATTGGCCTCAAGTGGCTAATATTCTCTTTACTTGGAACCGGTCTACCTTCGAACAATACTGCGGTGGTACTATCTTGAACAACAGAACTGTCTTAACAGCTGCTCATTGCATTGTGTAAGTAAAATATTTGGTGCTAAGTAAACGTTAATTTTGTTCATACACTAATATTTTTTTCATAAGCTATTTGTTTTTGCAGCACTCATCCAATCAATAGGTTCCGTTTCCGTCTTGGATCTTCCTTTGCAAGCAGTGGTGGAATTGTCCGTAACGTTGCTGATATTATCGTTAGCCCCTTCTATAATGCAAGAACAGAAGACTATGATATTGCTCTTATGCGCAGCGAGACCACTATTACATTTGATCCGACTATGCAACCTGCAAAAATCGCTTGCTCTAACTATGAGCTTGGTGATAACCAAGTTGTTTATGGAGTAGGATGGGGAGCAGACAGGGTAAGACTAACCCTTGATTTTATTTAAACAATATTACTTCCTTCTGCTTTTTTGGTAGCACTATATATTAGAATAAGTTAGCTCATATAGTTGTTTCTTTTATTAGACGTAACACAACTGCTCATCTTCGTTGAAAGAGAAAAAGAAATTACTGACAAGGCCAAGTAGCTGGCGTGGCGTCCATACTAAATATTCTTATTTTTCTTTTTGCAGCATGATGGCCCTCGTCCAGAGCAGCTTCGCCAAGTACAGATTTGGACTATTAACCAGGAAGAATGTGCTTTACATTATAGTACCGAAGATGTTACCATTACTGATAATATGCTGTGCGCTGGTTGGCGGGACGTTGGTGGTCGTGACCTCTGCCAGGGTGATTCCGGCGGTCCTCTCTTCCATAATGGCGTTCTTGTTGGTGTCTACTCTTTTGGTATCGGTTGCGGTGTTCGTTTCTTCCCCAGCGTCAATGTACGTGTATCCCGCGTTGCTGATTGGATTAATGCAAATAAATAATTTTGATTTAAGGAACTGTTTAGAAAGAATGTAATATAGACACTACTGTATAAATTACTTTTAAGCCAATGGTCAAACATAAAGTATTTTTCGTAATAAAAAAAACTTTATTTATCATGAAAAATGATCTGACAATATTAAAGTAAGGAGAGATATTATACTCGTTGTCTTCTCTAAAAGCGTGTTTAATTCTGTGTCTAACTTAGTTTTGTTATTATTTTATAAATATTTACTTAAATAATAAGAACCTTGGTTAGTCTCATGAATTTATTGTGGAAAGTTATATTGGGCTTTTGCTTATAAAATTGTTTTTTTTTTGTGTACAAAGGTTTATGTACTCAGTGAAATAAATTTATGGCGATTGTCATTTTTGCCGTTTTAAACCTGTTTTTTCCTTTTCCCACTAAATAAATTATTCCACGTAAAAATTGATAAACTCTATCTGATAATAGTAAAGGTAGAGTTACTACTCTACCTTTACTATTATCAGATAGAGTTTAGCCCTCACCTTGAGGGCTTTTTTACTAAAAAACCCCCAAGGTGAGGGCTACCGTTATAAAATCTTTGGAGTCTAACTTTACCTGAGATTAGGCTAGCATGTACCCTAAAACCTTTTAAGAGCTGCTGGCCGCAGAACGATCATGAAACGAGGTTTTGCAACTGCCTTTTTGAACAATTGACTTAGTTTATACAAATACTTGACACATATTCCGTATCTGCCAGTTATTTTGTCTTATTAGATATGTCAATCAGTAAGCTAAAATAAGAATTTTTTAGAGAAATTTAAGTTTAGATATGTTAACAACAGAATTAGCATCATATTATAGTATAGTTAATTTGAGCGAGAGTAGTTATGATAAGTAAATTTTCAAACTCAACATAGCTGTTTCTGTTTTTGTGTGATGAGATTTATGCGATTTATTCAATTTATTAATTTTATTTCCACATTTTAATTTATTTTGTAGTATTTCATCAACGCTGAAAACATGTTTCAGCCACAACATTGGATTTACTATCTTCCAATATTAGTTCATTGAAATATGATTTGGAAACAATGTAACTGGTATAATTTACTGCATGTTTTGCTACGTTTACGATAATGCCTAACGTTTTAGTTATTTAGATTAAATCTCTTAAATTGTATTGTATTACAAAAAAACCTGTTCTCAATGGCGGTATATTAAAACAGTAAGGATAGTAGAAAGAACAATTTGCCTTTACAGGACCGGCACAAATTAGTGAGCGCGATCTTTCGCGTATGAATTCTGTCATGCAGAGCCCATACCATGAACTATTAAAACAGGTTAATATATAGAACGACTGTGATATTACCAACTGCAAATGTACCTTTGTAATTCTGTAACTATGTTTTATATGGAAATTAAAAAAATATTTATACAGATGGTAGTATAACCGCCGTTCAATTATTGGACTGTATTAAGAGTTCTTGGTATGCTTGCAGCGCAGTATACTTTTGATACCGCTTTGCTATTGATTTATGTATAACATTATATATGTCATTTACGTTAATTCACTAAGCAATATTTTGGTTCAAGCGTTGCCATATCGGGGGATCCATTAGTAAATCACACCATCATCAAAACGATCCAAGGTCCCTCCGATATGGTAACGCTTGAATCTAAATATTACTAGATGTATGAAAGTTAATACTGCCCTCGTAATTGTAAATGCAGTATTTGCAAAATGGCGGTTTCTAGAAAAACGCGGTTAAAGGTTTTTTTACATTTTCTACAATTTCTGAAATCATATACGTTTTATTTTTGACTCAGTATGTACATAATAAGTCAATTTACTATTAACTTTAACATTATGAACAATTTTATAGATTAATTAGTTTATAATGTTGAATACTGCATTTTATCTTTGTATTTATATTTGATATTTGCATTTATTTTAAAGTGAAATGCAGTATTTGTGCTGAGTACTGCATTTATGTCTAGGAAATAATTCAAACTGCATTTATTTCTAGTACATTGAAACTAAACGATCAACTAAATATTCTATAAATGCAGTACATTATCATTTCGTGGACACATACGTGGTCCCGTCGAGTTTTTGCGGCGGCGAAAGGCAAGAGTGGCAGAAGTTTGGCCGTTTGCTCGCTTGTGCTGCGATCTAGCGGTTGGGAATATAGCATTCCATACCCGTTAGAATCGCTTCAGCGACTGCTGTTGCACAAGAGCTTGAATCGTTTGAAGTGAAGCAAAGCTGCCTCCACGGGTACGACGAGAAGAATTCTCGCAGTCCGTCCCAGTCTACCGACTTGTAGTGCCAGACATGCCACCACTGAGGTGGCCCCGGTGGTTCTGGCCACGCGAGAGTCACTTGCGCCCAGACGACGCTATGGTCCGAAGTACCAAGTGGTGCCTCCACTCGGTACGTAGTCAGCAGAGGGTCCAATAAAGACTCTCTGTGGGTCTCGATATCTGGTTTTCTAGTGATAGAATGCACCAGTTGCGAGAACCCATACGTCAGGGCGTAGTAAGCAGCCCTTCCCGTAAAATCAGTTCTGTGCGACCCAACCACTCCATATCGTGAGCGTAAAAGTTCCCCAAGAATACCAAGTCCGCGGCAGGGTACTGCTCAGTTACTTTGTCCGCCGACCGCTGCAGGTGCTCAAACAGTTGAGCCGTGCCCAGGTCACCGCTATGGGACCTGTAGACGCACACATAGATACGGGTACCCATAGAGTGGACAGGTCCCTGTCTTCAAGGCCGTTTAGACAGCGACAGCAAACGTCATCCCAGACGTACATGCATGCCCCGACTTCACTCAGGAAGTTATGTTCGGGTGCAAACCCGAACATAACTTCCTGAGTGTGTTGTGTATGTTTGTGGTTGAAGGTGCCGCTGTAGAACGTCTATTCTTACTTTTCTTGGCCATAATAAAAATGGGAGGGGGAGGCATAGAGAGTCTCTATGCCGTCAGTGTAGAAGACAAAGTAAGGTTTCTCGCCACCGCAAACGAGCTAGGGTTGTGTGATTGGCTGGCGCGGTGGGCGGACGGGCCCCGGGTCCCCTCCTAGATACTGCCAAGTCTACTCCGGTTTCCTTCTCCGGCAGGACTACAGCACCGGGAACTTTACACAGGCTGCTGGTTCAGCCTCCTGGAACGGAGATTATGTGATCTCCGGGTTTGGGAACCTTTCAGCCTGCGGGCGGCCAGCGGTTAACCGTTTCACCGGGCCTCCCTGACCGCCGCACCAACATTTCACTCCCGCACTAGTCAGTGGTGACATCCAAAGCCTTTGGTCTTCCCACTGACAACACAGAGCCTCTCCAGTGAGCTCTGGCTACCCTGCTCACCGTCGGGAACACAACACAAGGTTACTATAACCGTCGTGTCCTACCTTCTAAAATAACATGCCTATAATTAAAAATGTCACATGAGGCAATAGAAAACCAGTCAACTCTTCCTAATTACCATAGCAGCACTATATACGACGATAAGTTCCGACTTTGTTAATAGCTGCAGTCGATTTTTTGCACAGCGCCATGAATCACTCTAATAACACTACACTCAAATGCAGTATTAAACATTTACTGCATTTGAATTTCGAAAAGGCTCATATAAAAAAAAAATATGTACAACATTAAAATGCAGTTCATTATGCGAATGCTTCATTTAGCTCTACGATAAGATTAATACTGCAATTCAAATTAGTAGTATATTACAAAAGACTCATAGAAATATAAAACGTACAACATTAAAATGCAGTTCATTATGCAAATGCTGCATTTAGCTCTACGATAAGATTAATACTGCAATTTAAATTAGTAGTATAGACATTAGTACTGCATTTTAACCTTGTACATTATTATTACTGCATTTAAATTAACAAACTCCCGGGAAAAACATATGAATGCTGCATTTTTCCTTACAATTTTACTAACTTCCATAATATTTTTTTTATTTTTTTTTTAACCAAAAGTTAGATACATGTCTCTTAACTTCATTTTCGATAAAAACAGGAATTGGGAAAAATGACGATTACTGCATTTATAATTACGACGGCAGAATAGGCTAACCAACATAATTTATTTTCAACGTTTTTGGAAGTTTTTGTGACGGGTCTTTTTTAATTTTTAGTTTAGGTAGATACTCTTATTAAACGGCTCTTTTAGTCATTCATGTAGTATATTATTAATTCCATCCCCATTTTCTCCCTCCCATATTTATTTGCAGACATTGGGTATTTTTCCCACTTTTACTTTTACCAGAGCCTTTTAATAGCTTAGCTTAACCGATTTCCATTGAACTTATTATTTTGAAATGTGGACCTGATGCGCATTCATTTGAGACCCCACTCGAGTATATTTGCAGACAATCGGTTATTCATCCTCATTTTCACCCCCACAGCTTTTAAGCGGCTCAACCGAGTTTATCAAACATGTCTAAGAACACTCGTACATAAGTAAGTCATCTTTCATACAAAAAATATACTAAATTGAAATCGCTTCATCCGTTCGAAGCTATGATGCCACAGACAAAAGGCCAGAGACTTACATTTAACAATAGTTAATCCTCAAATTGAGCATAGTATTAGGAAATGGTATTATAGTTTCAGGATTTGCAGATGGTAGATTATGTACAAAGAAACATAGCGACTATAATATTAAAGCATGATTATAAGATAGGAGTCATTGAATCATATCTCACATTCATTTCCGATGTAAAATCATGTTATAGATTAATATTCAAATACGATTCTATTGCTAATGACCATAAAGTTCTAATTATTAGTCAATTACGAGCTAAGGCTATGTTCGGCATTCCCTACGTGATCGCATCAGAAATGATAATATGCGTAGGAGAACAAAAGTAACTGACGTAGGCCAGAAGATTAGCTCGCGGAAGTGGCAGTGGGCGGGACATAGCACGTAGAACATAATGGCCGATGGAGCAAAATATCTCTGGAATGTCAACCGCCTACGGGCAAACGTGGTGTGGAACGCCCAACGGCCAGGTCGAAGGACGACCACATCAAGGTCGCCGGGAAGCGCTGGATGCGGGCTGCTTTAAATCGGTCGTTCTGGAAGTCTTTAGGAGAGGCCTATGTTCGACAGTGGACTATGTGTGGCTGATGTGATGATGATGCTGAATTATTAGTAGATATGATATTGATCGACATGATATCGACCGGCTACATTCTATCATCGCACGGCTTGTCACAGGTAGGGAATTCATCCTCACACGTGACGACAGGAAACAGAACTCACCGTCAGGTATGAAAGGAACTTCATCCTACGCACGTAATGAACACACTACTATTGTTTTTCTAAGCTACGGGGGAGATAATATGGATACGATATGGGGTTCTTCAAGGAGGTTATTAGAAGGTTCTTACAAGGTCTCGCACACCTCCATAGGCCACGATAACAATCAGGTGGGCATTGGACTTGTCTGTCATCTTAGTAGTATAAAAGATGGTGACTCATCCGCTGAACAAATTATAATATTATCGATCCAGTATTTTTTATTTATAAACTTAATTCTGAGAAATGATGTTATCACTATCTTTGCCTTTATGACCATAAAATTTATCACCGGAAATCTTTACTACAGACAGTCAAAGAGATTTAGATAATATTGCAAATAAACAACACCTAGTACTTTATCGTGTAAAAATAAAATTATAGTGCAATATTGATAAAGTAAATAATAAAATTATATTGTTACTTATATTTATTGATAAAGTACATCTTCTTCTTCATCTTACCGTTCATCCCAGTCGCATCCGAAGCTTTTCAACCTGGAGTCTGGGGTCCGCTTTTTACCAGTCTAACTACGGATTTGGCTGAACTTCAATATTTTCCGTGAAGCGACTGCCATCTGACCTCCACAGCCCAAAGGCGATATCGAAGCATTGCAGCAAGACCAGTTGTTGGATTTTTGAGGGCTCCAACTACCCGTAACGACTGCCATAGATGGTTGTATGACAACCGGAACCGACGGATTAACGTGCTCTCCGAGGCACGACCAGACCAATGCAAATACCCATATTCATGCATACAAATATTTGCACTGAGCGGGATCGAACCTGTGCCTCCTACGCAGCGGCCGCATTCACTACCGCTACGCCACCATGGAGGCTGTCATTATTAATAAAGTACATAGCAAGGAAGATATCAAAAATTCACAGATCTCTGCATTTTACAACCTTCTGGCACACTGGAAATGCCCTTAGGGCAAACTTTAATGAAAACAACTCTATGCAAGAGATGCACAAGGGTTAGTAGTAGGTACCGGCGAATACCGTTATTTTTGTTGTATACACTTGCTCACTTACAATTAGGCACATAATGATACCTATAATCAAACTGTGGTTTTTCGATTGTTATATTTCACAGGTGGGTTATATGGATTTTTTTTAATTGTATAGGTTGAATTGCTTCATTCTTTAAAAAAATCGATAAAAAAAGGTCGTGTTCGGTCATTCATGCAACTTAGTATTTAAATAGAAAATTTCATCTTGTACGTGTATAATAAACAATACTTTCAACAAATAAAACTTTTATTTTCTCTCTGTTAAAACTTTTAATTTACCATTTCGTACTCGTGATAAACAAAAAACCTCATTCTTTTAGTCTATGGCCAATGCGCGCACAATGATAAACTAATTATTTGTTCCTGCTAGTCAGCCGGTACCAAAAAATTTCGCAATTCGTTTTTACTGTTGAAATTAAAGTTATTTATTAATTAAAATGTCTACAAGTTCTAGATATGAAGAAAACGATTTATGTAGTACACTGCCCAATATAAGATGTGCCCTGAACGTTATGGAAAGTTTAATATGAATAGTTTAATTTAGTATTATTTTATTCGAAAATTGTTTCCACTTTTTATTTTTTTCATCCCTAGCATCCCTAACTAGTCTGTGTTTTCGAGCAAATGGCCGTAACGATGTTATCGGATATATGTGAAAACAGCACATGGTATCGGCTATCGGATGTCGGCTATCGGCGCCCGACACCGATATCGGATATCGGATATCGGATGAATGTGAAAACGCTCTTACTCTGAAGGATAGAATTTGAAACTACACAAAAATACAAACAAAAATAACCCGCATAGCCCGCACAATAATTAAGCTGAAGTGGCAATGGGTTGGCCACGTCTGTCGAAAGACTGACGGCCGTTGGTGCAGCCGAGTCCTAGAGTGGAGACCGCGAGAAGGCAAACGGAAGGTAGGACACCTCCTAGTCAGATCAGTCATCAGACTCCTGAAAATAGTGGCTGGGACAAGCTGGATGTGGAAGGCGGAGGATCGGATGAAATGGCGCACATTGGGAGAGGCCTATATTCAGCAGGGAACTGCAGTTGACTAATTAATTGATTGATTGAAATACCGTTAAATAGTGTTAACTCATTACTAGTATTGATTTGTATCATGATATCATGATATGAGCATGATGATAACCCCTAATAAACAGGAGTCACATAAAGACACAAACATCAATAAATTTGTAATGGGTAAGAAAATAACTAAAACACGATTATGATGAAACGTAAATGTAGGTAAGTTTCAAATGAAAGATTAAACGAATTTATTTAGAGTATCTATTTGTAAAATCGACGTTGTTAAAACGTAGATTATTTGTATAAAAAACATCGCTCTGAAACAGTCTGGTCAGAAATCGGTGGTCGTATTTGATTTAGATGTTTCTGAAAACTCTTAATGAGGTTTCGAGTCTAAAAATTTGTGGCCCCGCCACCTCAGAATTGATTTTAATTTTTTGACAGATTTTGCAATACTGCTAATGGCTGACGATGGCCAAAATAGTACTCAGTAGAAATTGATCATATAAGTAATGAGAGGAAGGATTTATCGTTATACCTCATTGAATAAACTATTTCAATTCCTCGCATAATTTGGACAAAGTTTTAGGGTAATATTTTCAATTCGTAAACTTTAAGGAAACTACCTAGACTTCAATGAGTTGTTTATACAGACACTGATAGTTAGCAGTTTGAGCGACATAGTTATTATTGAGAGAACGTACTATCTTATTCGTTAGATATTGTATAATAACTGTCCGCACGATAAGATCGACTCCGCGTAATTTAATTTAAAAAAATAGTTATAAAAGTCATAAAAGTTTTCATAAACGTGCAAATTATAAGGGATATCATTTGCAAAACAAATAAACTATCCAATTGCAAAAAAAGAACGTAATATAACATAGTGCAAGTGAAATCGTGACAAAATAAAAATTATTGCATAAACCTATGTAATAAGAGCAATAAACCAACGCTCGATTAAAAATAATAACAAAAGTTGTATACAATACCACATAATTGTGTAAAAAGTGCAATAAAACGAATAAATATTCAAGCAAACCCAACTAACCAGTGAGTCATTTTGTTGAATTATTTTTTATGTATAAAGGAGGTACCTATTCACAACGGAGAAAAGAAACAACTATTGTTAATAAAAATATCACTACACATGGAGACTACAAATTTAAAAATTTCTTACAAGTGATCGTTTGGTCTCGAGGCTGAGGGCGACACCTAGTTGGCAAGAGGACGGGAGTTCGATCCCCACTTTATGTGTATGCTCTTTTTGTGCAATATATAACATTCTGAATGAACTTCTTCGGAAATATAACACACCGACGGAATAGACAATATTCCGAAACAAAAAGTGTTCCTGACAATACTATTGAAATTCCTTTTTGGCAAAAACTATCTGATTTAAAAAATTCTGTTTCTATTCTAAAGAGAATTCCCCGTGGTGCAAGACCTATCGTTGCAAAATATTTGTCAAATTGCATAGGTCTTGTACTTCGAGAGAATACTAAAACGGCTTGGGAGCAACTGCTCACCTTCCCCCGAAGTGGCTCTGCCGGCGGTCTTGACGCATTGACCCCACAACATTTGAAAGATCTTTTGGGGCCGAGCGCCAGAGAGGTCGGTGAGGCACTTCTGAAGGAGCTAACGGCTCTCATCAACTTGATGCTCTCCGGTAGTGTGGAGAATGCCATCAAAGACATTCTATATGGGGCAAATTTGTGTGCCCTACGAAAGGGAGATGGTGGTATTCGTCCCATTGCCGTGGGATGCACATACCGACGTATGGCAGCCAAACTCTGCTGTAAATACTATAAAGCCGAATTAGCTCTGAAATTTCAGCCCCTCCAACTCGGTTTTGGTTCAAAGGGGGGCTGTGAGGCTGCCATACATGCTTTGTCAACCTTCCTTGGCTCCGGAAAGAGTGAGGTTCTTCTCAAGGTTGATGTGAAGAATGCTTTTAACTCGGTGAACAGGGACACTTTGTTGAACCAAGCAAAATTAGAAACACCCAAAATTTTTAATTTTCTCTGGCGGTACCTCTCTAAATTATTATACATACAAGGACAACCTTTCAGAATTAGCTGTTGGTTGTCAACAAGGAGACCCTCTTGGACTGGTAATTTTCAGTTTAGCTATCCAACCTATTAATCGGCGGCGGTTAAATTAAAAATGTAATGTATGGTATCTAGACGACGGGACTCTAGGGTGAGATGTGGAGACAGTTTTCCAAGATTTGGCTTTTATTAAAAATGAATTTAAATTAATTGATTTAGATCTAAATGATAGCAAATGCGAAATATTTTTAAATGATGTTTCGGACAAAAATTCTACTATTTCTAAATTCAATTCATTGGCTCCTAATATCAAAATTATAGAAAGAGAGTCTCTACGTCTCCTTGGGTCCCCAATCTTAGAAGATGCCTACACCTCATTTATAGAGGAAAAAATTCAAAATTTTAATGACATTTCGGACCGCCTACTCAAAATTAATATCCATTCGGCTTTCACTATTCTCCGGTACTGTCTTTTCGTTCCGAAATTCACCCATGCTCTCAGATCTACACCATTTTAGAAACATTTAACAATTTTGGAAAAAATGGACAAAGTTATAGAAATTACAGTCACTACAATTTTAAATGTGGCCTTGAATGATCGCGCATCACTACAAGCGTCTCTACCGATTCGTTTGGGTGGGCTCGGTATTCGCAAAATTTCAGACGTCAGCTTACCAGCCTTCCTGTCTTCAGTCCACAGTACGAAAGAATTAACTAGGAAAATCCTTGCTCCTACACTAGTTAATTCTAAAGTATTGTGTAAGACTGAAGCAGTAAACGCTTGGAAAATTGCTTGTCCAAACACCGCTCTCCCAGGGAACCTTTTCTCACAACGTCAGTGGGACGGGCCGCTCTGCAATTTAGTAAGACAAAATTTATTAAATACTTGCTCTAATTCTGCAGAGCGTGCCCGTTTACTGGCAGTTGGAGTGTGGGAATTGGGTCTTTGGTTACAAGCTCTTCCGTCATCTAATGTAGGAACTATGTTAGACGACACTACGTTCCGCATCGCGACGTGGCTCCGCTTAGGTGCGCCGTGTGTTTCTCCGCATCGATGCCGTTGTGGAGAAGCAGTTGATCGACTTGGACACCATGGCCTGTCGTGCTGCAGGAGCACTGGGCGAATTCCACGGCACGCCAGCCTCAACGACATAATCCGCCGTGCTCTTGTCACCGCCGGTGTGACAGCTGTGCTTGAACCAAACGGTGTGGCGCGCGACGATGGCAAGAGACCGGATGGTATGTCATTAATGCCTTGGAAAATGGGTTGGACTCTGGTGTGGGACGCAACTTGCGGCGACACCATTGCCCCTACTCATTTACCTGGCGCGGCTGGCTGTGCTGGTGCTGCTGCAGCTTCTGCAGAGGCTCTTAAGCGGCGCAAATACTCCAATCTCATTGGAGATTATGAATTTGTGCCGTTTGGAGTCGAAACGTTTGGGTCTTGGGGTCCGAGCGCCCGCAATCTCTTCAGTGAGATTGCGAAGCGTATGGTCGACGCTTCTCGTGACCAGAAGGCTGGCCTCTTTTTAGGTCAGAGATTAAGCATTGCCATACAACGTGGCAATGCTGCCAATCTTCTGGGAACACTTCCACAAGAGGCATGCGATGCGGATGAATTCCACGACGCATTTTTACTTTTAGTTTTCTTTTTAGTAGTGTGTAATTATTTAGAAATGTAGTTTTAAAACCATTGCTATGTCAATATTAGTTCAAATAATCAATATGTATGTTTTACAATACACTTCAAAAGTGAAGATGATTCAAATAAATCAGCAAATAATGAAGTAGCTTCCAACACCTGTCACGAAATATCAGACGATGAGGATGGTGACGATATAAGCCGATTAAGACTACAAATACAACAGCTCATTTCACGATTAGAATCGGCACAGTTAGAAATTGATAATTTGAATACAGAAAATACACATCTTAAAAAAACTATAAAGGATTTGACTAAAGTGACTGAGCCAAAAAGACCCCTAGAAAAATAGAATTTACATCAGAAAAATGTACTCAATATAGTGACAATAACACACCTAAGCGTGAGGTAAATGACAATCAGATTGGATCCTCTCTTTTAAATGGTAGTAAGAAACCTACACTGAAATATAAAGAACAGCTGAAACATAATATGGGAAATGACTTTTTAAAGAAAAACGTACTGGTTCTTGCTGATGAAGAAGGAAGAGGCCTGGGAAATATACTACAGAACAGTCTAGGGAATAAATTTTCAGTTTTGACAATTATTAAGCCTAATGCTCCTACAGAGCAAATATTAAAATTTTGTTTATCATTGACTAAAAATTTTACTGAAAATGACTTTGTAATTATAATGACAGGCTCTTGTGACGAGAATCCACTTTCGATACAGTCTTTTTTGTACTATACATTGTATAATATGTCACATACAAATGTTTTGCTCGGTAATGTACACAATAATAGATATATGAATGTAAGAAATATTAACCAGATGCTAAAATTAATTTCTAGTAATTTCAAACATGTAGAGTTTGTTGATAGTGGTTACTAGATTAATATATTACTAAAGTCTAGATTACTACTAAAATATATTCTGAGAACTGAGTACCGGAACAATTACATAAATTATTGTTATAAAACAATGCTTAGAAGTATAACAAAAAACACATGTTATCTCTTCAATCAGACAATAAAATCAATAGAGTAGCAAGGAAAGGTACTACACCATTCTACTTCCCAATAATACACAAGAATAACAGCACTATAGACCAGACTCAACAAAGTATTATAACAACACTAAATCGATCTAAATTGCCAGATAAGCAAGGGGAATCTAATATTGTTTTTTTTTCGTGAATAAAGGGGCAAGCGATGCTACTGGATTAGACACTATTTCATCAAAACATTGCGGGTATACTCAACAAATTGGGTATATTTGAAGTAACAATCACTAATCTAATCGATAAAATTGGCCCCATAGACTTTATATGTCTGACTGAAACGTTACAGTCAGGTCATGAAAATAATCTTATGTTATCAAATTATAATTTAGTTGCTTGTTATTCTAAAAGGGATATGAAAAGAGGCATGTCATGTATATTGATTAAACGCGATTTCGAATTTAAACAATTATCATCAATTGAACAAATAGCTCTTACCAATGAATTTGAATGCTGCGGCATTGAGGTAACTGACTATAACCTTATAATTTTATTATTTGTATCTACAGAACCCCAAATTCAGACGTTAACGTATTCTTTACGAGGCTTGAGAATGTATTACGTATTATAACGCATAACATAAAGAAACATATTATACTGTGTGGAGATTGGAATATCGATGTTTTAAAAATAAATACAAAAACAAAAATATTAATATCTATTTTGAGAAATTTTGACATGCTGACGCATATCAATACCCCCACAAGAAAAACTACGAGTATAGATCAAATAGCTTCTAATATTCTAGTCACAGATATAGTGGCTGGTAGGCATACCCTTAATCTATCGGACCATGATACAGGTCAATCTTTAAAGTTTTATACAGATACAAGTATAGAATATAATTAGAACATTGTCCATAAATAAATTTAAAACAACAATTAAGGCCAAATTGTGTAGCAGAGCATATTATAATATTTCAGACTATTTGAATGATAAAAATGCTTGGGATTAAGTAGCTCTAAGTCAACACAAGAAAATGATTGTACATACATGACGACGTTTTTTTAAAAAAGGATTCCTACTGAGTTTTTTGGCAGTGTTTCTCAGTAGTTGCCATGTCACGCACTGCACGGTAGGGGAAAAAAATAATGACGATTCCAAACAAATTTAATATTTTTATGGAATAAATGATTTTTTGATTTTGATTTTGATAGAGAACTTTAAACAAACTTTTTTGTATCAAACAAGACGAAACTTCTGTAGATATAATATGAATAAATTCAAACAATATGTTTCGGCATTATCATTTACAGAAGTTTACGAAGAAAGGGACTGTAACCAATCTTTTAATGCATTTTACGATTTGTTCACGCTTATATTCAAATTATGTTTTCCTCTAGTGTGTATTAAGAAAGGTCATAAAAAAATTAAGAATTCATGAATAAGTAAAGGACTTGAAATGTCTTGCAGAAACACGAGAGTATTATATTATCAATATCAAAATGAAGCTATAAGCAAAAGACATCATAAAAATAAATACAAAACCTACACTAAAATATTGAAAAAATGCGTTCAAAAATCTCGAGTATAAATAATAATAAATATATAACTACTGCCAAAAATAAATGTAAAGCGACTTTGACTGTAATCAAGAATAATATGAATATAAATAATAATAATCAGGACATTAAAGAATTGAAAATAGCTGACAAAATTATTAATAAACCTAGTGACATTTGTGAATATTTTAATAATTATTATTTAGACTTAACTAATAAATCAAACAATGTTGACAATACTAAAATAAATGACATGAATTTAAGTCATGAAATGCAAAGTATGTTTATAAATCCGGTAAGTCAGGAAGAGGTCATAAAAATTTTACGGTCACTAAATAACACAAATGCTACGGGATATGATGACATAACTACGAAATTAATCAAAAATAATGCGAAAAGTATAGCCATACCCATTAGCTACTTGATTAATAAATCTTTTGAAAAAGGCATTTTTCCCACCAAATTAAAATTATCAAAAAAAATAAAACCGCTATTTAAAAAAGGCGACCCGACTAACATTGGCAATTACAGACCGATAACTCTAATACCTATTATCTACATATTAAGATTTTCGAAAAAGCCATGTCTGAAAAAATTAATATTTCTTAACGAATAATGAAATATTAGTAGATAATCAATTTGGATTCAGGAAAAACAGCTCTACAGAATTGGCCTGTTTTTCACTTGTAAAACAAGTCACTGAAGCTCTTGATCAGAAGATGACAGTGCTATCTATCTTCTTGGATATGAGCAAAGCATTTGACTTCGTCCCACACAACCGCCTACTAAACAAACTAGAAAGATACGGAATAAGAGGTAACGCTTACAATTGGCTAGAAAGTTATCTCTCAAATCGTCAACAGTGCACTACTATTACAAAATTGGTAAAAAACACAGAGGTAACTTTTACCTCAACATCAAAAACAAATAGTTGTGGCGTTCCTCAAGGGAGTGTGTTAGGGCCCTACTGTTCCTCATTTACATAGATGACTTCAGTAGAAATGTTATGCATGACTGTATACTATTTGCTGATGATACGACTCTCATGATAAAGTGTAAAAATAAATCTGAAATAGAAAGTGAAACTAATCAAGAATTAAACAGGGCAAATACAATGGCTACAAAACAACAACTTACAGATTAATGTCGATAAAACTAAAATAGTAAAGTTTGAAACATATAATTCGAAAGGCATTACACCAAATATTCATATTACCAATACATTTATTAAACCCGTTAACTCAACTCTGTTCCTTGGAATTATTATAGACAAGAATTTAAATTGGAAAGAGCATATTGGAAGTGTATGTACAAAATTAGATAAGTTTGTGTTCGCTTTAAGACAACTGAGACAGATAGCTTCCAGAGAGACAGCTCTGTCCGCGTATCACGGATACGTTTCGCCAGTGCTACGATACGGTATCGTTATATGAGGTAATTCGGTAGAAGTAGAAAGCATTCTTATAGCACAGAAGAAATGTGTTAGAGCGTTGTATGGAGCTGGATACCGGGACCATTGCAAACCAATTTTCAAGGAACTAAAAATTCTACCACTTCCTTGCCTTTATATATTTGAAATGTGCCTATTTGTGAAAAATACCCTCAAATGTTTCCGCTACATGACAAAATATTAGGAAAGACAAATAGTAGAGATCCTTATAAAATTTTAGTACCCCAACAAAGGCTACATCTATATTCTTCAAATGCATATTGTATGGCTATTAAAATATACAATAAACTACCAGTTGGTGTGAGAGCGCTACCTATGACGAAATTTAAATTCAACCTATTTAATTTTTTATTACAAAAATGTTTTTATTCGGTGAGGGAATTTATAGATAGCAAATTCAATGTTAAAGATATTATATTGACTGATGTAAAACAAATAAATGACCAATGAAATAATTAATTAATTACATGTGTGACATAAGCTATATTATTTTTTGACATTATTATTATTGTAAAACTTAATATTTCTACACCTATCATGGTAGAATATGTATGACCACTGTAATAACATTAAGACCTTGATGTACCATATTCTTAGAAATAAATTCATTCATTCATTCATAAATACAGGCAAAACATATATTTTGAGAATATTTTGGGGATCGTAAGAGAATGTAGGTATCTTATCTGCTTCCCTAGATAAGTGACAGGTGACATTGACTATTTTATTCAATTCTACTTTTGTGCCACTTGTCTAGAGCTGATGCTTATATTATTAACGTAATTTGACAAATATGTTAGTATGAACACACCAAGATTGATTCAATTTTCCGACCGGGTAAATACCGTGAGATTTTAATAGTTTACTATCTACAATATTAACATATTTAATAACTTCTTCTTTAATATCAATAAAGAAGAAGTTATTAATTTTAGTATATAGGCGTTTGCACATAATTTTAATCTTAAACTGCTTAAAAGCTGATTTCGGATGTTTGTCGTACTTAATGATAATTTTCTCTGGATAGATAAAGTTAAGTTTGGTAATTTTTGAAGTGAAAACTTCTTTAGCGGCGTTGGATGGGTGTAAAATGTTAAGAAAGCGTCAGGATTAGTTGACCTTTGCACCGTAACCGACGACTGACGTCATACAAGATTAGGTAAAGACTATCTATTTTGCAATTTACCATAGATAGCGTCGTAGCTTAAACGGTAAGCACTTTGACTGTAAGTCCTTATAGTTTCAGATAGTATCGGGTTCAAACCAACTGGCCTTCTGAAACTTTTTGTGATTATTTTTTCTTTTTGTAATTTATTACTTTTTATGATTATTTTTTCTTTCTGTAATTTATTGCTATTTGTGTTTATTTTTTCTTTTCATAATTAATTAATTTCTTCTGACAGAAAATTAGCAGAAAATAAGTGATAGGTTCTATGATTAGCGCTATATTATAGGTATGGTATGGTATGTTCTTTTTTATCTTTTTATTTATTTTTTTTTTTTTTTTTTTTTATTTATTCGGGAAAACAAACGGTTACATAATATTCTTAATTTAAGGTCTTAACAATAATTTAGTTGCAATTATGTAACCAACGGCGTTATCCACATGTTATTCAACTAGTATTTTAATGGTTATACAAAAAGCAATATTCATTTTAACAGTGTCTTGGTCCAGTAGATATTAGTACAATGCATATTCAACTTAATTTTGAATTAGGTAGTAACATTTTTTCAGTGAGTTAATTTTTTTAACAAAGAATTTCGAAATTTATTATGCGACATAGTGAATATGTCTAAATCTATATACAGTTTATTATAATTATCGACCATACGATTAAGAGGCGCACGGATACCAGCATTAGTGCGACTAGTGAAAACGGCGAACAGCGGACGTGAACGCACCTCACGTCTGATGACTGTCCTTGGAACAATGTAACACAATTTATTTGTTAATTCAGTGCAGTCGAATCTGTTATTGCATAAGTCATACAGAAACATGGTTTCTAGAAAGTGACGCCTGGATTCCAAGTCCAGTAAGTTCAAATTTTCATTAGATCGTTGACATCGGTACCGCACTGTTTTTAGGTACTTATTCTGTACCCTTTGCAAATTATCTTTGTATTTTTGGTACAATGGGTTCCATATTAATACAGCATACTCAAGCTGTGACCTGACCAAAGATTTATGAAGGTGAAGGTATGTATCAGTGTGTCTAAAATCCTTGGTGGACCTCATAACAAAACCATACATGCGGTAAGCATTATTAATGATTTTATCAATATGTTGATCAAGATGGAGCTTAGAATCCAGCAGCACCCCGAGATCCTTTACCATAGGAACCCTATTTAAAGTGGAATGTGATAATGAGTATGTGTTTGAAATAACATTTTTCCTTTTTGTAAATGTAATTGTAACGCATTTTGATATGTTCAGCTTTAACTTATTTGCATAACAGTAATCTGTAAAACGGTGTAAATCTTCTTGTAATAATTTACATACATAATTTTCACCAACAGATCTGTAAATTTTAAGATCATCTGCGTACAGTAGAAAATTCGAATTTAGAAAACAAGATGAAATGTCGTTAATGAATAAAATAAAGAGTAAAGGCCCTAGGATGGAGCCCTGGGGCACACCAGAGGTTACATTGATTGGATAAGATTCATGACCCTTGATCACCACCTTCTGAGTCCTATTTGTTACATAGGATATAAACCATCGCAGCAGATCCCCGCGAATACCATTATACGCAAGTTTGCTTAGAAGTAGTTCGTGGTCCACCTTGTCAAAGGCCTTACAGAAGTCCGTATAAACGGCGTCAACTTGCACTTGATTATCCATACTAACAAATAAAAAGTCTGTGAAGCTCAATAAGTTAGTAATAGTAGATCTCCTTTGAACGAACCCGTGCTGTTGTTTCATGATAATATTATGAATATAGGGATAAATTGCTCTATGCACAAGTCTCTCGAAAACCTTTGCCAAGGTTGACAAGATAGATATAGGACGGTAATTTTCGACATCGTTCTTAGAGCCTGCTTTATGTACTGGTGTCATGTTGGCTCGCTTCCATCTTTCAGGAAACGTGCCCTCGATAATACACTTATTATAAATAATATGCAAGGGGACACATATACTATCTGCTGTTTTTTTAAAGAAATATGCAGGTACTCCATCCGGTCCTGATCCCTTTGTTGCGTCTAATGAGCATAGTGCATCTCGGACTTGTTTCCGAGAAAAATTTATACTGTTTATCATAACACAATTATCGGCATAAGTTTCGGGGGGGTAACCAGCTACCGCTGCTATATGTCGAGGTTTCATAAACGGACTCAAAAAAAGTTGAGAACAAGTTACATATGGTGCCGGGATGGTTAGAGGTTTGATTCCTATAGAATACAGTGGCAGGAATACCTGCATTGGATTTACGGTTGGATATGTAGCTCCAAAGATATTTTACATTTTTCTTTATATTGTCCTCTATAGTATTAATATAGGTTATATAGTTTATCCTACATTCAGTAAGAAATCGATGCCTAAGAAATGAAAATTGCTCATAGTCCGATATATTGTTATACGATTTCCATTTAAGCCACGCTTTTTTCTTATTATTAAAAATATGTTTAAGTGATTTAGAAAACCAGATGGGAAACTTGGTTGATTTGGTACGGGACATGGGAGTGTGATTCTTAATACATTTATAAATAGCATCGTAAAAAATGTGCACGCAGTTCTCAGCGTCCATACCGTTCAAAACATCAGTCCAATGAATATTAGACAAGTCCAGATTAATTTGTTCGTAGTCAGCTCTGTAATAGTTAAATTTTGGTGACTTAGATTGCAGGAAAGTCGTATTTATGGCTTTATATGTAATAGTAGCACAGAATGGAGGATGAGGAGCACTAATCTTAGATAGAACGTCAACTGGTGTGTATGTGTTACATTCTGTGTTGCTTAGTAATAGGTCTAAAATGTGTCTTTTAGGGTTAATAAAATGGTTATATTGCAAGGCATTAACCAGTGACATAAAATTACATAAGTGCCGACTAGCTTTTGTACTAATGCTACATTGTAGTCCCGAACTTACACTAGGTACCCAGCTTACCTCTGGCAGATTATAATCACCAAATAAATAGAAGAAAGTCGGATTTATTTTATCTATGACGTCACTTAACAGATTGAAATGATCAAAGTAAACACTATGAGTTGTGCTTGGTGGAATGTACACTGCACTGATCATGTGTTTTTCATTATTTATTCCTGGTAACTGTATAAGGACGTGTTCAATGTGGGGTGACATAGGTAGTACTGATGTTATAAGTGTGGATCCAAGTGTCTTAAGAACAGCCACAAGAACTCCTCCACCCTCCTTTTTATTTGAGGCTATGCGATTTCGGTCAGTTCTATACACTGTATAGCGGTTATCAATGAACTCATTGTCACTCACTTGAGGAGTGAGCCAAGTCTCAGTAATTATTATGACATCATAGCTGTTAGATAATATATTCATATACAAAACATTTAGCTTAGTACGTATACCACCACTGTTTTGATAATATACGGTCAGCTTATCCATTATTGACAATTAGGTAACATCGAGAAGTAATAGAACAAAAAGCTAGGAATCGCGACATTAAGGTAGTAGGATAGCTGGATCGCCCCGCGACATGAAAGACAACGAATACCACTAAAAGTAGTTAAAATCGGTATGAAATTATGGTTTAACAGACCCCACTGTGCACTGTTGATTAGAACACTAAAGCCACTTTGCATATATTCAACGTATAACAACGCTATGGAATTCAAATAAAGAAATGAAGAGTATATAACATTACCAATGCGATACAATATTATTAATTGACATGAAATATCTTTTTTATTAACTGGAAAGGGGATGAAATTTAAATTTAAGCTAAAGATTAATAGGTAAACAATGAAGCGCAAACTTTGTTCAGGTATGCTTTGAGGATACGGAGCGTGATTTAATTCTGGAAACATCTTGATGAGTTCGAATGGCCAAAGCTGGTGTGTTATCACTCTCTCGTACAAGGATCGTTGCATGCTTAATCCAAACATACTTGAAGTTATTTTTCTTGGCGGCCTCCCTGCACTCGCGAAACAATTGCTTATTTTTAAGTGTGAGATGCTCGTTCATGTACACCTGTAGTGGTGTACTACCTGCTATTCCTAGATCATCAGTTTTTAAGCCTTTGGATAGGCGGAATGCACTGAGAAGATTATCCCTTAATATACGCGAGCTCAACTTCACAATAATATTTTTAGGCTGCTTATTATGTGATTGTGCGTGTGGTACGCGATGTATGGCAATTATATCCTTTTGTGTAAGTGAACAATTTATTTTAGAACTTATAGTATTCATAAGGGTGACCAAGTTTTCAGTTCGTTTTTCCGGTATATTACACAGTTCAATATTGCACTGCCGGGCCTGCTGCTCAAGCATATCAATTTTTGATTCCAAACCAGATATAACATCAGTCAGTGCCTCCGTGTTATTAGCCTGTTTGGTAAGGGTATCAACCCTCTTTTTCAGATCGTCCTGATGTTCAGAAGAGTACTGCACTGAGGTTTGCAGAGCGGTTACGTCTTCTCGCAGAATCACCTGCTTATGTTCAATATCCGTAACGTATTTCTCAAATCTTACCTGCTCAGATCGTATAGAATTAAGTTCTATTTTTATATCCGCTGTAGTTTTCGTGACGGTGACCAGATCCAATTTAAGGTCCTTTACGTTTTCTGACAAGCCAATTATCGCACAGTCAAGATAACCCCTAAGATCTTCAAATTTTTTATTCATTTCCTGAGTAAGAGCCATTATGGCGTTTGTGAGCTCACATTCTGGCTGTTTGCGCTTCCTACCTTCATTCCAGCTCTCATCAGGTCTAGCCTGAGTATCCGATAGATTTGGCGACGAAGATGACATAGAAGTTTGTATCATTTTGTATTACAATAAGAAAGTTTGAACAATTGGAATCAATAAATAGATCGGATGTAAATAAAGAAATGTTGGTATGTAGGCGCCGTCGGTAGTCGTTTGTATTATAACGCCAACTATTGCACTCACTCAATAAAATGGATATTATGTTTGTTATGCTAATACTAAAGTATACACTTGGTCGCGTCGAAAACGTCGCAAGCGCCGTGCTATACGCGTGACTTACGCGTTTTATTGTTATGCGCAGAATAGACACAATGACGGTGGTATTATATTTTCTGTTCTTGATTATTCACTGAATACTGATCAATAAACACTTCGTACAACATTAATCAATGTATAGCTCGATGGTAACAAGTCTTAATGTTTATAATCTCACAAATTCTATCACAAACACTAACTTTAGACACTAATAATTATAAACTTTTTGACGAGGACTAATAACAGATGCTAACTGTACGGTAGCCGTAGATCTTTTTCTATGTATATAACGAAGAAAGAAAAAAAGAAAATGTTTTCACTTCTGCCGGCACTCCCAGAGTGCAACCCGTCTTTTTTTTTTTGACTACCAATCATTGCATCTTTATTGAAAAACACGCATGTAAAAGGAACTGATAGTTTGTCTACAGATAGGTCGATATTAAATATTTCTAAAGACATCGACCGACAATCTATAGGCTACGCCATTACAGAGCGCCATCTCTTATCGATCTTAAGCACTAAAGGAGTAATAAAATTGATTCTTCGTAGTCAGGGTAATCTATAGATATCAATTAAACTTATATTACTCATATTCGTACATCGATGATAACATTATGAAAAGAATAAACGGGTATAAATACTATCGCGTCTAGAAATAAAGTTACACTGTATTTGTAATTAGTGGCAACATGCATCTATTCACTGTTTTAGTCGTTTGCTTTACGGCTGTTATGGGTAAGTTGATTTACTAATCAAATAACGTTATAAAATAGTAGATTTAGATTGGATGAGATAGGGGTAGCTTTGATTTATTTTCTGATTTTGAGGTACCCGACTGAGGTTACCAAACCTGCTTACAATAAAGTGCGCTTAAATAGAATAGAATTGATTAGTGCTGGGCAGTGAAGAAGGGTTAAAATGGTTAAAAGTAAAACCGGTGGCAAATAAAACTTTCCTCGATTTAGTTTATCATGCACCATGTGACCTATTGGGAAGCTGGCAGCAACCGGGTTAAATGGGTTTCTCGTTACTGTTACTGGGTTTGTAGAGAATGAATCCATCAATTAAAAAAATAATGTGTTCTGTTTTAGCTGCTCCAAAAGCTGCCTATGTCTCTCAAAGGATCGTAGGCAGTACAGTCACTACAGTTAGAGAATGGCCTCAGGTGGTTAATATTATGTTCACATGGAACAGGTCTACCTTCGAACAGCATTGTGTTGGTACTATCTTGAACAACAGAACAGTATTAACTGCTGCACATTGCATTGTGTAAGTAATATAATATCTTTTGTGTAATATATACCTTGATTTCGTTAATGCCAACATAACTACCATAATAATATTGTAACATTACAGCATTGTTATATTGCATTTTTTAATTATAACATTGTCACATTGTAGCATTGTAACATAGTAACAAGTAATATTGTAACTTTTTAATATTGTTACATTGTAGCATTGTAACATTGTGACATTGTAACATTGTCGCATTGTAACATTGTATTTCATAGAATTTATTTCCTTTTCGTAGCACTCAACCTGCCAATAGGTTCCGTCTTCGTCTTGGAACCTCCTTTGCTAGCAGTGGTGGAAGTGTTCGCAACGTCGGTGATATAATCCTTCACCCCAATTACAATGCAAGAACTGAGGACTACGATGTAGCTCTCATGCGCAGTGCCACTGAAATAGTTTTCGATGAAAGTATGCGACCTGCAAACATCGCTCCATCGGACTACCAACTCGGTGACAACGAAGTTGTTTATGGACTTGGTTGGGGTGCAGAACAGGTAATTATATGATTAAAATTTTACAATTTTTTTATACCGTCATTATAACACAATTAAAATTTTGCTAAAATAGTACCAATATTTGAAAGGTTTTATTAAGTTAATGTCAGTCATTGGCCCTATAGTTCGGTTAAATAATAATAAAAAATATATATACATATAAGCATATGTGTAGGTATACAACGAATATTTTCATATTCAAGAAGTTAACCTTATAAGTAAATTAATTTTGATGTTTAGTCATTTGGTATTATAATTCTTTGGTATGTTTATTTTTATTTTAAATGAATACTATTGCACGTGATATTTAAAATAAAAATACTTATAAAGTATTTTAAAGGATATTCAAACACTGACTTATATTCATGAACAGGAAATGTAATGCTCATATATGCACCTATTGAACATTTCGTTTTTGCTTTCTACAGCCCGATGGTCCTCGTCCTGAACAAATTCGTCAGGTGCAAATTTGGACTATCAACCAGGAAGAATGTGCACGCCATTATAGCACTGAAGATGTAATCATCACAGACAACATGCTGTGCGCCGGTTGGCTCGATGTTGGTGGCCGTGACCAGTGCCAGGGTGACTCCGGCGGTCCTCTGTTCCACAATGGCATTGTGGCTGGTGTTTACTCATTTGGTATCAACTGTGGTATTAGATTCTTCCCCAGTGTAAATGTACGCATATCCCGTGTATCTGATTGGATTAAAGCAAATAAATAAATCAATGACCATTATTTTTAATATTTTTTTATTAATCGCATACAGCATAGAATAAAAAATCGTAGAGGTGTTTTGTCTTCGGAAATTCTCAATATTTCTCACTCTTCTCAACAGAACTCAGTAAATAAGTATTTTCTATGGACAACTGAGGTACCTTGGTTATTGGTAACTGTGTGGTCATAATAATAATTCATTTGTTGTATTTGATTATTCATTTGTTTAAATAATAATTATTGTGATTTTTAGCATTGTGATACTAATTTTCAACGTTACTTTTATTGTTATTTAATATTGTTACAAAATTTATTTTTAAATAATTTAAATGTATCTGTAGTACCTTAGCTATAAGAATTATTGTAACTACAACTATAGATCTATAACTAAAATTAAATTATATTATTATAATCTGACTCTTGAGTTGTTTGTTTTAATAATATATTATTGTACCTAATAAAATTTACTGCACTACCAACTGACTTTTTAACCCCGAAATGCAAGCCTGCACCAGAGCCACTTGTACTTCTAGCAGGTGAAGTTCGTTTAAACCCGAATATCTTAATGAAGCTATAAACAATCACCTTAAAATAAATAATGAATTGCCTGGTCTACATAGAAGGCCTAATTAATTACTGCTGCAACTTCCTGCAGTTGTTCACAGTGATATTAGATTATTATCTATGGATATTCATACGGCAATTTAACGCCTGACAGTTTAAGTATCAGTTACTGTTTTAGTAGGCGCTTATTATTGCTGTCAATGACCTCTTCCAGAATTAAAACTTAATTGCAACAATTCACATTCAAAACATAAATAATATAAAAATAGGTCAGAGATTTTGTTTTCTGAATTTGGCTCATATATTGTTCAGTAAATTATATAAGAAGTTTATTCATTTATTTAAACCTTGGCGTTAAATTTAATTCATTTGTAAAAAGGCGGACTTAATGTCGAAGGCATTTTCTGCCACTCAAACTTTGAGTGATACGGAGATAACTTAAGGGGAATCCATTCATTATATTTCTTCTAGCTTTTTTTAAATACTTATAGAATACGGCAATTTGACTTCACCTCGCCTGATGGTAAGCTGAAGGAAAAGTCTTAGTAAAGAAGGTCACCATTATATACACGTACCATGTTAACAACGGTGACAATTCTCTATTGATGACGGTCTCATCAATAGAGAATTGTCGTCGCAGCACCGCGTGCCATTCACCGGTCCCATTAGTACTGCGATCACAATCCCCCCTGCCCGGCTATGCACTTGCTGACCCATGAACGCAATCCAACCAAAATTGGATTAGTATGGAGGGTTTTTCACCAACCCGGCCGAAATTTGTGACAAATTCGTGACATCAAATTTCTACCACCAGTGAACGTGTCTTACCACTTTTGTAGATACAAAGACAAAAGTAAAATATTTTAATATCAGTATTATTCTTTTTATGTACTTACTTACGTGTTTTATGTTATTTATTACTACCGAAATAAAATAATAGAACAGTCGTAAAGATAACTCACCATGAAACGTCTTTCATGACCTAAATAATAATACCATAACGTTGCGTAGTTATCTAAAAGCGCATAAAAATATTTGAAAGACGCATATTATAATATTATCTTTTCTATGTTAATAGTACCATTCTACGGCATAATGATACAGATTATTGTAAATTGTTTCAGAATGATCGCTTGCAAAAGTTCAATTTGTGCATATTTTCTGTTTATTTTCTTTTTCCATTCCTATGTTTGAAATTTTGAAACAGTTTAATTGGTCATTTAATCAGTCAATGAGCCTATTGCAGTTCATTGTTGGACATAGGCCTCTCGCAATGTGCGGCATAGCACCTGATCCGCCTTGCACATCTAGTCTATCACAGCCACGGTTTTAGGTCATCCATCTATCTTGTTGGTTGGCGGCCCGCCCTTCGTTTGTCGATTCGTGGTATTCACTATAGGACTAGTATTTCGTTTGTAATTAGGTGCGATTAAATGAAAATAAACCCAAGATGACACAGTCAGTGCACTCCCGAAACGCGTCCGAGCTTGAATCTAGACTCATATTCTATAAACGATTTATGATAGGGGCCCAGCCGAACAGAGTGGGGTTAGGAGTCTTCTTCATCCTAGCGTTATTCCCAGTAGCATCCAAAGCTATCAACTTGGAGTCTGGGGTCCGCTTTGACCAGTCCAACTGTGGATTTGGCTAAACTTCTACATTTTCTGTGAAGCGACTACCATATGACCTCCACAACCCAAAGGCGATATCGAAGCATTGCAGTTAGACCAGTTGTTGGACTTTTGGGGGCTCCAACTACCCGTAACGACTGTCATAGATGTTAGTATGGCAACCTGGACCGACGGCTTAACGTGCTCCCCGAGGCACGACCAGACCAATGCAAAGACTCATATTCATGCATATAAATATTAGTGCTTATCATCATACGAGAAGCAATGAGTCTGGCAGTAGCTAGAGCCCAAAAAGGATTAATTACTAACAGACGTCATATCAACTTTGTGTCGGAAGGTTCATCCATAAAATCCAGGACCTAACCTTATTCAATCCTAGATACTGTCCCAGATTGGACTATTCTAATAGACACATATGAAAAGCACTATAAAATTCCGCAGGATGTTGGGGTTTCGTCATCTAGACTGAATATATTTCTTTTTTCCAAGACTGTACAACATGTGCTGCTCATGGAACTTACTGTACCGTGGGAAACAAATATACCGAAGGACCACACAATAAAGAAAAATAAATACTATGATTACATAAACGAATTAATCAAAAACGGTTATGTGGTTAATTTGTATGCAGTAGGTAGAAGTGGAAGTTAGAGGTATACCAGCAAAATCTCTCTGTAACCTACTTAAAGATCTAGACCTATCGAGAGCTATAATAAGCTCATTGCTAGGACGAATGTCTAAAGCGGCACTAGTAGGTTCGCATCAAATTTGGTTAGGCAGGGAGGGGAACTTGGGTAGTGAAGGTGAGTGTTGATGTCTATCAACAAAAGAGGCCCCTTCTAAACCTACACTTGGGTCGCAAGTCCCAGGCCCGAGTTCCCCACTCAGCAACGCGACGGACCCGGCACCCGCACGGAGAATCCATGAATTGCTAACAATGTCGGTCTCTCAAAAAGCAAATTAACGCCTGTCATAAGTAGAAGGCAACTACATTCAAAACTACAACCAGAGTCATTATTTTTAGTTGTAAACATTAATTAGAATTTGTCAGATAGAAATTTACAGCCCCTTAACCTTCTTATTCGACATTTCTGGATGTCTGGAACACAATAGTATGCAAGCGGAAAGCTTAAAAGATATCTGAAAATACAAAACACAGATAACGGTATGTTGGATATTCCAAAAAAACGCATTTGGCACAGTCCACATTACATTACATTAAATGGTATAACTTTCCACCCGTGGTCATAGAGATAATCGCGTCGTATAAGTCACAGCTAAAATTAGCTATAAGCTTCCAAAAGATCACACAGAACCATTACGGTATAATGTAGGGTTGTTTCAGGGATGCTCCTTGTCACCAATAGCATTTAACACAGTAATTAATTTCTTATTTACCAAGTTCATGCGTCGCGAAAAGAAATGGGGTTATCGGTTTGAATTAAATAACAAATACATTGAGTCCATCTTAGCTTTTGCTGACGCTCTCGCAAGACTGACACGTAATCCAAAACAATGTCAGAAACTATTAAAGGAAATCGATGAGTTCTGTTCGTGGACAAATGGACTGAGGATGAGGCCCAGTAAGTGTCATTGTCTTCGTCTCGGTGGACGGGACACCAAATTTACCTCCCGGGACTCTTCATAGGGGGTAAACTAGTATCCATAGTCGCTGAACCGATGCCATTTAAATTTCTTGGAAGAAAGAAAGACTTTAAAGGACGCACACCACCTTAGATGAAGTTGTCGATATGTTTATAAATGACCTAAACAACATAGATCAGCTACCACTGAAGAATATTAAAAAAGCTTGGATATATGACAACTACTTATCATCACGTCTGACTTGGCCTTTTCTGGTATATGATTTCGGCAAAACCTTACTACCGAAAAGAAATGCAACTGTCTTAAAGTCACTGAAATCGAACAGAGTGGGGTTAGGAGTACGAGAGCTTAAAAAGGACCAGGATAAACTTAGGTCCTTTCTAAAACAAGACGAAATAATAAATATCGAGTGCACGCGATGAATTTGGAAATCCAAAATGAATATTTTACAATGGAAGAGTTCTGTATACCAATGGCCTTAAAAGGGCGCATCTTGAAGTATGAGTGGTCACCGGCCCTATTAAAATTCTATTTATTTAACGCCTTTCAGATGACCCTCCCAGACAAGAATAGCCTAGTAAGGTGGCGTAAGGCCACAGAAAAACAATTTTATACTTGTGGCGAGGCAATAGGGACGCATTAGGCACATATTAGTAGAATATAGGGTGCTTCTCGATAAAGGCCAATACTCACGCCACCACGATAAGGTACTTATCATCATAGGTCAGGCAATGATTCTGGCAGTAGCTAGAGCCCAAAAAGGATTGGCTACTAACAGACATTAAATCAACTTTGTGTCTGATGGTTCATCCATAAAATCCACTTACAAATCTTATTCAATCGTAGATACTGCCCTAGATTGGAATCTCCTAATCGACACGTATGAAAAGCACTATAACATTCCGGCCGATGTTTGGATTTCGTCTTCTAGACCTGACATATTTCTTAATTCCAAAACGTTAAAATATGTGGTCCTTGTGAAGTGAGCAATGGGGTATATTAGAAAAATGTCTCGATAACCTACTTAAATATCTAGGCCTATCGAGAGATATAATAAGCTCATTACTAGGACGAATGTCTAAAGCGGCACTAGTAGGTTCGCACCAAATTTGGTTAGACAGGGAGGGGAACTTGGGTAGTGAAGGTGGGTGTTGATGTACATCAACAAAAGGGGCCCCTTCTAAACCTACACCTGGGTCGCAAGTCCCAAACACTGTTCCGAGTTCCTAACTCAGCAACGCTATGGACCTGGCACCCGCACGGATAATCTATGGAGTGTTAAGAATATCGGTCTTGTAGTGTGCTCGAATCATTTAAAAATGATCATTGGAACGAACCCACACTATTTTGACCTGATGCATGGACAGTCGTTACACCTTTCTTCATTCAACAATTTTGTGTGACGGTCATAATTTTATTCATCCATCAATCTAGAAAATACTAACCAAATTCTCCTTATGGCATCAATGTATTGCATTACCTGTAACAAAACAGAAATATATACTTAACTAAAGTAGCTTACAGATATTTTCAAGAGGAACGGCGCTTCTTAAACCATCTGTACACAATTCTTCAATAGTATTATCTAGCTGTGGAATGGACTCCCTGCTGCAGATTTTTCAAGCCACTACAATTTAGAGTTCTTCAAGCAAATAATTAAAAAGTTTCTACAAGGTCGGCAGCTCGAGTATGATGTCCTTGGAGTTGCACGCATTCATAGGCCATGCACATTTCTGCCACTTAACTGGTATAAAAATAAAAACAATTATAAAAAACCCCGACTGATGCTGAAAAGATTGAAACAAGCTTTATAGCAGGCGATACCCATTAATTTTAATCGGGTTTGAGATCTGAGATTTGCAAATGGGTACCGATCTTTTCAGCATCAGACGGGTTTTTAATTTAATAATTTATTTTATTTCGTTACTTTTTAGTTATAACCTATTTATTTTTGTAATCTTCTTTTAATTAACTCGTTTTGATACCCTTACATACATACACACAAGATACGCGCGAAAAACATAACCCTTCTTGGCAGTCAGGTAAAAAAGAATTTCTACTATAAGAGCGTTTTCACACTCATCCGATATCCGATATCGGTGTCGGACGCCGATAGCCGACATCCGATAGCCGACATCCGATAGCCTTGTGCTGTTTTCACATTTATCCGATGAAATTGGCCCGATACGGCTATTTGCTCGAAAACGTAGACTAGTTAGGATGCTAAGGACGAAAAGAAAAGAAAATTAGTGCAAGCAATTTTCGACCTTATTGACATGACATGCTATCGAGTTTTTTTTTCTTATATTCGTGATCAGCGTCATCAATTAACGCGAAAAGACATGTAACTAAGAAAATGTCATTAAGGGCGAAAATTGCTTGCAGTCGCTGTTTTAGTCTTATTGTGATCTGATATCGGGGCTACACAGTGCTGTTGGCTCCGATAACCGATATCGGGCCGGACAATGTGAAAGACAGACACATATCGTATACATTTGACTTATCCGGAATCGGATGTCGGATTTCGAATGACATTTTTGTAAAATGTTATTCGACGATAAAGGTTTAGAAATTATCATTATCCGTTTGGAGTCTAAATAATGATAATTGTTTAAATAGATTTTGATTCACATTGAAACTTAATGACTAAAGTAACATAAATGAAATTGTTTTCAATGTTTTGCTTCTATGTATAAAAATATGTAATGTTTATTTCGAATCTATGTAGTTGTCTTTTCAATCTAAAATTCTCAAAAAAATAAGAAAATTACAGACATCGTTACAGAAAATGTTCTGTCGAGACCATGCAGTCGGGCACGTTTTCTGTAACGATGTTCATATGTAGCAAAAATGTATTTGTCTGATAATGAGTAAGTCGCATTAATTACTACAATGCGATTTCATATCAACCTTAAGCACTAAATTTCAAGCTCGTCATGGTAATCTATAGATAATGAATAAAAATGTTAAATGTAATATGTATTGATTTCTTAATGATAGCAATCTCATAAAAATATCATATAAATATCATCGCCACAAACAATACTGGTTTTGTAGAAAAAGGTTTTAACATGCGTTTATTCACTCTGTTGGTTGTTTACCTAACATCAGTTACATGTAAGTTTGTATTTTTTTAATATGTGTGCTATAATATGGGGTAGCCTGATTCCCAAAATGTTAATCTCAGCTGCGCTCTAGGGCGTCATATCATTAGAGTTAATGGTGGGATGGGTACGACGGAATCGAGCCAACTAAAATCATACAGTATTCGTTCAGCCAAAACACTGATATCCTACACTAGCGAAAGCCCAAGATTATTCTGGCATCTGAATCGTATGAGGTGTAAGCTTAATTTAGAAGTAAAATCTAGAAGTTACATGAAGAAGATAAAACGTTTTTGCATGCAATTAGTTATTTGGAAGAGGCAAAGCAACAGCTTCTGCTAGTGGGTCGCTGTACATACACGGTGTGATACACGGGTTACTAAACGGAGAAATAATATGTATAAGTATAGGTGATACAAAATTCTTACAGTTCTTTTACAAGATGAACACTATGATCACTATTAATTGAACAAAAACATTACTTTTAGCCGCTCCACAAGCTTCAAATGGGGCTCAGCGAATTGTAGGCGGAGCAGTGACTCATATTAACCAATGGCCTCAAATGGCAAATGTCCTATTCACTTGGAATTTGTCAACATTTCAACAGTACTGTGGTGGTACTATCTTGAATAACCGAACGGTGTTAACTGCTGCCCATTGCATCATGTGAGTAAAATATTTGTCTTTTTAATTTCAGCAGTGAATTGTATTGAATAGACTAAAAACATATTAATTGTACATATTTTTTTTGTAGTGGTCATCCCGCCAATAGGTTCCGTGTCCGTCTTGGTTCCACGTTTGCTAGTAACGGTGGAATTGTTCGCCCCGTTACCAGCACGCTTCTTCACCCTGCCTATAACTCAACTACAGAAGATTTCGATATTGCTCTTTTATACGGTGAAATTGTGTTTGATGACCAAATTCAACCTGCAAGAATTGCTGGCCCTAATTATGAGCTTGCTGACCACGAAGTTGTATTTGCTATTGGATGGGGCGCGCTATGGGTAAGACTATAAAAAGAAAATAATAAAATTTTAGTAATTTTAAACCTACACAATATTTCATATATTTTCTATAGATTTTTATAAAGAAAACTATTTTATTTTTTAACTTATTGGTTTGTTGTTGCTTGTTTGCGACTATGTGTTTAGTAGTAGTAAGTAGTTAAAGATACCTAATATTCTGCTATTATTTTTTTATGCTCATTAGGGGAGGGCTATGTCCAGCAGTCGACTAATATAGCCTGATGATGATGATGATGATGATGATGATGAATATTTTGCTATTATTTTTTATAATAATATGGATATTTTCTTTACAAATTCTTTGTGTCGCAAAAGTAGGGACCATAAAGGTGCTTTTCCACCAGAGGGGCGAGACGAGACGAGGCGAGAAGAGAATTGAAATCGCACTGACCCTTTTCCACTAAAAATTGCCATCGCGAGCTCGCGCGTGACCGCCGCGCCCCGCCGCCCGTATGCTTCATATATAAATGTATTTTAGACAGCTCACACACAATGCTCGATATAACTTTATTCTAGCGTCAATGCCGAAAACTCCGAACAAAAATTAGGCGTCAATATTCTCGTCAATACACACTGTTTCCACCAAAGATGCACTGGGAGAGGATTGAAAATTTGCCATACAAATTTCAATTCTCTCCTCGCCTCGTCTCGTCTCGCCCCTCTGGTGGAAAATCACCTTAAGATTTTAACGGACTAATGATAAACAAGAATCCGAAAACTAACCACTAGAAAGTAGTATATCTACATCTGCTTTAGATAACCGAGAATTTTTTCTATGTTGCAGCACAATGGCCCTCGGTCCGAAGAGCTTCGCCTGGTACAAATTCTGAGTATCAACCAGACTGACTGTGAAAGGCGTTATAATACTGAAAACATAGTCATCACCGAGAATATGCTGTGTGCTGGCTGGCTTGACGTCGGTGGCCGCAGTCAGTGTCAGGGTGACAACGGTGGTCCCTTGTTTCATAACGGCACTGTTGTCGGGGTCTACTCATTTGGTCTCGACTGCGCTGTTCGTTTCTTTCCCAGTGTTAATGCACGTGTATCTAGCGTTTCGGAATGGATTGAGGAAAATCTATAACCTCTATTTTCTAAATTCTCAGCAAAAATACATCGAACAACATCGAGGGTGACAGTATTTTATCTAAGCGAGTGATCAACCATAACTGTGTGACGAGACCTGATAGACCGCAGTCTCATGGAAAAAAATAACTTAATTTTCAATCTAGAAATGTTGTCTCCCTCAATTAATGAATAAGAATTTGCTAAAAATTAAGTTTTAATAACAGACAGGCATTTTTAAAATTTGAATGAGCTTTTTGAATTATGCTATTATTTATTTGATTTCTAGCAATCTGGTTTTTAGTAAAAAAATACTTTATATACCAATTATTATAAAGGTATTGTATACCAATTATTTTAACAATGTATTTTTGTTTATTAATTAAAATTGATTATATTATTAATTATATACGAACAAGTCTGATTTATAATACGATACCTGATTTAAGTTTGTTACGTTGAGTGTGTTAATTAAGTGTAGGTACTTTACCTAGTTGGTGAGATCTATATAATTATAACTTGTGCTGCTGTGTTAACAAATGTGTACCTGCTTGTGGAAGATGAAAAACTTTTTTATACTGGTTATATAGCATTGTACCTATTCATTCCTGCAAATAAATATGTTAATTGAGCGTTTAAGTTCTTGTTATTAATTCTATAGATTATTGAAAGTTACTAAGAACACATCTAAGTAATAAAAGACGGGTTGCACTCTGGGAGTGCCGTCAGAAGTGAAAACTTTTTCTTTCTTTCTTTCTTCGTTATATACACAGAAAAAGATAAAAAATACCATACCATACCTATAATACAGCGCCAAATTAATAAATTACAGACAGATAAAATTATCACAAATAGTAATAAATTACAAAAAAGAAAAAATCACAAAAAGTGTCATAAGGCCAGGTTTGAACCCGGTACTATCTGAAACCATAAGGACTTACAGTCGATGCGTTTACCGCTATGCTGCGAAGCTATTTATAGTATATTGCAAAATGGACAGTCTATAGCTAATATTGTATGACGTCAGTCGTCGGTGACGGTCCAAAGGTCAAGCGATCCTGACGCGCGAGTTTAACAATTTTTACCTATCCAACGCCGCTAAAGAAGTTTTCACTTCAATAAATATTTGACTCGCTCTGACTATCTCGAAGCACTTAATAGATATTCGGAATCTTTTATTATCCGATAAGGACTATTTAGGGTCACATTAATAGATAAGTCTCAAGTAATTTATTTTATGAATGGTTCAAAAGATGTTCATCAAACATTACATCTTATATAGAAATTATAATAACAGGATGTTTTTATTCTGATATACCGCACCTAAAAGTAATAACATCATGCGATAAAATAATAGTGACGAAGTCGATCTACGATATAAAAATTACGGGGATTATGTTTACTATCAAAAGGTGCCAAGGACGCATGGGGTTTCCCTGCATTTGGCTAATAATTGATTTTGTGCAGATTGGCTGATGCACAGAGTTTTGATGACATGCAAAATTGCAGGTGTATAAACATTTCTTAACAGTATGTATTTTGAAGTTTATTTATGTGCCATTATATTAGACTCGAATAGTAAATATTACTTTTTTTTTACGTGCGGGAAATTCCCGCGGTTACCGTTATGTCGGACTCGAACCGACTAAACCGCACGCCGTCTGTGAGTCGATGTGCTAGGCCGAAGGTGAGGTTGTCTCACGACATATCCCTCGCATATCCCTCGCTCGAAAGGAATGGCCCTGGGTCAGCCGGGGGCTGACCCAGGGCCATTCCTTTCGGTCTGACTCTCCTCGGGAGGGGGGACCACGCGGTCCCCGACTTGCCCCCAGTATGGGGAGGGGGGCTACGATGCGCGCCGCCGCCGTGGCCTGCTTCTGCTAGGGTGACGAGCGGCTCCACCTGTCACCCTCAGGCCCGCGCTCTTCGGAGGCGTAGGTCGGTCTGCGAGTAAGTATTACTAAAACCATATAATTTTTTTCAATTATACCTATCAATGATAATGATTTTTATACAGTGGTGTCCACTGCTGGACATGGACCCCTCCCAATCTTGGCAGTGGACTTCGATAGGTATGCTATATTTGATTAATTAAGTGGTGTTACTACTTTCAAATTCTTGCGAACAAAGACAAATTGTATTTATCATTGCATTGATGATATAATAAGGATTAAAAGGGTCATTCAAGGTCAGGCTAATCTGTATTTACGTCAATGATAACACTCTTCAATAATCTTCTTTTTTTTAAGAGAAACCTATACGCATTATCTTCTGTATTATTATCATATTGCAAGGCATGTATCTAAGTGACATTTATTTGTTTGAATTTATTTTGATGATAATCCTTAATTATTCGTGGCTCGTCAATTTATATTCATTTCACCCATTTGAAAGCTATGCCTAAGTGAAATTCTCTAAAAATCGTCATTGTGCAATCTAAAAATGGTTATTATTTGATAACGTCGTAGTAGTTCTATTTAACCTCGGGGTCTGGGATTCGCTTTACCAGTTTAACTTCGGATTTGGCTGAACTTGATATTTTTCCTAAAGTGACTGCCATTTGACCTCCACAACCCTCCACGACCTTTTAGGGCTCCAACTACCCGTATCGACCGTCATAGATGTTCGTATGGCAAATGGGACCGACAGCTTAACGTGCTCTTCGAGGCACGACCGGGCCAATGCCTGCGTTGCGACCCCGTTCACTTCAGCCACGCTACAGAGGTTGTCTATTAATAACATTATTAAATTAAAACTTTTGTTTTTGATATATTTTTCCAGTTTATTCATCCTGCCTGTATGTATTTTTACATTTATAAGCATTGTAAAAGGCAGAATGTTTATGAATATTTACACGCTGATATTTCTACAAATGTAGATATAAGGAAAAAAGGAAAAGAATGCATTTCTGAAATCTCTTTGTCGCAACCAGGCAGTAGACACAAGTGAATTTGTCAAATTGTGGGAGAAATGGAATTGCTAGAATAAAGAACCTTTTATCTAAATGTCAAGAAAACATCGAAGAACTTCTATCTATTGTTTACGTGATGTCACATGTTATGATCAGTCATTTTGCGATCAGTAATAACGATAATAAACATTAATTCCGAGTTCTTGAAACAAGGTTTTTGAAAGAGCTTTGGTTAGATAGCTTACGACTTAATACCATAAATCCTTATTAACTTAAATGCTGAATTCTAGAAATAGTGTGTACTATAAAGTTATCTCACTATAATATGCAAGATTGTACGAAGCGGATAGATAAAAGTACGAAAGAGTACCCTGGACTCTGTGATTAGTGCCTCGGCTATAATGTAAAATTGTTAGAAATCCATTATCTTCACGATTTCCTAATTACCCACCGTGATCGACTCACACAGCGTCGTGGCATGAAAATAAAATGAGGTATCAGAGGCATGGAAATTGGTGGTAGAAATTTGATGGCACAAATTTGCCACAAATTTCGGCCGGATGGGTACCATCGTGCACGATTTAAAAGACCCTCCATAGTAATCCAATCTCGATTAGATTGCATTCAGGGGTCAGCAAGTGTAGAGCCGGGCAGGTATCACGCGGTGCTGCGACGACCATCCTCTTTTGATGAGGCCGTCAAGACGAGTGCCACCATCGATAACATGGTACGTATATGTAATGGTGACCCTGTTTCCTGAGACTTTGCCTTGAGGTTACCATCAGGCGAGGTGAAGTCAAATGGACGTGTCCTATTTATATAAAAAAGTGTTGTCGAAAGAATAACTGCCATATATTTGTAGGAAATAATAATGTAAGCGAGATTAAAACTACGCAGATTATGTTTGCTAATCTAAATATGCCCAAGACTCCTGGGGTTCCCCTACATTTGGCTAATACTTGAGTTCTTTTGAAATGCTAGGATATAGTTGTAATCTAACTTTTAAGCCCTTGCGTTCCATGATATATAATTAACAGAACGGGAATTAACGTAATCATGGTATAGGTACTTACTTACCTTTGATTGCCTGACGTTATGACCAGCCCCTAATGCCCCTATGACATGCGTTAACGACTGACACAAACACTATTCTATTCCATCCAGACTGACATTCTATTCCATCAAATGCTGACAAGCGAATTACCCCTTGTCTAGAGGGGCAGGCCTGTGACTACGGCCGGTTAATTCCTGTTCTTTTAATTATATAATTGTAATCTAATAATAAACACTTAAAAATACTTATATGTACTAATTGACGTGTACCTGTAATTGAAAATGGAATGATTATATTTTGATATCTTAAAACAATAAAATATACAGTAAATAACGATGTACGAGTATTTTTTATTCTGTGTTTCCTTATTTATATTCCTTATCCTTTTTTATTTTCTTATCTGTCTAGAACACCAAAAACATCAAATTCACTGTTTCACAATCAGATTAATTTCCAGATTAGTAGATATTAAAATTAATATTATTAAGTAGGTGTAATCATACTAATTAATTGATAGTAATTATTAAAACGACATTTTAGTATAAATAACAACTGCCACTGGTACGTTGCTTTGGAAGTAAAAGTTTCATTATGCGTCTGACGATACTTTTAATTGTTTGCTGTACTGCTGTTATTGGTGAGTTAGCTATCTAACCAATGTTTAATACAAATAAAGTTTTAAAATAACTTACACTAGTTAGCTCTTATATTCTTATAGGTAAGTCTGATAACGTTAAGCTAAGTTTTAAACTAGCAGTTACACCTAATGATAATACAGTGTTAAGATTAAGTCAATCAATAAGCATATTGCAGTCCGCTGCTTGACATAGGAAACTTCCAATATGCTTCCTCGCTTCTGATCCTCAGTTCTCCGCATTTAGTCTGTTCCAATCGAGATGTTCACCATGTTTACATGTTTTATAAAATTTCCTATATTTCGACATTACTATAAGCGACATTATTACGGAAGTACTGAATAACAGAACTCTAGTTATTAATAAGCAGATCACATCGCGTTAATCTATTCTAGACATGTTTCTTAAAGTACGAAGAATTGAGACGAAGATGATCAAAAATCTATAGTAAATAAACTTTAATTTGCTTTTAGCTGCACCAGGAGCAAAGCTTCAAAGTGCTAAGAGGATCGTAGGTGGTTCAGTTACTAATATTAGCCAACATCCACAAGTAGCTAATGTTCTGTTCACATGGAACTGGTCAACCTTTGAGCAATATTGTGGCGGTACCATATTGAACAACAGAGCTGTATTAACAGCTGGTCATTGCGTGATGTAAGTGAAAATAATGTAAGTTAATAAAAGTAAGTATTTTCAGTTTTAACAATTTTATTTCATAATATTAATAAATGTTTTAGCACTCATCCAAGCAATAGGTTCCGTATTCGTCTTGGTTCTTCGTTAGCTAGTAGCGGTGGTGTTACAGTCAACGTTGCTAGAGCGCAAGTTCACCCTTTCTATAATTCAAGGACTGAAGACCATGATATTGCCTTATTACACACCGCAGCTAATATTGTTTTTAATAATAACACCCAACCTGCAATTTTAGCTGGTATTAACTACCAGCTTGATGACCATGAAGCTGTTATAGCTGTGGGATGGGGAGCCGAATGGGTAAGATTATTATTTAACATTTTAGAGTATGATAAATATTCCAAATAGTACAACGATTATTAGAATTGAATTAAGAGATAAAGGTTTTATATGAATCATTGACACGAAGGAAAAAGAAGAATATATATGTTGTGCTTGCTTTCGTTAGCTAAAACTGTGGATAGCACACTCTGTTTGCTTCGATTTAACTAAAATAAACAATAAAATATTATCTGTACTAGTAATCATTAGTGTGTTTGTTAATTACCATTTTACTTCAGAATAACTAATTTGATAGAGGTCAAATTTATACCATATTATATTTATTTGTTTCATTGATACCACGATTAATTTTACTGCTTATTATGTATTTTGCTTGAAACGCCACTTTTGGAGATAGAAATTTGATAATTACTTATAGGTACTAACTAAGTCAACCTAATATTTATCTTTTAAATTTTACAGCACAATGGCCCAAGATCTGAAGAGCTTCGTCAGGTATCACTTGTGATTATCAACCAGCTTGAATGTGCAAGACGTTATAGTACAGAGCTTGTAACCATAACTGATAATATGCTGTGCGCTGGATTTTTGGATGTCGGTGGGCGTGGCCAGTGCCAGGGTGACTCCGGCGGTCCTCTCTTCCACAACGGCGTTGTTGTTGGTGTCTACTCATTTAGTATCAATTGCGGTGTTCGTTTCTTCCCCAGTGTCAATGTTCGGTTATCTCGAATGTCTCTTTGGCTTGATGCGAATATATAATCTGTATCTATCTAAAAGTTATATGAAATAAAATCAGCTGTCATCATTCTTGGTAGTAGTTTGTTTAAATTTTCGACATCTTTACTTTTTACAATCCAGATTCTGTTTTTTTGTAGATATCTTTTTAAAATTCCTTATTAAACAAAGCCTGAACTTTAATATGATTTCAAAACTACTAAGAGAGAAAAAGAAAGAAAAAGACAAAGACTAAGAGCCAACCAACGAATAAAAAATCTGTAAAGCGTTTATGTAGATTTATTATTATTTTGTAAGTTCTAGGTTATAAACTAATGAGATCTTTTCATTTATAGTGGTGGAAAATGTATAAAGACAAAAATTACACTGATTTTAGGTTATGATGGAAAAGTTCTTAACTTGTTTTTTTTCGTATCATAATAAATGCACCTCCATAATTATCTTGTTTTTTTATTTAATGGCTACCCAACAATCATCTTCATAAACTCCAAAGCTTAGGTAGCCTAGAGCATCAGAGGGAGAATGCACGTGATCATGCCCTAGCCGTCACATTACTGAGTAATTTCATCCTTTAAGTTGGAAATCTTAACAAGAATTCTAATTTCAGTTAAAAGTATTCTTTTTATAAGAGTATTACACGTCATTATTTCAAAGTACAGTAATCTGATGTTGTTAGATATGATGTCATAGCAATATAGATATGACTATTACATGAGACGTAATAAAAAAAACACTGTGGATTGTCTGATATTGCTAGTAAACCTTAAATTGGAACATATTATATTTTCATTTTATAGCTAAAACCATTCCTTCCTTTATCTTTATTCTCTCTAAAAAGTAAAACGACATTATTACTAAGTACAGTCATATGATATTATTAGATATGATGTCAGTCATAACAATCTAGATAAGACTTTTAGATGAGACGTAATTTGAAAAAATGACAGTGCAAACCTGCTTAATTAGTGACATTTATTACATCTTTAGCTTTAACTGCCTGAATTTCTAATCCTTTCAGAGTATAAAAATATATACTGGTAAACCTGTGCATTTACCAGTGAAACATCGCTATTTTGATTTATTCTGTAGGAAGATAGACCTTAATCAATTGCTGTAATCATGTAACCTCATTGCTGTAATCAGTTCAACTTTCGGTAAAGTCCGATATTATCATATACGTATTATAAAGGGGTTTGTGAGGTTAAAGTAGATTTATAAATCAACGAATAGATACGTATTTTTTCTGTTTCTATCTTTATCTAAGGCATCCGAATGTGAAATTTTCCAAATCATAACTCCAATTTCTTGGGTTCTACGTGTTAGTGTATGTACTTTAGGCGAGAAATTATATAATATTAGTTTGAAAACGGTTTTTCCTTATTTTCACGTCATTTTTGATACATCGATAAAAGAATTGCACCCGTACTTACAAAGCGATATCTTTTATCAGTAATATGAATTCGAAAAAAGACAGTGCGTCAATATCAGATTATTCTATACATATCAACTTAATTTTAGGTGTAATCTTAGTAATTACAAGGTGATAACAGTTTTAAACATACGTTTTGGTATAAATACAATAACTACTTGATTTTTTTCCACTACTAGAGCAAAAAATTAGATATAATATGCGTGTAGTCACTGTTTTGTTTGTTTACGTCACGGCTATCACTGGTAAGTCGGTTGACTGGTTTACTACTTGATATTATTCCTTTGTATCCTTGATATAAAGTAAAAAATGAATAGATACTGAAATTGTTACAAATGTACCTACTTAGTACGCGTCACGATACCTTTGCGTTTCTTGGTTACGTGGGCAAGTAATTTTATAACCTTTTGCAATTTATTTCTTAAATGATCACTTAACTGATCAATTAAATTATTTAGATAAAATAAATAAAATGTTTTTATTACATTGACATTTCAGCCGCTCCACACGCTGTCAATGTGGTTGGGAGAATCGCCGGCGGTACAAACACTACTATTAGAGAATGGCCCCAAGTGGCTAATGTTCTTTACACATGGAACTGGTCTACCGATGAACAACACTGCGGTGGTATTATCATAAACAATGGAACTATTTTAACCGCTGCTCATTGTCTCTTGTAAGTGTTTCTGATTGTATTTTATATGTAATTATGTGATGAAATTTTTTAAATATTTTTGCTTCAATTTCATTAATTTATTATTTTTTATAGCTCTCAACCAGCAAATAGATTCCGAGTTCGTGTTGGTTCTGCATTTGTTAATTCTGGTGGAGTTATGCGCAACGTGGCTCGTTATATTCTTCATCCCTTTTACAATCCAACAATCGACGATTTTGATGTTGGTTTAATACGTCTTGAAATCACTGTAGTTATTAGTAATCAAGTCCAACCTGCTAATCTCGCCAGATTTGACTACAACCTCCGTGATAACGAAGTTGTTCATGCTATTGGATGGGGCGCTGAAACGGTGAGCTAAATAATTTTTTACACAAACTCATATATTCCTGTATAGATGGATGGAGGTTACTAAGTATTGTGGCGCCATCCTTTGTTAGTCTATTCCTCTTCTACGAAACATACTAATACATTCTACTAAACACACTTATAGTCAGTCAGTCAGTCACGGGCATAGCCTTTAATATTCTAAAACAACAAACACGCTGCATGTCATTCAACAATAAATAAATATGTGTGTATGGCAAAATGTCTTTTAGTAAGCTATTTCTTTTCCATTTTTCAGCCCAACGGCCCTCGTTCTGAAGAGCTACGTCACGTTCAAATTTGGTCTGTTAACCAGCTTGAATGTGCTCGACGTTACGGTACAGAAAATGTAGTCATTACCGATAATATGCTGTGTGCCGGCTGGCTGGATGGCGGCGGCCGTGACCAGTGCCAGGGTGACAACGGCGGTCCTCTATTCCATAATGGCGTTGTAGTTGGCGTCTACTCATTTGGTTATAGCTGCGGAGTTCGTTTCTTCCCCAGCGTCAACGTTCGCGTATCACGCGTCTCTGATTGGATTATTAGCAATAGTGATTGAAATATCAAAAGTTTTCACTACTGATTGTATTTAGTTTAAAAAACTCCCTATTGATACAGCCTACAGGCAAAGGTAGATTTTATTGGCTTATCATTAGAGGTTTTTTAGAGGGGATGTGAGATTAGGTTGAGTACGATAGGAATGGACAATAATTTTTTTCGAGCCATGATATTTCAAATAAGAAATTATTAAAGGCACATAATGTCGTCACAAACAGGCTTTGAATTAAATTAAGATATTATACTTCTTAATTATTAATATTTAAACTAAAAAGCGAAAAATTAACTTTTCAATTCCCCCGACTCAGTGAAGAGTTAGTGTTAAAGTATAAACAATTCTAAAGAAGTTTTGAATTCAAATTATTTTAAGTTCTATTATAAAATTGAATACCTACACAAATATTACCAGGAGAAAAGACTTTCAAAGGTTTTCAACGATTGTATGAATAGGTAGTACCTATTGTAAGAGTTTCTCTGGTTTGGATACTTGTTAAAATTACATTTGAATACCATTCCTAGAAATGAAATCATTGGGCGGTTGATAGGTTTAAATAATTTGATTTATCATTAGTAATTTATCTCTTTTTTAATAAAACAATAAGCCACTGAATATATTTTTATTATATTAATTGAGTCGCAAGTCGAAAAACTCCCGGAATGTACAAGGTAGAATGCAAATAACAAAGAATAAATCAATATAAAATAACCTGAACTTGTTTCATTTTATTGTATAATAAAAGCTTGCCATTGTCACTTTCATTATTTTATCAGTTTCTGAAGCTAGCTTCAGAGCCTTGTCATCATCCTGGTAGAAACAATAGACCCGAGAGTACGGTACCTACACCTGTGGCGAGGGGTGAATATTTAATAAAGACAAGCCGGTGCTTTTTTATACTGTCATCTAGATTGTCATCATGCAATTCATTGGTGTGTATCTACATAACCAAACGATATTGCATATGCTATTTCTACTATGTCTGCCGTCTCTGTAAAAAGAAGCCGGTGTCAAGCCTTCGCCACTGTAGTACACACAACGTATTTAGTGCGTGCTTCCTTGAGGTAGAGGGGGCAAAGCATTCCGCTTATTACGGCTTATTACGCCATAGACATTAGCTGCCAAGTGGTCAAGAGGCCGCTACAATAGACACCTATGAACACCACGTGACAATATGCGGTTCGATTCCAACATAGTCGTCTCACTGTTAGCCCCGCAGAGGGCTACTAATACTCGCGTAGGTACCATTACGTCAATAGGGATGATGACAAGGTCGTCTGGTTCTACCCAGTATTGCCTAGATCTTAAGAGTTTGCTGACAAAATATGCCTTGCAAATAAAATATTGCTAACTAAAATGAAAGTATGACTTTTTATAATTTTTAATCCCCAAAGTAGGTAAAAATATAAACAATGAAATTGAGTTCAAATTTAGAACTTTTTAATAAGATAGATTTAGAATAAGCAAGCTGAAGTGGCAATGGGCTTGACACGTCTGTCGAAGGACCGATGGGCATTGGAGCAGACGAGTCCTAGAGTGGAGACCGCGAGAAGGCAAACGACGAGTAAGTAGCCCCCTAGCCAGATAGACTGATGACCTGAAAAAGGTGACTGGGACGGACTGGATGCGGAAGGCGGAGGATCATACGAAATGGCGCACATTGGAAGAGGCCTATGTCCAGCAGTGGGCTAATTGATTGATTAATTATAACTTTTTTGATCCCTTATTAAATTTCAAATGACTTTTTTAATGAACTATATACGTGTAAACGCAACATAGAACGAGATAAATGCGATATTCATTTCCACAACGTATCAAGAGCGTAACGTGACGTCAAAAAATTATAGATTTCTATATTCGTATTTTATTATGTTATTATGTTATTATAAACTGATAACTTTCAAGAATGAAAACAATCATAATTCCTATTACCATAATGTCAAAAAATTTATGTATAAATCTTTATGATCCACCAATGAATATTGAGGAAATCTTAGTAAAACTATTTTAAAATAAATAATAGCAATTATTGTTTATTATTTATATTTAATTCGTTTACCTCATTTATATACTTAATAGTAAACTAAATCAGTTACAAAACTATCAACGTCGTAATTACCCAAAACAAGATATTAATAATGCCTAATACACCAAAATTATATAACAATAAGGTATATAAAAACATAAAAAAAAAATACTATAAGTACTCGCTATTTCAACAATAACAATTATATCTAACAACATCAAATATGAGTATACTTTGTTTGATTTGATTACTCATTCGTTTAAAATCAAATACTTATAACGATAATAGTGAAGGTGTTTATCACTTTTTCTCGTTATATGGATTGAGATTACATATTCGCATTAATCCAATCAGAGACACGAGAAACACGAGTACTGACACTGGGAAAGAAACGTACTCCACAGTTTATACTAAAGGAATAGACCCCAACAACAGTGCCGTTGTGGATCAAAGGACCACCGTTGTCGCCCTGGCACTGGCCACGGCCACCAATATCGAGCCATCCAGCGCATAGCATATTATCAGTGATAACTACATTCTCAGTACTATAACGCCGCGCACAATCGAGCTGGTTGATTGTCCAAAGCTGTACCTGACGAAGTTCTTCAGAACGAACGCTGTTGTGCTGAAAAATAGGAAAATGCATGTTATGATTAACGTTTCTACTGTAATTAGTTTATTTTATTTGGAGATGATTTTATTTTATGGAGACTATGGGCAGTTGGGGGTCGTAGGCAAAGAGGTTGATTGCGGAAATTGGCCGCCGCATCCACGACCAAGGCGGCGACTCCCGCTCTGGCTCGTTCCTGGGCAAAGGATGGCCATTGCGATTCAACAAGGCAATACGGCCAGCATCGTGCTGGGCACCTTTGCGCCGGGAACGATACGGGGTGGGTTATTTGACACGACATGAATATGTTTTGTGTCTAGTTGTATTACTTTTTAGTTATTATATATATGTTTGATTTTTTTATTTAGTGATTATTTAAATATATTTATATAAATTCAATATTTTTCCTATCTTAATCGATTTAAACATATGAAAGGTTTCAGAAATTCTCTTGCCTGCTTTAAATTAATGGTAAGGGATTAGGGCCTTTAGATCATGGAATTTGATAGAAATATTGACCATTGAGTATAAAATAATAAGTATGAAGCTTATTCAAATGAGTTACTTTTGCAAAAATGAAATAATGCATAAAATAATACGTAAAAAAATAAAACCCAATTTTATATTTACTTATTTTATAATGATAGGAAAATTAAGTCCCATTATATTAAACTAGTGACCCGCCCCGGCTTCGCACGGGTGCAATGGATGTTATTATACACATAAACCTTCCTCTTCAATCACTCTATCTATTAAAAAAAACCACATCAAAATCCGTTGCGTAGTTTTAAAGATTTAATCATACAAAGGGATATAGGGACAGAGAAAGCGACTTCGTTTTATACTATGTAGTGATATATTACCATTTCAGCGCCCCATCCAATAGCAAAAACAACTTGGTTGTCAGCGAGGTTGTAGTTAATGTTAGCAATCCTAGCAGGTTGAACTTGATTAGTAAACACAATAGCAGTAGCGCTTCGTAGTAAAGCAATATCATGATCTTCAGTCCTTGTATTGTAGAAAGGATGAAGAATAGAGTTAGCAACATTGACTGTAGCTCCACCGCTACTTGCTAACGCAGAACCAACACGAAGACGAAACCTATTTGGTGGATGAGTGCTATAAAAAAAAATAAGAAAAAAATAAAAAAGAAATAAACAATTAACCTATATTAAAGCATACAACTTTTCACTTACATGATGCAATGAGCAGCGGTTAAGACAGTTCTGTTGTTCAAGATTGTACCACCACAATATTGTTCAAAGGTAGACCAGTTCCATGTAAACAGGACATTAGCCATGTGAGGCCATTCTCTAATAGTAGTGACAGTACCTCCGACGATTCTTTGAGCCTCATAGGTACCTGTTGGAATAGCTAAAACTGGCAAAAATGTAGGATGAGTATTAATATTAGAAACATTCAAAGATGTTTAAGTACATATTTTGGCACAATGGTACATTACTACAGAGGCCGGGAAGAAAGGGGTTGCCGGCCGAAGACATATAGCTCTGAGGCAGGCAACCTCATATTTCCCGCCGAGGTATGTATAGTGTTTTTCTCAAACAGGCAATGAAATAAACAACAAAAAAAATAAAGATTTATTTTTAAAGAAATTAAAAACCGAGAAAAAAATTAAAACTCACGTGTATATTACTATTTCGTCTATTTTAGCTTGATTTTAACAGACAGCACTTACATTTATGTTTATTATCATGTTACTTGAAAAAAGTATAAAGGCACACGTGATTTTTAGTTTTTATCTAGGTAGTTTACTTTTAATTTCATTAAAAATAAATCTTTTGCCTCAGCCTCTGTAGTAATGTACTATTACAACAATGCAAAACGGTACATACGACTAGCGTTTCTTTTACACTCACTATAAGAAAATATCGACACTGTGCTGCCAGTTCCTGACAACATTTTATATAAACTGACTGACTTACCTGTAAAAGCCGCAGAGCTAACAAGCAAGAGAATGAATAAATGCATACTGTAGCTTTAGCTGCAGAAACAAAATATTAACAAAGTAAGTTAGGCACTCGTATTTATATAAAAGTTTATTTTAACCAAGTGTTATCATTAATGAAATGATGAATCTATAAGATAATGTTTGATTTATAACAATAGAAGTTAAAAATTCTGATAAGAGATTTTACACAGTATTGATGGTAGACATATCACTATAGATTACTAGGAAATGCTTCAATGTACAAACCAAAACAACACGGCCTACTTTGTAACTACCCATAAACTGCTTAATACAAATACTATGGTTTATTATACTGGATTTTACGGGTTTATTATTATACGGGTTATGCTTAACTTCATCTTCTTTAAAAGGGCCTCTGCAGCAAATCGCCACAATTTTGCCAATGTCAAGTTAAATGTAACGTGTGTTAAGTGTACAAGAGCCACGTTAGCCACGCCAGTAAATTTGTTTCCGTGTGTCCGCCCCCCCACGAGATTCAGGTGGACGATCAGGACATGTGATTGGATTTTAGGGAGCTTATGCTTACCTATGCATGCTATTATATTGTCATGACATATCTCTTTTGTACTCAATAGTTTTGTTTTTAAATCATAGACAAATACATAGTCGTAGTCGATTGTCGAAGATTTTTTATGAATCTAATCTCAGGCGAAGCGGTGATTCAGGCCGTTAGGTAAAATTAAGATGCACCATTAAATATTAACACAAGAATACCACCTAAATTGTATCTTATGACCCAAGTTTAAATGTAAATCGCTCATAAAATAACAATAACATTATTTATTCCAGTATTAAAAATAAAATTGTAATTTCCCAATTTTACTGTATACTTTATCACCACTTTTGTTTAGTAATGTGTTATAATTTATCCTCGTGAATACTTTGTGCTAACAATCTTTATTATTTTAATTTTTATATTTATATAAATCAATCGATAAATTACTCTATAGCAGCCCACTGCAGGACAGGCCTCTCCCAACACTGGGCTTTGGCCTACTGTTTCCATGCTAGCCAGATGGTTTAAAAAAGGGTTTATTTCCAGGTTTCCTTCTCTCGCAGTAATATCGTCTGCGTATTTTTCCGCTACTATTTACATAATCATATATATAGTGAAAAGTAGCCGGCAAATGTAAGCTCAGTGAGGTATGAAAGGACCTTTGTTCCACCCACGCTAAAGTTGTGAAGTGATTTCTCTACTGTAGTTTTTTTATGCGACTACAATATGGGGTTCTTCAAGAAGAGCATTAGAAGCAGCACAAGCGACGAACGAAAAAGGAACGATTTTATGTTACTTTAGTTAGGTTCAAAAAAATTCAAATACTTTTACTTACAAAGCAAAATGTTTATTTTGCTGTCGTTTTTGAAACTACCTATTTCAAATAACATTCCCCTAGATAGTTTCTTTATTTCCATATGATTTTATTGATAGAATGATAAAAATTCTTTGTTTGAAAAGATCATTATTATCCATCACTTGCGGCAGACTTCAAAATTTGGCTTAATAAATATAGGTAAAAGTCGGTACATTACTACGAGTGATAAATTATCAGAAAGAATTAAACAGTCATAACAATTAATTAAGGTTGAAAGAAAACCATTGTTCAATAACAAAACATGCTTTATCAGATACATGTAACTAAACGGTTATTGTTGCGGCCAGTTTGAGTAGACTAAATATGAAAGCTATCGAGTCTCGAATTTTCCGATTTAGATTCCGATTAGATTTAAAATATCTTTATTATTATCTTCAGACTGGTAAATTCGTTAAATGAACTTGTACAATAATATCTCATGTAGGTATATGTATCACAATACGCTACATTATTTTTGATATTGGATTTTATTTTACTCAATAACTATTCAGCCCCTCTAGACAAGTGGCAATTCGTTGGTCGGCGTTTGATGGAATAGAATGACGAATGTATACTGGATGGATTTGACGTTTATGACATGCGTTAATGACTGACTGTTAATTATATAACAAGTTCACCGGAGGAACTCATGAACGCCTCCGAAAACGCAACAAGGGTAGTAGCATACTGGGCACACAATATTGCAAAAGCCATTGACATGAAAGAAGAATAAGAACTAGCTATTGTTGACTAGTAAATTTACAACATCTGAATTAAATGCATCAGGTTGGTAAAATTACACAAATATTAGATAAAACTAAAATCTGATTGAACTAATTCTGAAAATTGACAACAGACCAGCTCAACTATTAGCACGTCAATTTTTTATGAAGTCGTTCACTTTATTAATAACAATACCAACTAGAGACAGTTGAGCATGACCAAATTAAGACACACCCGATATGAAGCCGTACGTGCGTATAATGCAAGCCATTTGTCATCACTGGGTTTATTAAACTTATGAGTTTGTTTTATGGTTAACAAAACACATAAGGTTACGCCAGGTGCGCTGGTGGCTACTCTGCCGTTTATGTTAAATGGACCTTGAGTTAGTCTGCGTACGTGAATTGGTTTGCTTAGAGTCCTTCACTTCATTCATAGAGTGTATGGTATGAAAGTCTAATTAACCTGCGAGTATCCATCGGGCTCGTTCTCGACAGTCGGTGGCGGTTCGCGGAGCATTTCCGGCAGCTGACACCGAAGTTGCTTGCATTTGCTGGAATGCTCTCGCGTTTTCTGCCCAACAGTGGAGGACCGGGGTCTGCCTGTCGCCATCTCTACGACGGAGTGGTGCTCTCCAAAGCGCTCTACGGGGTGCCCATCTGGGCAGAAGCCCTCTGCCCAGCCAATGTTGCGCTGCTGCGGCGACCGCGGATTGGGCGGCACGAGCGTACCACACCGTCTCTTATTAGGCGGCGTGTTTGATTGCGGGCAGTATCGCCTGGGATCTCGAAGCCGGCGTCCTGAAGAGGGTTTATGAGGAGGGCGCCCTGATGCGGCGCGTTGCGGGTGGTAGGCCTGCTCCGGTAGAGATCGATCGCTGTAGACAGGAGGCGCGTGACGATCTCTTCCGGAAGTGGGCCGAAAGGTTGGCTACCACGCGTAGCAGTGTGCTGCTCGTGGGGGCCGTTCGGCCCGTCCTGCACGAATGGGTGGAGAGGGGTCATGGAGCTCCAACAAACCACCTCACTCAACTCCTCACAGGTCATGGCTGCTTCGCCAAGTACCTGTGGGAGGTGGTGGGCCTAGTGAGCCCCGGTGCCGAAACTCCACCAGCGGCGACCCCGATACGGCACAACACACCTTGGCCGTGTGTAAGGCGTGCGACGGACAACGGACGGCCCTCACGAGCACCATAGGTGCTGACCTCTCGCTGTCGGCCGTAGTTCCAGCTATGGCTGGCAGCGAACAGTGCTGGGCCGCTGTCTCCTCGTTTGCCAGCGAGGTGATGGCGGCAAAGAGAGAAGCGCTGCGGGAACAGGAGCAAGCTGGGCCCACTCTTCCGCCCTGCAGGCCGCCGGCGAGGGGACGCCGGCAAGCACAATTCGCCCGCGTCCCCGAATGAGAGTGGCCACGGGCGGCGGGTCGGGTGACCCGTTGCCCTTATGCTGATGTGGCGGAATGCGCTCCTCCGTGTTCCTGGGGCGCATTCTTAAGAGGAGGACAGGCCCCACCTTCTCGGCCCGATGGCCGGGATGGTGGGGCCTCGAGTCGAGGGCCCGTTAAATAGGGCGGGCGTCCCTAGCCAAGTCGCGGTGAGCATTCTATCCCGCGGCTCGGATTGGGCGAAGGAGGAACACCGTGGTGGTTTAGTGGGTAGGAAGGGGGGAAGCGAAGAGCGTAAATGCATTCCACTACGTAAAAACAAAAACTGCGAGTATGCAAGCATCGATAACTTCACTAAGCTCCTTAATTACTATTAAGGAGTCGGGCTTACGCTCGAGAGGTCCTGGGTTTGTATCCTAGCCGTTACATTCTTCTACATCCTAGCGTTAATCCCAGTCGCACCCGAAGCTTTTCAAATTGGAGCAGGTATGGGGTCCGCTTTTACTAGCCTAACTGCGGATTTGGGTAAACTTCGATATTTTCCGTGAAGTGACTGCCATCTGACCTCCACAACCCAAAGGCGATATCGAAGCATTGCATCTAGACCAGTTGTTTGGATTTTTGAGGGCTCCAACTACCCGTAACGACTGCCATAGATGTTTGTATGGCAACCGGGACCGACGACGGCTTAACGTGCTCTCCGAGGCATGACCAGACCAATGCAAATACCCATATTCATGCATACAAATTTGATTTTGTATGCATTGAACAGATCCTAATTTGGATTAATTGTTAATATTTAGTATTAAAACTTTTTTTTATACCACTGAGGTGGCACACAAGCACACGGTCCATCTGTTGGAAAGTGGTTACCGTGGCTTATGGACGTATGCAACTCCAAGGGAATCACATTAATGCTGCCGACCCTGTGAACACAGAGAGTTTCTGAGCCCTCATTGTAGAAGACAAAGCAGGACAAGCCTTTGGTCTTCCCACTGACAGCACAAAAACTCTCCAGTGAGCTTTGGCTACCCTACTCACCGCCGATTATCAATGTGTTATACGCTGAGTAATGCCTAATCGTGATTTTAATGTTTACCTTAATTGGTGATTCTTTATCGTTAACTAATTCATTGACCTTAACCAGGTACTTAGATGTCTATATGCGATACTATACTATAGTAACAGTAATCAACAATAAATTTATCTGGATGTTTCTATGTAGTTATAACATGTATGTGTGCACAAAAGAAAATGTATCTAAAATATAAGTCTTCAGGCTTCACGGCCGGCGTTGTATGTAGAATATACTGCTTCCGGGCTGTTTGGCCGTGGTCCATGTGAAACTTGCGTTCCCGGACCTGCACCACTGAAGATGTCGACCGCAGTGATCGACGAAACGTCTGGAACGCAAGTTTCACATGGACCACGGCCAAACAGCCCGGAAGCAGTATATTCTACAAGTATCTAAAATGTTTGTCCACATTCTAGAACTCATACTGCCCGATAGTAACGCTCGTACTATGGATTCCTTTTGTCCTGATTGCACTGTGTAATATATCGTAGAATTGTATCTATAGTATTTTCACCATTAGTTTTCGCCAGCTTATAAATAATATTAAAAATATAATGATTCCGGTTGGTATCCTATTCCTACTAAACTTGTACCTACAGATGTCTGGATGTTTATTAAATGACTATGCTCAAACGGCTGAACAAATCTCACTGAAAACACATGGGTTTTTTAGACATTAGGTATACTTTTCATCCCTGAAATAGGATCTCATGGATTGACAGAAAGTAGTTGTTACCGCGAATAACAGCTCATATAATGATAAAATCGATCTCGTTAGGTATCACATCTCATATCCTTGAAGAACATACAATATCCCGAAGGATAGCGACCTCGCTCTACAAACTTTATGCTCATCAATCAGACACATGTCTAACTCAGTCCCGGGATGATCCTTCAGTATTTTGGGGATCCTTTTCAGTTCTACTTATAGGTGCATATTGCTTTTTGTTTGCATAGTAACAGAGATTTTATTGACATTGTGAATTTGAAATATTGAGCTTTTCGATGTTTAGTCATACCAATTTTTATGAAACAAGAAGGTATAAAAGAATATTTAATTAATCCTTGAGATTATTGACATAAATAATAATGTTTCCCAAACCAAATATGATAAGTACGAGCAAAAGTATTTTTATCGCATGGATTAGGATTTAGACAAACAAAATCACTAAACACTGATAGCTATTGAACATTTATCTGAACTAAATTATTTTTCAAGTGACAGTAAAGAAAAAAACAATGCTTAATTCCGTTAAAAATATCATGATTATGACTAATACACATGGCAGCAGGTTTCAAGATCAGCGTGTTCTAGCACCTCAGTATAGATCGTAGGTTATTTCAAATGTAAGGTATCACTATTTTACTAAAGTTTTCAAAGTAGCTATACTCTGAGTAAGTTACCTATACATTTATACTAAAGAAAGAAAGAAAACTGAAACTAAATTCTTCTTCATCCTAGCGTTAATCCCAGTCGCATCTGGAGCTTTTAATTTGGAGTCTTGGGTCCGCTTTACAAGTCTAACTGCGGATTTGACTGAACTTCGATATTTTCCCTGTAGCGACTGCCATCTTTCGTCCACAACCCAAAGGCGATATCGAAGCATTGTAGTTAGACTAGTTGTTGGATATTTTAAGACCGACGGCTTAAAGTGCTCTCCTAGGCACGACCAGACCAATGCAAATACCCATATCCATGCATACAAATATTTTCATTTGAGCAGGGATCGAACCCGCGTCTTCTACGTAGCGGCCGCGTTCACTACCGCCACGCTACGCCTACGACTCTAAGCTACGCCACAGAGGCTGTCTGTGTTAAACTTAAATTATAGTTTCATTAAACTCATAAGCGTAGACCGTGTACTTATCCATACCAATTAAGGAGCATAAATAAAAATAGTGGACACGTAATCAAGATCGACATTATTTTTAACCTGTAAATATTTTCGTGAGCTTTATTTATAGCTCTCGTAAAATATAAACATTCGGTTATCAATTAAATACCACGTCAGAGGAGTTGAAACGCTCAACAAGTATATACGTAAAGAGAAAATTTAGAACGATTCCTTTGCAGTTGGCTCTCAGAGCGAAATTCGCTAGTGTACCTACATTTTTAAAGGAAAATGTTGTTAAGCGACAAAATATTTTTGCCATAAAGTTATTTTATATGACCGTCTTAATTTTTGAATTGGAAAAACCAACTCGACTGTTGATATGAAGTCTAAACTTCTGAGAGAATAAAATTTATGATTGAATAATAGATTTAATTCATTATTTTTCATCATATACAATTTTGCAAGAGTGTTAACAAAATACGTCAGCACATAGCAAGGTGAAATACTAGGTTTGTCAGTAATACTCGTAATTTTAAGGTTATTGGCACACATATCATTTATTATTTGAATGTCAGGTGAATGTAGTGCCACAAGATTATCCAATGATACAATAACTCAATGTGATTTGGTTTTTGTTTATTGAAATACATATGAGCCCCAAGTAATTCAATTATCCCTTAATTTTATAATAAACAGACTGTAAGATGATACAGGCGGTCGCTTTAACATTTATCAATTTTGACATTATTAATTTCTCGTCGAAGATTTTGATATTAAGGAATCGAATAAGCGTCAAATCTTATATCCAAAATGAATCTGATTGGATTCATTTTTTTTGTTTATTGAAATACATATGAGCCCCAAGTAATTTAATTATCTCTAATTTTATTATAAACAGACTGTTAGACGATACAGGCGGTCGCTTTAATATTTTTCTATGTTGACATTCTTAATTTCTCCTCGAAAATTTTGATATTAAGGGATCGAATAAGCGTCAAATCTAAAATCCAAAATGAGTTTAATCAATCATTATAAATTCCTAATTAATTACATATGTTGTATGTAATTACAAAGTCGGAATTTAATGTGTGATGTTAATTAATCAATGTCTGAAGTGTACGTGAATGTCTTTCATTGAAATGAAACCAGTTTTAAACGGCCTCTTATTGTATCCTATTTATATCGAATAAATCGCAATAGAATCCGCTTGAATGTAGTATTATCTTAATGAAATGATATTGTTATATTTTGAAAATGTACATTGTTTGCTAATAAATCTGTACACAATAGTGCAAAATATAATGACAATTAACTATCCTGTTCATAAGCTCATAACTATATGCCCAAGAAGATCTCTCGGAGGTCAAAGGGAAATCAGATTATTCTGTAAGTATTATAATAATGCACTTAATATAGCCAAATGAATCTAGTATATTGGTATATTTTTATAACCCTTATAAATAAAATTGTACACTGCCCCCATAATTTGATCAGAAACCTTTAGTTTGTGCGGAATATCAGATCTTACAGTACGGACGTCTATTTTACATTTAATAAAGGAAACGTTTGAACATTTCTCATTATAATTTATAGGAAAGAATAATTTCCTATCTATTTTAACTTCATGTTACTTTGTAACTTTTTTAATAGATACTTTGTAGATTTTTGCGGATAAAAAACATTTAGTTAATTGCGCAGAAAAAGTAATTCACTCGGGCAGAAGCGCGGGTAACAACTTATGACTGAACTACTACAGTTTAAAGTAGTTACCCGCGCTTAATAACACTCGTCGCCAATTTTGCAAAGCTAGTTTTTAACCTCTCGCTAGACTCTGTAAAAAGAAGCACAGCCGTTTAATTAAAATATGCATATGAAGCTTTCTCCAACTTCGCTCATGTAGTCGAGTTTACTCAACAGTAAGCTCTTCAAAACCGGGCTCCATACATATTTAGTGGGAGAGCCAGAAGAGGCAGGAAATGCCAGTTGAGATGTGAACACATTTAGTAGATTGACGCGCATTAGGCGCTTAATTTCGTCGCAAACTATGTTATTGAGGTAAACGGATAAGTAAAAGGGGCGGTTAACATATATTAAACTGTATAACAGATGGGTTTGACGTTTTGAACATGATATAAAATCATCTGAAATGCAATTTTGACATTAGGTATCAATGTCTTCAACAAGTGGACTCTGTATGTAGCACGTATGTAGCAACACAAACGGGATAAATGAAAAAGAAAAGGAACTTTCAGAATTGGACAAGATCAGTAGTCAGTTGCCTATACACTTTCCTACGATTTCGTTCATTTTTGCACTAAATTTCATCAAATTGGTTCAATCGTTTAGATATCAAAGTGTAACAAAGAGACAGAGTTACTTTTGCAGTTATAACAGTATGAATAATTATACTAAATAGAAAGTTCTGCAGACGAAATCAAAAAAATCACTTTTCTACAAAATATTTACAAGAATCAATAAAATATTAACTCAGAGAAATTGGCAAAGTCCTTTGATGATATATTGAATAAAAATATGGTGGCAACTTCAAATTTATAATTGGAAATGTTTTATAATTGGTTCTTCAACCTTTCTTCCAATCTCTCTGTTAACTTTGATGAAACTGACAAGAAATAAGGTTATTTATATCACCTCTGAATTGATTTCGGCTGTATATTTGAATTGGATATCGACATTGATAATTGTATAATTGAAAATCTATCAATTTTAAATGGCACGTTCGTTATAATTTAATGAATTTATATTGCACTTTGTTAATATTTCAGTGATTAATGTCGACGTGAACACTCAGTAGATGACTGCATTTATTTTCAAGACTTTGAAAGGTCTCTACGGCGATTGAAATTGGCGGACAGCTTGAGTACGGTTCCCGAACCGTAATCTGTTAGTATAATATCTACTGCTATTGCCGGGGTAACAGTTAGGTTTATGGAATTTCATTTGATTTCTTGCTGATACGAGAAATGTACCGACTTGACCTGATTAATAAGTTTCCATTTAGTGTAATTGAGCCAGTTATCGCCTGGTAAATTTGAAAATTTTAAACATCAAAATTTTTCAGGGAGAATTTTTTTAATAAGTTATTCCTTTATTAGAAACCAAATTAAATGTATTCATATTTAAATTATTACATAAATATAAACCAGTTTTATGTTTTTCTGATGTTAAGGCGGCCGTGATATTAGAGGATACCTAGGCCAATTCAATATTATCCCTATCGTAATCGATTTGAATATTTCACATGCAAAGAGCTTAAAAATTACATTTAAAAAGTAGGTACGTTACATCTGCTAATTCTCTGGTGAAGATTTTTTTCTCGAGGTTGGTGAGTTGATAATCACGCCAGAACTGCTAAACGGATCTGAACGTATATTGTCACAAAGGTAGATTATAGTTTGGAATTTAAATATACTTTTATTCCGTAAAAAACATCCTGTGGGTCGTGTGTATTTCACGTGATCGTAGCCATGGGCAACAGCCAACAATTTGCGAGTGTAGAAAGGTTACCTGAAAGAGATCGTTCTAAGCAAAGGCTCTCCTATTGCATATTTAACTAAAATTATTGTCATCTATATTCCACTGTCTGTAATTATGTTCAAGTACAATAAAAAAGTATTTATGTATAGTAAGTAGTAAAGTAATGAACTCGTATTGGTGCGTTTCATTACCAACGGCAGAACAGCTATACCATTTAAATACATCCTAGCTTAAACTGCAATTAAAATACATTCACTTTCGTCTTAAACAAAGCAATAAACTAAGTGTGACTCTCTATTTTCTTCACAGTAACCCTTAGTGAATAGACAATTCGGGGATTACTTCTAACTTCATTACACATTTTACTGCCTTGTTCACTAGTATATTAAGGGTTTATATTTACAGCATTATAAGAGGATAAAGATGCTTGTCTTCAATCATTTTGGGAATTTATATATTACTTTCGCATGGCGATATAATTTCATTATTTTATAATTAACAAGCTTTTGTGCGCTCGTATGTATATTGATTATAACCACCACATATAGCCTATGTTCTTTTAACCTGCCTCTGTACCAAATTTCATCAACATTGGTTCAGTGATTTAGATAAGAAAGTGTAACAAACAGATTTCTTTCGCATTTATAATATTAAGTATAGATTCACCGTACAGTACATAGTACAGTAATGGAATAGTACATCATGTTGTAGGTAGCTGTATTTCTGATATCTACCTGAACATAACTGAAACTGTAGTATGAACTATAGTTTCAGTTATGTTTAGATAGATGTGGCCTTTCAAAAACATATTTGAAGAGAATATGAAGCACAAAGAAGAATCCACAAGATTTTGCTAAGTACCCACATAAATAATTTACAAAGAGAAAACTTAGCACATCGTTCTATGGTGGAAGAGGAATCAAATTATACAATTCAAATACTCCCTGAAATGCATTTGATAAACACCTCTGTTATATCTAATTTATAAGAAAATCCTTCACGTGAAAACGAACGAATTCCAAGAAAAAGCATCCACAGTGGCTGTTGAAATGGGCTAACAATTTAATCGTGAATTTAGGAATCACACAAGGTATAATGAATAATAAAATTTATTCGCTGTTTGAATATCACTTTCATAAATGTCACGTTAACAGTGAGTCTAATAAATGTCGTAATAATAATGAATAAGGAAATACTACATACGTTATAGTAGAATGGAATGTGACTTTGTCGGAAGCAACGTGGGAAAAAGGAGAAATTAATCTCCCCTAGATCTATATTTTATACAGAATGTTGTTTAATAACACTTATCTTTGAAATTTCACCGTAGGTTTAGCATACAACAGGCAGTAATTGATAAATTTTTCAAACTAAATAATGTTGATATTTGTCATCTTTATCTACAAAATTTCAATGAAAAAGTTAATTTGTAGTTGTGCAAAAAGTGGTTAAAGCAATATAATTAGTATTGTGTAAAATTATCTATGCCTCGTGAAATAGAATACCAGGACAACTTCTACTCTTATAATACCTTATAAGAGTAGAAGTTGTCCTGGTATTCTTATAATACCTTATAAGAGTAGAAGTTGTCCTGGTATTCTATTTCACGAGGCATAGATAATTTTACACAATACTAATTATATTGCTTTAACCACTTTTTGCACAACTACAAATTAACTTTTTCATTGAAATTTTGTAGATAAAGATGACAAATATCAACATTATTTAGTTTGAAAAATTTATCAATTACTGCCTGTTGTAAGTCTAAGTCTAGCTCACCTAGCCTAATCGGTTATTATCGAATATGAAGATACTTCCTTGTAAGCAAAGATCACGTCTTATGTTCGTATTTCTTGTGAATTTGAGGTTTTTCATCTATGTTCCATGCTAGCCTCCCAGATCTAGAGCCCCAATTAAATGTTATTTTTCACAAATATGATCATAATATTGTAAATAGCAATCTTAACAAATTTTGCTATTCGTGAACAATTTATCCTTCATAATAAACTAATTATATGTTCTACTTTCAACTCTCTAAAGCACATAATTTACTGGGGTACCCATACTGGACAATATTTCTGCGGTTCGTGTATTTGATAGACAAATACACGAACCGCAGAAATATTGTCCAGTATGCCGAGCCACACCACTTGAAAAGAAGATCTACAATGTGTAAAAAGTGTGCTGATTTGAGTTTTGAGAACTTAAGATAAGGAACCGTAATAGAAACTACACTCTGTCCATGCGTTTATTTTCTTTTTGTCAGATCCTATGGAAACTTGTACGAGCGTCTTTTTTACAATATGTATGAATTATTTTATAAAATATGACGCTTATGCACGTACAAGGTTATAGTGTACCGAAAACTTAGTGAAGTGCCCTGTGTATAACAAACAGACACAGACTATAAAACAGATCTTGACATAAATGATAAATCGATTAATTGTCTTCAAATCGATTATTTGTAAATTGATTTATTTTCTTTTCGACAGCTGCCTTAGATTGTAAGTATGCACGTGTTAGTGAAATTTAATTTTAAAACGCATAGTTAATAACGTCTACGTCAAGTTTAAATCAAGAGTTATGAACAAATATACTTGGAAAATCACATATATTTATTTAACAAACTAGGTACGTTATTCGGTATACAAATTAAACAAGTAAATTTATTAATATTATTGATTACACTGATTCATCAGACTCTTCTTCATAAGTTACACTAGACTCGTCAGTTGAGTCCTCTGTTACACGAATAGTCAATTCTTGTTCTATTATATTGTCAATTGCAACATCTCGATCCCAATCAGATATTATTATTTTTCTTGTTCTCTCCACGACACTGGCCCAGTTTTCAGGAGTCACATCACCACACGCACTATTTAATAATTGCATCATTTTATTCGCTTCAAACGGCGGCGTTGTGTTGTTTCTTGCTGCCTTCCCTTTGATTTGTACCCAAATTAATTCGATGGCATTGTACTGACAGTGATACGGTGGGATTCTAATAACAGTATGTCCATATTCAGCTGCCATTTCATCGACGACGTATCTTTTAGGTTGACGTTTCGAATTTAAAATTCTTATTAGTTCTGCTTTCAATAATTAATTAGTCACATCCTCGCCATTATCACGAAGCCAGTTAATAATCTCGTCTTTGGTATTAGATTGCGTTGGCTTTTTATTTATTTGCCGTGAATGATACCCTCTATTGACAGCCTCCGTGGCGTAGCGGTAGTGAACGCGGCCGCTACGCAGGAGGCGCGGGTTCGATTCCCGCTCAGTGCAAATATTTGTATGCATGAATATGTATATTTGCATTGGTCTGGGTGTTTCTATGTATAATATGTATGTATGTACAAAAAAAAAACGTATCTAAGTTAGTTTATCCGCATTCTAGATTCCATAACACAAGCTAGTTAAGCTATGCTTACCATGGGTCTAGATAGCGTTGTGTGAAATGTTGTGGAATATTTAAAAATATTTAAAATAGGCCGCGTTATCCATAAATATAATTGAAGGTTCTTTTAGTAATGTCAACATTTCCCTGAATAAATTTTCATATACTTCTGAATTCATCTCTTCATGATAGTCGCCAGATTTTTGGATTTGAAAGTGAGTAGAGCATCTGATACAAATCCTTTTGCACTGCCTGCGTGGCAAATTATCAGGCGTTCGCCCTTGCCTACAGGTACAGCCGAAGTAGATGCTGCAGTGTCGTCAGTCCACGATTTCGATACAGTATGATTAGCATTGAGCCAAGTCTCGTCGGTGAAAACCACATTCGACCAGTCTTCGATTTGTTTAGCTTTTCTTAGGAAGTCACATAGAGCCAGCACTATGTCGTGGCGTTCCAATAAGATTTTTCTCTTATCAGACTTTTTGAAATAAAATCCAATTTGTCTCAGCACTTTAGCTAGCGACGATTTTTGGCCACGAAACAAACCACTATTCCTCAGTGAAATTGCCATTCTTCTTAGAGTCGGAATTTCTTTACGTTGGTAGTACTCGTATATATGACGACGAATAGCATCGGCGTCGAAATCGTCAATGTTTGTAACTTTACAGGGCTGGCGTTTTTTCTTGGGTGTAGAGAGCGTATTATGCTGCATACCACTGCTGCCGTAGGCTTCTTTGGCAATTTTTGTAACTGTTGGAACACTGGTTCCTAAGGCGGCAGCTACACGGTTTCAAACCTGCGATATTGGTAGTAGCGGTGCACCATTACGACATTCCTTCTCAAAGTATTCTTAAAGGCGTCTCACAAACTCCCTCGATTGTCCTTTTAACACAGTTCCTTTCGGCATATTGAGAACTTAAGTATGCTCAACTGAAGAATTTACGTATCGATAGGGAGGAATATAAATACTCAACTCAACTTATGATATTGTAAAAGAATACACAATGAACCGAAAAACAGTGACTGTGACACTGTGACTGTGTATGTGACAAGCGTCGCATGGCAAGTAACAACAATATGGCGTCGCCGGGTCAGTGACGCAATGTGTTATGATATTGCTAGTGATAACCTGTTTATAATGCGCTTATAGCTTATATTTTTTATATGTATAAATAGTATAATTTTATTGATTTATTATTTATTTATTTCTTATATAATTTTTAAAAACCTGATAAATGCTAGTTAATATTTATATTAAATTATGTCGATGTATTAAATCGATTGAAAGTTGTTCTCAAATAAAATCGATAATTATTTTGAATGGAATCGGTAACGTGCGAGGGCGTCACTAATTTCGAACTGTCTCAAACTGTCAAAAAGAAAATAAACGAATGGACAGAGTATAGTAAAACTGATTGCTCCTTAAGGTGCCCTGCGGGCAATTGACAAAAGATTGTACTTAAGTACGCCCATTGCGGTGATTTAGCATAGTCGAATAATACATGGTCTGATAAGAATCAAGAGATAGAACCGAAGAAACAAACTACCATTGGGATGAAATTGTAGTTTTATTCATCTGATACAGATTAAAGTCATATAGTCCACAACAAATATAATAAAAGTATTGTGTAAAAACTATCTACAAAGGCTTTGTACATTATTATTAATAGTATGCATATTAGTTACTTATCTCATAACATTTCAAACACAAATCAATAAACTTTATCTATCGATGGTGTTATTAGAGCTTAGACAACATCCAACCAATTGACGTCATGTGATAAGCACAGCGAAGCCTACAAGTAGACATAGTAGTATGTAAATTTAGAAGCACTTGACCAATCTAGATGGCTATTTGCAAGGCCCGATGGGTTGCAATTACTGTACGGAAATAATGTCATCACGTCAGCACACGTTAACAGTTATAGACGGACGGAGAGTTGGTATTTCGTTCGTCGAATCGTTAACTAAATTCTGGTTTAGGATGTTATAGAATATTCGTGGGATTTAATGTAGAAATCCAGTTTCGGGCTTAAAAAATCTAAGATCTAACAATTAATCTAATATCTAAGATATGTATATGTCGCCGCCAACCCTCGTCACCTAGGCTCTTTAATTAATGGCTCCGTTCAATTAACGGCCTGAATGGTGTTCAGCCATTTAATTAAACGGCTAGGCAAATATCGGATCACTACGCTCCGCTCTGCTCCCGCATTCTAACCTAACCTAATCAAGTCGGATTGCGCAGCTATCACAATAAAACAGCTGCTGAAAAATAACCGAAACGGTAGGCTAAATTTAAATCAATACTAATATTAAATGTGAAATTAACTTTCTGTCTGTCACTTTCACACGTAAACTACAGAACAGATTTTGATTTAATTTGGTACAGTCATGTCCTTTTGGAAAAGGACATAGGCTATATTGGCAACAGCTAGTAAATAATAAAATAATGCCAAATAAATCGCAATAGAATCCGCCAAAAATTTATTTCAATTCGTATTAGGTTTATATCGATCTATTTTTAAAGAAATGTATTTTAGTAACGATTGCTTGCTTATTCCTAAGGCAAAAAATGGTTCATTGAGTACAAATAGTTCCATCCGTAAGTACATTTATATTCATCTTAAAAAGCAATTTGTAGGAATGAAAATGTTTCCACAATACGTTTGATTAAGCAATTTATTTGACCTAACCACCAGAAAGGGTTTTAACCCGGCATTTCTGGATGTCTAGAACTGTCTGTTAGCGGAAAGCTTAAAAGATGCCAGAAAATACGAAAGACAGATAACGGTATGTTGGATAGACCTAGAAAACGCATTTGGCTCAATTCCACATTACCTTATGGTATACGCGTTGCAATGGTATAACTTTCCACCCGTGGTCATAGAGATATAATCGCGTCGTATTACTCACAGCTAAAATTTGCTATAAGCTTCTAAAAAGACCACACAGAACCATTACGACATAATGTGGAGCTGTTTCAGGGATGCTGCCTGTCACCAATATAGCATTTAACATAGTAATTAATATATTAATTACCAAGTTAATACGTCACGTAAAGAAATGGGGTTATCGGTTTAAGGTAAATAACAAATACACTGAGTCCATCTTAGCTTTTGCTGACGATCTCGCAATACTGACGCGTAATCCAAATCAATGTCAGGAACTATTAAAGGAAATCGAAGAGTTCTGTTCTTGGACAAATGGACTGAGAACGAAGCCCAGTAAGTGTCACTATCTGTGTCTGGGTAGACGGGACACCAAATTTACCTCCTACGACCCGGGACTCTTCATAGGGGGTAAACCAGTTTCAATAGTGGCTGAATCGGTGCCATTTAAATTTCTTGGGTAAAAGATGTCTCATCAAGGACGCACACCATCCTTAGATGAAGTTGTCAATATGTTTATAAATGACCTAAATAAGATAGATCAGCTACCACTGAATAATATCAAAAAAGCTTGGATATAATATGACAACTACTTAAGATCATGTCTGACTTTACCTTTTCTGGTATATGATTTCGGCAAAACCTTACTCGCGAAAATAGATGCAACTGTCATAAAATCACTAAAATCGTGGCTTGGACTAGCGCACTCTGCTGATCCCTCTGCTTTATTTAGGGATCAAAATAATTTTGGGATGAAATTAAAGAAACCATCGGAGCTCTATAAACACCTTAAAGTTACCAAAGCCCACATCTTAGGTAAATCCCAAGATGACACAGTCAGGGCACTCCCGAAAGATAATAACGCGTTCGAGCTTGAATCTAGACTCATATTCCATAAACGATTTATGATAGGAGCCCAGTCAAACAGAGTGGGGTTGGGAGTACGAGAGCCAAAAAGGGACCAGAATATACTTAGGTCCTTTCTGAAGCAAGACGAAATGATATATATCGAGTGCACGCGATGAATTTAGAAATCCAAAACGTATGGTTGACAATGAGAGAGTTCTGCATACTGATGGCCTTAAAGGGGCGCGCCTTGACCTATGGGTAGTCGCCGGCCCTGTTAAAATTCTATCTTAACGCCTTTCAGACGACCCTCCCAGAGTAGCCTGGTAAGGTGGGGGAAGGCCACAGAAAAACAATGTTATACGTGTGGTGAGGCAATAGGGACGGCTAGGCAATTATTAGTAAGATGTAAGGTGCTTCTCGATAGAGGCCAATACTCACGCCGCCACGATAAGATGCTTTTCATCATACGCGAAGCAATGAGTCTGGCAGTAGCTAGAGCCCAAAAAGCATTGACTACTAACAGACGTCATATCAACTTTGTGTCTGAAGGTTCATCCTTAAAATCCAGGAACAAACCTAATTCAATCTTAGCTACTGCCCCAGATTGGACTCTACTAATCGACACGTATGAAAAGCACTATAAAATTTTGGAGGATGTTGGGGTTTCGTCATCTATACCTGACATATTTCTTTATTCAAAAACAATTAAATATGTGGTCCTTGTGGAACTTACTGTACCGTGAAAAACAAATATACCGAAGGACCACACACTAAAGAAAAATAAATACTATGATCTCACAAACGAATAAATCAAAATAAAGTTAATTTTCTCTAAAATTACTTATAGATCATCATCGTGGGTTCGAGTCCCACCTGAGCAATTAACTTTTTCCTATCTTAATCGACCAGCATTTTATTAATTTGGATCAAAATAAAAATAAAAATTGTACAATCTGTTAAAATTGAACCTGAACCGTTATATTAGTGCAGATTACAAACGAGTCCCTGTATACTAATAAAATCAATAAATATTTTAACAATTGTTTAGGATGAAAACGTCGATACAGGTTTGACAAAGAATTGTATTCCACATTTTATCGTAAACTGAAAAAATTCAGGCCCAGCCGCAAAGTGAGCGACGTCGCCACTCCAAATTGACTTCCCTCAACAGCGGAAACGAGTTGGGAACGGAACTGACGGAACGCTCTTTTGAAATTAAAAAAAGACCACTGATGTTACGTTTTCTTGTTTAGAAAAATTCTTTAGGTCACATTTTTATGAATTCTTAAAAATTTGCAAATGAGATGCTTCAGTGCTGAAATTGACAAGACGACGTACTGCTTTGTTGAAATATTTATTAAAAATTTTGACCCGACTTTTTATACCTTAGAAGATAAAAAGGTTTTATATGTCTAACAATACTATATCTAAAGAATAAAATTCATATTTTAGGTGCGTTTTTTTTATAGGACACGTCAATTTCATTTCACTCGCCTGATGGTAACCTGAAAGCAGAGTCAGGAAGAGGGTTACCACTACAGAAACGTACCATCTTATAATGATGGCACTCAGCTTGACGACCTCATCAGATGCTTTTTCACGCCCCGTTTAATGGACCTGGGACTGTAGGAAAAAGGTACGTACTTTACCTATCTTCTACTTTTCATAATATTTACGTTATAATTGTAACTTCACACAGTAAAAACATTCTTTTAACTAGCTTAATAGCAAGTGCGGTAGCAGTGCTTGTATTAACATCAGATAATAATTATAGAAGCGAAGTTTAGTTTGAAGATATGAGGTTGATCATAATGCGTGACATTTTACACCTCGTTTGGCTGATATTGGCTTCTACGACTGCGAGTATCATCTGTCTCACAAACCCTAGAAGAAAGCCTGTGCTATGTCTCCATCTGGTAAAAAGCAGATGTAACTGCAGATGAGGTTGACATCCCGAAGATGTTGTTCGGGTACCACGCACGCGAATCCCGAATGAAATCACTGTTAAAATATTCCTTCTTTATATGCATATTACCATATTCTATTTCCAATTTGATAATAATCTACAAGAACGCTACACAAAAGTATTTATTAAAAATAAATTCTCTAGATAATGATATATTGGAATCCGCTTGAGCTATTTTTATATTTTGAACGTGATTGAACCTTGTCGTCGATATTTAGGAAATATATATCATATTAAACTGCCTATTGCAGTTTAAATTCCTTTATAAGGTTAACGGGAAGAGCATTGAATTATTTCACGTTTCATCTAACAGCCATTACTTAATCCCCTGCCTCACTAGGAGGCCATGGCCACATAGGCGGCCACGTATCTCACTCACTTGGTGACGGCTTGGTGACGTCGCTAATTTGGAAGCGTGGCCACGAACTACAGCCCTATGCCCTAGGTACTCTGGTGGCCTGGTGGCGTTGCCTGTGTTGCCACAAAAATGTACACGTAAACTGCACCTCACTCAGTCAGCTGCCATTTGTCAGTGACGTAGATGACAAAGAAGTACGAATAAGACGTAAACGAACTGACTGCCGAAACGCCATGGCCACATGGCCTACGGATGCCAGCAGTAGATAGGCCTGTGACGCTGGCGACTTCGCCATGGCGTTCTAGTGAGGCAGGGCTCACCAACCGAAAATACTTCCAGTATATATTGAACTCTGATTGATATATTTAATCTTAATTGAAGTTAATTGGACTCAGGAGTAACTGCTAAATGTAATATTGCAAGTTTTGAAAGTTTAACTGGGTACTTAATTTCATGCTATTTCTGGTGTACCTACAAACTTTTCGTACCTTGCTTTCTTTCCTATTTGCTATCGTCCTTTGTACCCTTTACAAATACCTTTGTAAAAGATAATTCGATTATATTTTATTTTTTATTAGTTCTTTGTTTGAACTTTCGATTATTTCATATGAGTTCACTGTGAATAATACCTAAAGCATTGAAAATCGTTATTTAAATAGTACTTTATTTTCCGATATCTACGTATAACATAAATGTAGGTAGGTACTCTAGCAAGAAAACAATGAGCGACCCAAAAAAGATCCCTCATTTTATATATTTATCTGTGATCGGTAATCTCCGACGTTCAGACGATTTCGGTGCCCGCATTACGTCTTTGAACTTTTTAGAACCTTTTTACCTTTTGATTCCCTAACGCTTTCATTATTTCGAACAACTTAATGTAGTTATCTGACCCTGTTGGAAATTTCGTTTTAGTTATGTTTTTTGAAGTGAAAACTTCTTTAGCGGCGTTGGATGGGTACAAAGTGTTAAACTCGCGTCAGGATTAGTTGACCTTTGAACCGTAACCGACGACTGACGTCATACAACATTACAACAGCTACAGTAAAGTGTTAAACTCGCGTCAGGATTAAATGACCTTTGAACCGTAACCGACGACTAACGTCATACAACATTACAACAGCTACAGATTGATTATTTTGTTAGGTGCATTAATAAGCTTCGCGGCTTAGCGGTAACCGCTTCGACTGTAAGTCCTTATAGTTTCAGATAGTACCGGGTTCGAACCTAGGCTTCTGTCACTTTTTGTGATTATTTTTTCTTTTTGTATTTTTTTACTTTTAGTGATTATTTTTTCTTTTTGTAATTTATTACCTTTTTTGATTATTTTTTCTTTTTGTAATTCATTAATTTCTTCTAACAGAAAATTAGTGATAGGTTCTATGATTGGCGTTTGATTATAGGTATGGTATGGTATGGTATGGTATGGTATGGTGTGTTCTTTTTATCTTTTTCTCTGAATATTACGAAGAAAGAAAGAAAGAAAGAAAAGTTTTCACTTCTGCCGGCACTCCCGGAGTGCTACCCGTCTTTTTTTTTATTTTACTCTTTATATATACTCACGCCTGCATACTCTAGAAGAGTTACGTAAAGATGTCTTAATACACTACCAAATATATTGCCCTGGGTCAGCCGGGGTGCGAGGGATATGTCGCAAGACAACCTCACCTCCGGCCTAGCACCACGACCCACAGACGGCGTGCGGTTTAGTCGGTTCGAGTCCGACATAACCCACCCCTCCGGCTCCGGAGGGGCGGGTATCCGTGGGGATTTCCCGCACGTAAAAAAAAAAAAAAACCAAATATATTACACATTCATATCTGATGGTGGTTCATGTTTTATAAAATTAAAGGACGAAAGGTAATTTTATATTCTTTGCTGCATCTCCACCGTCGCGTTAACTGTGTTTCGATTAAAGTTGGACATTACGTTTCGCATACGCTATTAACAGGTTACCCCAGTAAGAGAATACTTATAGTTGTCAGGAAGAGAGTCTCTATCACAGACGGTACCATTATCGAGAAAACTGTACAGATCTATGCCATAAATAAGACAAGTATACGTCACACCCGACCCCCCCATACACCCGACCCCCACCCCTATAGACGCGGGATAACACCCGAACCACCCCTTAGACGAGGCCGCAGCCGTAGGTCTGTTGGTAGTCCTGGAACATCCTTCCGAGGGCGTACCCAGGGCTAACAACCACAGGCTATTAGGCGGTACGTGAGGGTTTTTAGTCGGTAGGAGTCCGGCATAACATCCATGAAGAATTTTCCCTCACAGTAAAAAAAAAAAATACGTCATAATGACTCTGGTATTTTGCCTGTTGATCGAATAAATAAAGCGTCGTCTTTTTAATATCCAATGATGTTTAATAGTTTGATTAACAGCCGAATCACTTACCTTTTCAGGACCTTTAAAGGAGTTTGGCAATTTTAATATTTCATCTTGAATCCTGACAGTAAGCGCATTATTAAATGAGCACTTAATTGATTAAACATTAAAACAAGTACGCGTAAGTAATTGTTTAATGGAGTTAGAATAAGGAATGTTCAAATAGGAACAGGGTTGAATTGTTAACGAACTCTGGTCTATTAAACACACATCGTAACGTTAAAGTTCTGCGAAAAAAAAAAACATAAGTAAACGTGATTACTATTCTTCTACTCTACTTTTTTACCGAATCCGAAAAAGGAAGAGGTTCTCAATTCGGATGCTTATATTTTTCGTAATGTTTATTTTGTAACTCTGTCTATATTATTATTTTTTGTTCGAAATATTGGTTTATTTAAGTTATGTTTACAGGATCTAAATGGTGTCATTTAAGGTTCATAAAGATCTGATGATACATTTTGGAGACATGCAGCTCAACTTTTTAATAAATACCAGCAAATTATCTACACTTCTATAGCACTTTACTTCTCAGGGTATATTTTATTTAATTAAAATTGTAATAATATAGTATTCATGCCCAATAAAGCCAGAAAAATTAATGGCAACGTCAACAACCCTGCCTAGAGTGATTAAATTTTTCTTATTTAAATTGATTTGAATATTTAGCATGCAAAATGCAAAAAACGAGAATTTTGAAATAAAAACATTTCAAGTTTTTTGAAAGAAAAAAAATATCTGCGTGATAAAATGTAACTTTACTAGTCCCTCGATATTTTTATGCTCTATTTTTTAATACAAACTCGGACATTATTTGATAATGGCGTCTTAGTCTAAAACGTGTTTGAAATAGCGATTTGCCTTTACACGTCCCTAAATGGGGTGTGCGTTGTTTTGTAGACAATTGTTTAATATAATTTCGAATTACAGAAAATGTTTCGCATAATTTCGTTTCATATAATAATCAATATACAGAATACTTACTTTAAAGAATTTTAAATCATTGAATTTTGTTTCATATAAAGTTAAACATTAGAATAATCATTTCATAGAATATCAAATCAAATATTCTTAATCATTATATTGTTTATTTAATAGAAAACTTATTACAAAGAATAACATATTATCAAAGTGACAGTTTCTAAACGTTTCAATTCATAAAACGCATACCCTCATTTAAATGGGACAATTTTTTTATAAACTAAACAATTGATGCGTCTACATGGTCGACGGAGCCCCGCCACGCGGGGCTCCTACTTCTGGGTGGTTTATAAAAAAATAACCACGAAGGCCTAATGCGGGAGCTTCGCTACGCTCCGCTCCCGCATTCGCTTCCCGCTTCTAACCTAACCTATCCGAGTCGGGGTAATCTGAGTCGGGGTGTTAACTATATTGTAAATGTTACAGTTAAAAATAAATGTGATTTGGAACATTATAAAGGTGGTTTAATATTCTTTAAAAAATAATTCTACAGCTTGATAAGTTTGTTAAACAAAAAAATGTGATTAAAAATTCGTTCAATTGTGTTTCTGTGAAATATGTTTCATTGTAGTAAATTGTTATTGAAGCAATAATATTCGAAATAAAAATATAAGAACCAAATATTATATGAAACATTTTCTGTGAAACGAAATTCTATGAAATTTCTTTCTACGAAATAAGGGGCTCCCCCCTAAATGGTTTAGCCTACTTTATGAATATGATATTTATTTGGCGCAATTTACTGTTTAACATGATGATTAATGTGTTTAAATGTTGAAAAGACTGCAACCAAAGGGCAGCAGTTAATCCCGTTAGACCCAAGTTAGACGGGTCTAACTGCGTTTTGTGCCCTTAACTAAGAGTCAATGAAACCTAGAGACAGCGCTAGTTTCGTTTGTTATTCAGCGTACGTACTATATGTTTACTATAATTATGTATCTCATAACAAAAGTATGTGGGTCGCAGTGGTTTGAGTAATATCACACACCGCCTGTGTCATTATTGTGCATCATAATAAAACGGATATATTTACGTCACAATATTACATTATTTATATTCTAACTGGCTCCTGTGAAAATGGTGAACTTGAACTTCGGCATGTTAAATGAAGTCTATTTTCATCGTGGTGCTGGCTGAATTAAGCTACACACTCTTTTAATTGCTGTAGGTTGAACTAAACTAACATAATAGGTAAGTACTAACTTATACTACGTTAGTACAATTATTTATTTTGTGCTTATACTGTCTGTGTTTTAAGTACCTATTCTATTATATAACATTAATAATCATACAATGGAATAAAACCAATTTTTCAAGTTAATTTGAAATTACTAAATACTTAAAATACAGACAATATAAGTTAGTACTTACTTATACCACCTTTTTTTTTTTTTCATACAAGCCTACTTACCTAACAGGTTTAATAATTGGTTTTGTATGAAAAAAAATTACCAACGTGGGGTTTTATTACTACTCAGTGCAAATCTTTGTCTGTATGAATAAGTTTAATAACTTTATGACATTTTTTTTTTACATTTAGCTTTTAAGATGACATTTAATATGTAATTGGACCATGTAATTTTGACATTATTGATAATTAAATAATAAACTAATATACATAGTATCAACGTTCTACGAGCCAGACAAGCTAGTTAAACTATGCATTAAACCTTGATATACTTCTTAATTACTTGCCTTTTATTTGTTAGTAAAAAAGAACCAATTTATTTCCTCTCAATAAAAGCGGTAATGAATTCGCGCTTTCAGTAAATTTATTTTTCAAATAGTCAATCATTCATTTTACTCCAACCGACCGTCGCGAAAACCTCCAAAGTAATGCTTCATTGTTCGGCAATGGGGACAGATTTTTCAGACCTTTACCTGACCACAGCATTTGTTCACAGTATGAAGTTAGTTCAATCAACAAAAGGGTTTGGGGTAATACTTTTTTAAATTTCGAATATTTTTTTTCAGTTTGTTGTGAATAACATTTTATTGTGTTCAAATTTTGAACTACACTTAGTGACTAAATTTATTGTTTTAAATAATTACCAGTTCCTATTCCCTTTAACCCCTCAAGTTATATTGTTCATGTAAGGTGCGGGTTTACGCTGGTGGTTTAATCGCCAATATTGAATTCAGGACCTCTCGATAGCGAGGACATCCTAAACTACCAAGCTCAAAACAAACAAATAGTTACTATCTTTAAATTATTTTTTTGATGCAATTACTGGCTGTTCCTTTGTGCGCCATCGTATCCTTAATATTATTTACAGCATAATATTAAACTGAAAATCAATAATTTTTTTGCAGCTTTCGACGACCATCTGTCTTACTTTAATGAATTATGTAGTGGCGGCCTAATGCCTAAGTCAACGACGAGCATCGGAGAAATCGTCGGATTGAAGCTTATCCCTGAAGCTCTTCACGTGAACCCATAAACGATTTAATTTATTTTGAGTGATTACCGACAAGTAATCTGACAGTACTTAGAATTTTGGACATATAGTTGTTTGTTAAGTAGTGGCTATCAACTGAATATTTCAAAAGATATACAGTCAGTATCAGATCATCATCTTCTTCATCGTCAGTATCTTAACGAATAAAGTACCTACTCAACATTATCTTAATTTCTTTTTTTTACCCCAGTTGACTGATTGTTCAGATATTTTTTATATACCTTTGGTTTGGACAATAACACAATTTATTGCCAATTTCAAAACTGTTATGACTTTAACCACAGATAACATAATGTTGAAAATAAATCTCACAGTTCTGTACAAAAAAAAATGAGGCAAAAATCAATAAACGTTCAAATTGATTGAAGTTTTAGGATTTGAACATGGAACATAGTGAATTCGCAACGAAATACTAAGCCAAAATTGTATATTACCGTACCGTACGTGAATTACAGGGAACGTGTGACACGTCGATTGATTCGAATACGATATATTCATACGAGAAGTGGCGAGTGAGACAGATCTGCCATGAGGCAGTAGTATAAAGTACATAAACGGGTTAAAGAAGGACGTGACGACGATGCCATTATTTATTGCGAATATAAAAATAGATGAGGCCTGCATCTATCGGTACCTAGTGTAAAATACCTATATAAAAGAAGTAAAAGGTCTAGGGTTATTAGAACGTAGTTTTAACTGTAGCAATAAGGTACAACAATCGTGGGTAAAAATATCTGGTGCTTGTTAATATAAATTCTAGGTATTCAGCGATATTACGCAGAATACGTAGACGACAACTATTTAGAATTATGTACGTAATTCTACCTTATTCCTAGAGTTATTAGAGCTTGTCTGTCTTATTTTCGAGAAAAGAAGAGATTCCATTTCAAATACTCTAAAAGTAGAATATACGATATATTATACGAACGTTATACTGTGCTAAGCATAGTATTTTGTATTTTTATTTGTATTTTTACCCATACCAGAGTTTGAACTTTGTATAAAATGATAAAGTGGTTATGTCGTAGTCCATAAACTAAAAGTAAATATACTTAACCAAAGTTTTGAGTATCAAGTGCACTGTCATGTCTGTTTCATAGAACAAACAAATTTTGCAGATAGTGCTCCGTGCATGTCTTTTAAAGATGGATACTATTGTTGAAATCATGAGTGTTTCGAGGATGTGCACTTGGCAGTTAAAAGGAAGCAATGTAAACACTCAACTTTCGATAGCTTTATAAATTTGCAGGCACATGGGGTTTACTTCGGGTCTGGGGCCTCTTAGTAGCCCATTGTAAGCTTGCACTTAGTCTGCGTGGATTTTACGGGCGAGGAGATAGGACAACCTAATACACGAATCACCACGTTTTAATTACATCAATCACTGACTACACATTTTACAGACACACTCGCGATCTATAACCAAGTATATTCAACCGAACTAGGAGCGTTCTACTAGACACGTAGTGCCCGGTCGAGGTTCACAGCGATACTGCTCACGATTCGCCGCGCGCCCCACCAAAGTCAATGATCTGTCAAACTCAAATTGACCGAATGAACGAATGACGTCACACTCGACCATAGAGCACTAGAGTCTTGCATTACGCCAGAGTGAATTTCATTCACCCTAATCACACAATAATTATAACGCGCCGTCACGGCCAGACTGACATGTCGCTCGTCCTCGTGCGACCAATGCCAGAGATCCGTCTGTGAACAAATGTACGAGGCTTTAATTCTTCTCGCACTGACACGCTCGTCCATCACTGACTTCCATCGCCGCACAGGCCTAACATCTCTCGTTGGTGTTCTTCGGCCACAACGAGCAGAACCGGGCAGCCACTCATTGGTGCCCCTACGACTATGAACTAGTCGGACCGGGCGACCACTCATTGGTGCCCCTGCGACCATAAACCGGTCGGAACCTGGGCGACCACTCATTGGTGCCCCTGCGACCATAAACCAGTCGGAACCCGGGCGACCACTCATTGGTGCCCCTGCGACCATAAACCGGTCGGAACCCGGGCGACCACTCATTGGTGCCCCCGCGACCATAAACCGGTCGGAACCCGGGCGACCACTCATTGGTGCCCCTGCGACCATAAACCGGTCGGAACCCGGGCGACCACTCATTGGTGCCCCTGCGACCATAAACCGGTCGGACCCCGGGCGACCACTCATTGGTGCCCCTCCGACCATAAACAAGTCGGACTCCGGGCAACCACTCATTGGTGCCCCTACGACTGCAAACCAGTCGGGCCGGGCAACCACTCCTTGGTGCCCCTACAACCACCTACACTGTCCTCCAAAGCTAGCAACATTACATAGTTCGAACATCGACCCTCGTGGAGCCAGTCCAAACATGAATGTGAGTCTAGACCTACGTACAACCACTCGGTGCCCCTACAAACACCTACACTATCCTGCAAGGCTAGCAACAATACATAGTTCGAACATCGACCCTCGAGGAGCCAGTCCGAACATGAAAGTGAGTCTGGACCTACCTACTTACAATATCCATCAAGATATGTGGAAGGTGGACTAGTAGTAATGATGTGAGAATTAATCGCTGAGAATGTGTCGTTGTCGTGAATTCTTCCTTCGTTCTGATTATAGACCGCCGTCTCGGCCAGCTCGTTGTCAATTTCTACTACAGTGGTATGACTAATCTCTCGAGATCGGATTGAGGCATTGGGGTTCGAAGCTAGGAGATGAAATGTACTGAAGTCTGCCCAAACACGATGTGTCCCAGCTCTATCCGCCATATTGGAAGCGAGTAGCGTCTACATCCTAGCCCAAGCCGCGGCCAGGCTTTATTTGAATAGGTTTCCAAAGGTAGTAGTAGCAAGTAAAGCAAGACTGGAAACCAATAAACCAACACTGACTATACTCCATTTAGTGCTCTATCCGCATACACTCGAAACCGATTAATTAGAACAAACTTATGGTTCAGAATTAGTTAGGAGCCAATTTTGTTATACTTCGCTTTCCTGTACCAAACTACCATACGCGCTTCGTTTCAAAAGAATATTAGCAACCAAAATCATCGAAATTACTAATATTCCCTCCAACCCCTCCAACCAAGCCAAACTGCCCGTGCCAGGAGTGGGCTCACGTCGGCTGTGCAACGGCCAGGACTCGAACCAGGGACCCCTCGATCGCAAGGCCGACCCCCCAACCACCAAGCCACCGACGCTTCTCTCGCAGAGGCTCTCGTAACCGCTCCATTACCCTGTCTATTAACGAGGGCACGAATCACGACTACGCTTCCCCGGACCATTGGCGGAGTCGCACGGATTGCACATCTACGCTGTTACTTTACATCACTCAATCATTAATATGGAGCGAAATAAGACGCATGGAGGAGCACACCGCCCTCCCACATAGAACGGTTTCATTACCACCCTGGCCATCATCCGTGTGTTGATCCATCGAAGTCACTATTAGATCAACACGATCGGCTGTGGAGCGAACATATCTATCACACTTACGGGGAAGCTGTCATTTTCATCTAGCTCATTGATTGCCTATTAAACAGAGTAGCCCTATGACACCGATACTACCCTGTAAAGTAAGAGAAGTCACCCAAGCACGCGTCTGTTTGAAGTAGTAATCCTCAACCTGGATGTCTCTGCCAATGCTTGTCAGTATCTGGAACTTTAGGTCTTCTCCTGTTCTAATCATATAACATAGATAACCCATATCCATGTAGTATTTCGAAATGGCGCACATTGGGAGAGGCCCACGTCGAGCAGTTGACCATGGTGGCCTAGTTGGTTGATTGATTGATCGATGTAGAATTTCGTCTATGTGACCACGTACGACGAGAAACCGTTACTTGAGATAACAATGAAACATTACTTGCTAATAGAACATCTTTCCCTAAATCTTAGGTACGCGAGGGTATTGAAATCAAAGACGTCCTAATTTCACCAAATGAGACATCTCAAAGCAAAGGCACACAGCTTGTGACGACTTTATCACTCATACCCGAGAACAGTACCAAAGCACTTTATTTTCACTCCTTGTACACCACTTACTGATGTGACGGATTACAGCCCCCTTCATCTGATTATAGTCTGTACGTCAACTTCTGACATCTGAGCAATGATTCGTACTTAGACCCAATTTAGACTGAAATTTCGTAACAGTTTGAAATTTACGTGTTAACGCTTCAGAACGCATCCCGAGCGGCATACCATCTTGTATCCGCTTCCGGAATGAGTCCGCCATACTGCTCTTACATGTCAGCCACACAAGTCACAAGCACTAGCTAGTTACCTTAAGATTATTGTAAAATATTGCAAACACTGTCCCAACCTTAGAATAAAAGACAGTTAACTAAAGAATCTTGTCTAACTAAAAAAACCCAAACAACACGAAATCCTCAACATTACGCACCTCACCTTGTGCCCGTGATTGCAGTGAGTCGGGTTCAGTTTTCCTACCACCAGAAACCTTCTACAGTTAATAACCTAGTGTCAATTTGTTAGCACTCAGATAACGCGGAATCAGCTGGTAGCCATTCTGGTGGTGGTGGACCCGTAATTACACACTTTACTCCACTTCATCATAATGGAGGGTATATGACAAATAAATAGCAGCAACCGCCGCTCCTAGCAATCAACTCCAACTCATTCTATCGTCAATCTCCGAACCCTTTTCTCGACCTAGTCGGTCTCGGCTCTCCAGTACAAACGCGGCGCGACTGGATCTCTAAACACCCCGAAGCGAAGCGACCGCCATCCGATCCCCACAACCAAGCGGCACACCGTTGTTCCGCAGCTACACCAGTCGGACCCCTGTGGGCTCTAATCACCCGTAGCGGCCGCCACAGACGCTCGCATGACAACCGGGATATATGACGCAACAGGCCCTCCGTAGCACGTAGACCAGACCAATGCCAGCAGACCCATACGAGCACACAAACACCCGCACCAACCGGGGACCGAAACCGAGGCCTCGCGTAGCAGCCGCATCGACCACCGCTATGCCACAGAGGCTTTCACCAGAATGTAGATCATATAATCGCCCAGTAAAGACGAGAGACTACTCGGGGCAGTTTATCGGCCTCAATCTGCCAATTTGGCGACGAGAACTATTCCTTTAGTCGACCCGAAATATTTGGTTACCAAACTGTTGGTTCGTGTATTCTTGCTAAGAATCCGCCACGCCTTTTCTACCTAGGTACACAATAGTGTGACCTCAAAGTGAAGTACACCACGGTGAGTCTACCCACTACCCACTTCAGAAATATTTCACGAACAAAACCCGTCAGAGCCGATACTGCATGGCTCCTTCGCTACTCAGCATCATAGAAAATTAGACTGACAATCCAGCACGCGATTATTAACAGAGTTCAACCTTCGTCATAGGAAGCTATATCTTACACTGTACAGCTACATTCACCTATCTGTCCACCAACAATTAAACACAGTTCGAGCACTCCGAGGGACCTATACATCTCAAGACAAGACACACCGGGTCAGTACCTGCTACCGAAAAGATATGGAAACCAAAAAAGCAAACGCAAAAACCAACACGTAATACATCGTGATATAATCGAAATCGTCCTTCGTTAGTTTTTTCTGCAAACTACTCACTTTTACGTAAATTATGTCACTTAAATAAAAAGATTAAATCGAGAACTGGTTCCTTTTGTCTCACTACCCTCCCACTCAATGGAAGACGATTTAACACGAGCCTTTGCACTATGGTGACATGGCATCTGCGTACTGACAATAAAGAACTCACTGATGTTAATATAGGGTAGTTCGTTAAAAATTATCGTTCTCACTTCTTGTACGTACCGATTGCGTCACCGCATTCCAAGCTAATCTAAGCAATCACAGTAACCTTTTGCAGCGTACCCTACTCAATTCGAATAAGTCTTCTCACCGTATTAACAGCTACAGATAGTATAGAAATTAGCATAGTTAGATATTAGGGATATTTCGAAACTTTCTCGTGTAATGACAATATGACTTAGCCACTATATAATTAGGTGCAAACTCCGATACCTCATAAACCTCTGCTCACGGATTACCAGAACTGCTATCGTCTCTTCTGGCACTACATGGAATAGTAGAAACAGGACGAGACTTTTTATTCAAACACGCATTTGTACCCACGAGTAATACCTTTACAACAATATCTTTACCTGGAGGGTGGAATGCGATATTCCGCTACCAGGAAATTATTTGGCTATACCACTTGTTTTTAAAAATAAGCAAGCACACACTGTCTACGAAATAAAAAGGAACGGGCTCACCGGGTCTTGTAATCGGGATGCAGCCGACAATCAGGACAGTCACAGTTTCACGTTATTTCATGTAAACCCGACTAGCGAGTCTTTTGGTTGCCACTGCTATTCTCCTCAGCTTGTTGCCCTGGTATCCCACTTCTGATGCAGGCACATGGGGTTTACTTCGGGTCTGGGGCCTCTTAGTAGCCCATTGTAAGCTTGCACTTAGTCTGCGTGGATTTTACGGGCGAGGAGATAGGACAACCTAATACACGAATCACCACGTTTTAATTACATCAATCACTGACTACACATTTTACAGACACACTCGCGATCTATAACCAAGTATATTCAACCGAACTAGGAGCGTTCTACTAGACACGTAGTGCCCGGTCGAGGTTCACAGCGATACTGCTCACGATTCGCCGCGCGCCCCACCAAAGTCAATGATCTGTCAAACTCAAATTGACCGAATGAACGAATGACGTCACACTCGACCATAGAGCACTAGAGTCTTGCATTACGCCAGAGTGAATTTCATTCACCCTAATCACACAATAATTATAACGCGCCGTCAAATTTTTTGCTTACTTTATTTATTTTCAATTTTCTGTTATTGACTGTTTGTGAAGTTGACTTTACTCTGCCAAATAAGCATGATATATATAATGGTTAAGTTCCAAATAGTAAGGGAAGTAAATGTCACTTTTCCGGATGCTCATAATTATATAATTCTTTGATTAGCCTTGTACTAATGTTAGTTCTCAAACCCTCTTCACGTGGAATACTAATTTCATTCTCACAGGAACCTATATTATTGTCACAAAAAGTCTATGCTATGCTGATCGTATATTATCTACATGCAAAGTCAACAAAGTTTTTGCCCAAAACTTGTTAGCTTGATGCAGTAACAAACAATGTCAGCAATGTTAAGGCCGCGTTGCAGTGCGACTTCTTCGCACTGCTGCTATAAAATCCGGGAGAGAGAGAGAGAGAGATGGCCGCGAGAGCTTGAATGCAGTGATTTGTGATTTAGAGGATTTATATGAAGTGTCAAGTAAAATAGTTTTAAAAACAACATATGAATCCTATCATATTATATGTGCGCGATAAAATGGAACTTTACCAGTTCCAAGATATTTTGAAGCTCCCTTTTTTAATACAAACTTTGATATTATTTGACTGGAAGAGATCGCACTTAGCGATTTAACTAAAATTACTGTAATCCATACTACCTATTGTAGTATCTCTTTTAATCGAATGTTGGTATACAATATATAGTTATCCATCTATCTGTCTATCTATTATTTGGTAATGGCGTCTTAGTGTGAAATGTGTTTGAAATACCGATTTGGAGCATTTTCGAGCTATATTCGATGCTAATTTCTATCGAGGCAAATATCATGAATCGGGTTTTTGTTATATATATATATATATATATATATATGTGTTATATGTAGGAGATGTTCATTACGTATTAAAAAAGCACGTAGCTTAGTTTTGAAATAAAACCTTGATGTTCAATTACTTTTTTTCTCAGATTGGTACCGAACTAGTAGGAGTAACTTTTTCTGTGTGAAACTAGTACGTAGCGTTATTTAGTGAAATTATATTCGTACTAGCTTTTGCTCATGGCTCCGCCTAAGTGGATCTCGGTTATCGCTATAACATCGGTTAACGTTATAAATTGTAGCCTATTTGTTATTCTGATGTATAAGTTATATGATTGTATAGTTTCATTATATATCCATTCAGTTTGATGACGAATAAATCGCGATCGAATAAATTAAAAAGTGGTTTTATTTCATCCATTCAGTTCTTTTTACGTGAAAGAGTAACAAACATCCATCCATCCATCTATTCATCCAAACTTAGCAACTATTGCGTTTATAATATTAATTTCCCTATAACCCTATAAAAAGGAAAAAAGTGTTAAGAACCTAAACAATTTTATATTATTATTATTATATTATTATTATTTATTTATTTATTCAGAACAACTTTTACGTGGTGGTAAAATAAAATAAAATCTTACCGTAACATCATCATGCATTTTTTTACAAACAAAATATACCTACTAAGAAATTACTACAGCAAATTGCAATACCAGGAGTTCCACAACACTCTCAGGTAAAGTTTTAATTTATAAACCCGACATTTCTGAGTATTTAACCATGCCGTTTCTTCAGTTGCAATAAATGTTGGAGGAAATACTAAGCCACTGATTATGCTTTGAACTACTCGCAATTATGTCAAGACAATCTCTCTGAAAACCAGGTTGCAAACACATTCATACTTTTTGATATTTACCAAGTCATTTTTGTCGTTGACGATAGAAAATAGTCGCAAAAAAATAGGAAATTGAATCACAAGGAATAACTCCTTTCATTATTGAAGGAGCGAAAGAGTTGAAGTAACAGATTTGATTCACATGGAGTGTCGTAACCTCTCGGAGTTGATAGGCCAAAAGGCAGTCGCTTTGAGAAAAAATCATAAAAAAGTAAACCAAAAGAAGTAAGCGTACCTTATGACACCTGGGTCAACGCTTAGATGCTGATAACTTCAAATTCTTCCAGATTTCACAGTTTTTATTCATTTAACCAAACCAAAACACAGATTGCGGTTAGGTTTTAATTCATTTAATTATATTTAGTAAAAGATACGATTACGTAGCCCGAAGAAACTAATGTAATACTTGCTGGCTTTTACTTTTATTGACTGAAACCAAGCCTTGGAAGAATACAAAACTAAATTACTCTCACATTATGCGCTTTTTGTCAACTTTAAGTTACATTAGTAGCTCTGTGTCGGCCCGCATCCGGCTAGAAGGGAATCTGACAGCATTGAATGATTGATTAAACCGTAATTGCGGTCTTAAACTGTAGGAACATATCACGCTATTTGTATGCCGCAGCCAACTAGTTTAACCAGCCGCTGAATTAACTGCCTAGGCTCTTTACTGAACGGCACCGTTCAATAAACGGCCTGAATGGTGTTCAGCCACTTCATTAAACGGCTAGGTAAATGGTTTGGATCGATGACGTTTAATCGATTAAGATAGGAAAAAGTGAATGCCCGGGTGGGACTCGAACCCACGATCTTTCCCTTACAGGGGGAATGCTCTGACCACTGAGCCACCGGACCACACCTGAAGCTATCCAAATTCTCCTATACTACCGTCTTAGGGCGACGGTGGGAGGCATCTACCGACATTCATACGAAATAACTAAAACAATGAATGATGTTGCAATCATTTTTAAACATTGTTTTTTGATGATTCCGCCCAAATAATTGAATTAAATTTTGAAGCATTTACTATGCTAACTTTTCAAATCGATTAAGATAGGAAAAAGTGAATGCCCAGGTGGGACTCGAACCCACGATCTTTCCCTTACAGGGGGAATGCTCTGACCACTGAGCCACCGGGCCACACCTGAAGCTATCCAAATTCTCCTATACTACCGTCTTAGGGCGACGGTGGGAGGCATCTACCGACATTCATGGATAGCTTCATTTAATAAAACAGCTACAAAAATGACTTATTTTTGCATGGTTATAAAAAAATATTATTTCGGGGTGATGCCCCATGTTACGAATGGCCTAAGCATTAACCAGCCAGGTTGTTAAATGTCGTAATAAACGTTACGGCTGAATATAATTCAGACCGTTCATTGAATGGCGCCGTTCAGTTAACAGCCTAGGCAGTTAACTGAACGGCTGATTAAGGTAGTTGGTGGTGACATGTATACCGTTTTCTTATAATGTGGTAACCTATTTGGTCGTATAAAAATACTTTGAATGTTTTGGTTTTAGTAAGCTGTATTTTGTGAGGAAAATTAAGTTGTTATGCTGAAGTCATTAATATTTATGTAGACATGTGTATGAACAACCTTTCTGAGAATTAATCTGTAATAAGGTTCTGAATAAAATGGCATATTGTTTTTTTTACGTGCGGGAAATCCCTGCCGAAACCCCTCCCCCCCTCCGGATATGTCGGACTCGAACCGACTAAACCGCATGCCGTCTGTGGGTCGATGTGCTAGGCCGAAGGTGAGGTTGTCTCGCGAAATATCCCTCGCACCCCGGCTGACCCAGGGCCATTCCTCTCGGTCTGGCCCTCCTCGGGAGGGGGGACCATGCGGTCCCCGACTCGCCCCCGGTATAGGCCGTGGCCTGCTTCTGCTAGGGTGACGACCGGCTCCACTCGTCAACCTCAGGCCTGCGCTCATGAAGGGCGGAGGTCGGTCTGCGCCCTCCGACGCCTGAGCCGCTTACGAACGCGGGCAGCGATGTACGCATGTCTCTCTCGCTCGCCGCGCCGCGCCCGCTCTGCTGTCTCCTTCACGAGGATGACCTGCTCGCAGAAGGAGGCGCTGGCCGCCATGGCATATTGCTAACGAAGCTGATTTGTAATATTACCTACTTTGCATCAGACTATCTATACTATATCTATATATTATAAATGTGAAGGTGTATGTGTGTGTGTCTGTTTTTCCGTCTTTCACGCCAAAACCACTAAACCGATTTTGATGAAATTTGGTATAGGCGTAGATTAAACCTTGAGAAAGGACATAGGCTATGTTTGGTCGCGATAACCTGCATCCACGCTGGCGGAGCCGCGGGCAAAAGCTAGTTTGAAATAATTATCTTTATCAATACCTATACACTGTGTTTGTACTTGTGTTAGTTTCTCATTGAAAATGATTTATGAATTCAAGAAATAAAAACCGATCAAAAAATTACACGTTTTTTGCACATTGACTTCTTAAAAATCACGAAATTTCTATAGATAATCCTATTAATGGATGATGAATAGATACTGGGTATTTGAAATTGAATATTATACAAATTTTTTTATATTTTTTTTACTCATATTTTTTATTGAACTTAAGCAATATTACATAGAAACTTTGCCTCTCTGGCCGTATTCTACCGCCTCTACTACGGCGAGTGTTCTAAAGTGGTATTTCAACTGATTACACCGTCTCCTTTCCTGTTTAGAACAATTAGTGCTGGCCTGCGGTGCCACCCTCATACCGAGAAATCTATACCGTCTCGCACCAAACGATTTGCCGCACGATAAAAAACTGGAATGCTCTAACCGCGCAGCGTATATGGAATCTATACCTTCACACAACGCTCATGACGTCAGAGATCGTGTTGCCATCGGGCATACCCGACGGCAACACGATCTCATGGCAACACGAACATATTTTCAAATCCAGAAATAAAGAATTAATTCAATAAAGCATACCTCTACCTAACATTTGTGACGTCACTGGCTGAGTTGACATTGGGTATACTTTCAAATTTAAGATTTCGCGCGTAGGTATTTTAAAATAAACCCGACCGCACCGAATTATCGTTCGGTACTCTTTTGTCACGTTACTATTTCAATCGTTCTTTCCTATTGTAACTGTGTTTTTTTCTTTGGTTTTTATGCCTCAAATTACTTCATTATGGTTAACACCCCGAATCAGAGCACCGCGACTCGGATAGGTTAGGTTAGAAGGCTAAGGCGAAGAGCGAAGCGGAGCGGAGCTCCCGATTTAGCCAAACGTGGTTTTTTTTAAACCACCCAGTAATAGAAGAATGATAAAAAAAACTGTCGAAGTAGTGGTAATTCGAAGGTGTGTGTGTTGTCTAATAATTGTCTGTCGAAGCAATGACTTATCGATCTATGTGATTTCGAAGTTCGCTACATGTCGAAGTATTGTACTGTCGAAATTCAATCCGTAACTCCTCTTTGTTAGCGTAATTAAAAGTGAAGAGATTGTGAAGCGGGTATACATTACAGTATAGCAAAATGGAGTGTCCTACATGAAAGTATACCCCAGAAAAATGTTGCGTTCGGGTATATTTTGAAATCCCTAACACGGCCTATATTTTTTATTGCATACCTGAACTCAACACTACAGAGCGTTGGCTGAAGGTATAGATTCCATATACGCAACCGCGCACGTGTTACTCTCTTCCAACGTCCAAGCGGGACGTAAAAAAGTATCTAGCACGACTGTAAAGTTACGTATCACCATTTAGATTAGGCTTATAGCTTCAGACATGATGGTCCGTATCTGCACCTTAGATTTTTACCCTCTAGCGCGGTGCAGTCATTTGACGGAACAAATATAAACAAAAAAGTCATAAATGGCAAATTTATCGAAAAAAAATTATGATAAACAAAATATGGACACGGTTCGCGATTAAGTTCGAATAGTGAAACAAAATCCTACATTTTGTTTTGTTAACACGAAGACGAAATATGCATAATTAAAATAACTTCTTAAAGAAAGACTTTTGGAAAGAAATTGTAGTAATTATTACTTTGTTGGTCTGATTAGAAGGTATGATAAATTATTATGCCGCTTTCCACCGGAAAAATAAAACACGAATGCCTGAAATGATACTATTTATGTGCCAACTCTTTCGGTGTTAAATTTATTCAAAGAGTTGTTTTTTCATTTACATTCAAATTGTTTGTTTCGTGTATTGTCAGTTACCGTTGCGAGTATTTATAGATGTCGAATATTATGAATGAAATTTATACAATATTCGATGATTGAATAGCAATTTGGCTTCTGGATTTTTAATGTTTTTTTTTTTTTTGTATTGGCATTTATTAATTGTGCAGAATAATATCAGCTATGCTATTTTCATAAACGTTGTTTGAAACAAAAACCTAGTATTAAATGGTTGAGGAGCTCAAACACTATTATCCTATACAGCAATGTTAATGGGAAGTAAAGAGATCATGGTATAGGTACATACATATCTTCGATTTGTCTGACATTCCGACCATGTCAGTCAGCCTGTGACCACGGCCGGTGTAACCTGGTCGAAACGGCAGGCAAATCAAAGGTATGTATGTACCTATACCATGATCGCGTTAATTCCCGTTATGATTGTTGCATATCATGGACGCGAGAGCTTAAAAGTTACTACTAATTCTACTTTATCAAATAAAGTTCGTTTACCATAAATATAATTGTATTATTACCTACTAAAACTACCTCTAATACAAATAATAGTCTCTCAATCCGTAAGGGGCTAGCTTACAGGATATGACTTACACTAACGTCAATATTAACATTTCTCAATCTCTGCGCAAATTGTATTACACATAAAATAAAGTAGGAAATATTATATTATTGTCTATGCCTACCTTGAAGAGAAATAGGCTTAAGCTTATAAATTATTATTAAAATACTGGATACCTACCTACCTGTAGAACAATATATTATCGTCAATATACAATAAGTGGTTCGTAAGCACCAACCTTACTCAGTTAAATGACCACTAAAAACCAGACCAAGACAGGACAACCTGTGCCCAGGGAACGGTTTAAACTTCAGAGTTAAATGGAACAGTCCACTTTAATGAAACATATAAACTTCTCCAGGGTTGCTCCCATAAAACGTAAATTAATCAAGTTAATTTTAGACTTAGTACAATCAGACAAACATTCGTTATCATCTTTGCATTAGTCAGGTAGCATCGGAGGCATTTACCTCCTAGTTCCAACTGGTCTAATTGCAATGTTTTGATATTGCCTTTAGGTTGTGTAGGTCAGATGGCAGTGGCTTCACGGAAAAATATGGAAGTTTAGCCAAATCCGCAGTAAGACTGGTAAAAGCGGACCCCAGACTCCAAGCTGATAGCTTCGGATGCGACTGGGATTAACGCTAGGATGAAAGTTGTCGTACAGTATTTGAATAACTATATTAACTTGAGAGTTCTGAATCCCACTTCTCATATTATAGTGAGAAAGTTTGTAAAGATGTTTGTTATTCAATCGCTCTTGCTGGCTGAAATTTGGTCCAAGTATAGATTAGTCTGAAATCACAAATAAAATAGGTTCCTATGGGTAACGGGAACGGAATCAGATTCCAAGCGGGCGAAGCCGCAGGTAATAGCTAATTAATTAATATTGGCAACCCTAATAGGTCGATGGCACAATGCCAGCTAAGCTGTCGTGCGCATGCAAGGTGGACGTTGAATTAAACAGTTCATTGTACTTAGAAAATTGTATCAATACTTCATGAAACCTATTTTATACTCCTTCAGGTGACCAAACTTGATGGAAGGTTTTAAAAAGTGTTGCCTTTATTATAGGTCACACTGCACAGAATTTTACATCAGTTCCGATACATTGATCTTTGTGACCAAGGAATAAAGTGTGCCTTATAAACGATATCCCGAAGACCCTTGACCACCATCATTAGCATTGAAATAAATAAAGCAAAAAAAAACTTACAATTTCATCTCAAATTCTAAACAATAATTAAAACGGTGTAAACTCGAATAAGGTCACTATTTCAGCATTAATACTACATGCTACTGTCAAAAAAGTATATACTTACCTATTTTTTATGATTTTACGATACACAAAATATTACTCAGAGTGCATTTTTCATTAGAGGCCCTTCTAGACTGTGTCACCATAAAAATCTTACAGCTTCAATCTGAATGTCAACATCCATGTACTTAATAGTAATCAAGAAAAAAAAATCTTATATCTTCGTAAATATTTTGCAAACTCGTGAGCATATTATTTTTCAATACGTTCTACGCATTAGGAGGAGAATCCTGCTGTAACCTTATCCCAAATATCTTCTCTAAAACTAATAGACGATATCCTGTGTCAGCTGTTTTTGGATGAATAGGCTCGTTAACTAGAGTCTTAAGATGTTTTGATAAGTCTATCGCGAGTCCCCGATACACCCAACCGTTTGTATGAATAGCACAGCCAATTGGACGAAAATGACCCAATCGTTGAATCGGTTACGGGAAACTAAATCTCACTGTCAATTCGTATAAATTTTACGATTGAATATTCAAGGATTATCGAAAAAAATGGAGTCATCTACTACAAAGCAGCGTTTCGATCATTTCAAAAATAAAATATTGTAAAAATAACTTCACTTGTACTTTTCAGTTTATTTTTACTCTTAACCTGACCGGTTTCACCTCACGGTATTGTCAAAGGTGCTGTGAGGGGAAACCGACGTAAGTTTTTATTCAATATGTGTAGTAGATTCAACCAAGTGTCATCAATCTCCGGTATAAACAGACAAAAATAAAACTTTCAAAATCTTGACAAATGAAGAAGATTTATTTATTCTACAAATACGTGAAACATAAACAGAAAAAAAGTGCTAAAGAATTCTAGAATATGGATGAACATTAGTAATTAGATACATTTTATTGTGAATACATAAATAGAAACACACGGACAAATCAGACATAGTATAATTATTTTTCATGCATATAAGTATTTGCTCTGAATGGTAATCGAACCCGCGTCACCAAAACGTACCACCACGCCATCAGTTACTTTTAGGTCTTTTTGTAAGCTATCCTTTACGTAAGTATCTAATAAGCATCTATCATCATCATCATCTAAGCATCTATCTTGCTGGAAAACGTATACCACACAGTGTCTTTGTACCGAGCATCAGTGACATCTGTGTCAGTACCTAAGTAGCCATTAAAACCTTTTTTACGTTTTCATAACAAGTCATGATAGATGATATTTTGGAATGTTTACTTTGTCTATAAAAACTGGTGCTTTAGTGCAGATTCGCAATGAATTACAATCTTGGATGTGCTTCTAAATCAATCATCATTATCATTATCAAACGCATACTAATCTCGGTTGCAAACCAAAGTTTGCATTAGAAGCCCTGGTTCCTGTGTTCTACTACTCCTTTTCTTATCTTAGCTGTTTTAGTAACAACTACCACCTGACTCTCCGAACTGCAAAAAGCTTGTGCTAGAGCCTTGTCCATCAATCAGCAGATCAAAAGAGCACGAGTGTGACTCCTCAGTTGGAATTTTCTATTAATCTAACAACATGACTCATTTAGCAATATTAAAAGATATTTTATGTAGGAATTTGAAAGTGGAATGTGATTGAACATGGGCACATAACAGTACATTTACTGTGAGAGAAATGCGTGTCGTTTATAATATTGCATCTATCTCTTTAGAAGTTACATTTTAATTTGTTTTTTCTTTCATATCCATTATTTGAACTTAATTGAATTTTGATATTTCTGTAGTAAAAATACAAGAATTATGCAGGTAAGAAGACAGAATACTACTAAATTTCCCTTTCCAATGAATAGTATTAGAGTTGACTTTTACAAAAGCAACTGCTATATGACATCCCATATTCAAGAGCAAAGAAAAAACACCTTAACACTCGTCTCTTGGTTAGCAGGTGTACGGGCTCTCAGATGAGATTATCTTGGACCCCAAAGATTGAGCTGAGGCACCTTAAAAAATATTTTTCTATTTACGTATATTACAATCATCATAACTTTATTCACTCAGTAATTCAAGTTAATTAAATTACTTTCTGACGTAATTCACTCTTTTATATTTTTTGTTTGTTTACTTACAATAAGTTAAAAGAAATTCACTCAGTTATAATGAGGTGATCAAACAAGATATAGAAACAAAAAAAGGATTGTGACCTCTGTTCGAAATAATCTAATTACATTTCACCCTTTTGTTTACCTTTACTATTTATTCAATAAGAGAATTTTCGCTTTAGCAGACGTTTGTTTATATCACTAAAATATGAAATCGTTGTTAGAATGTTACTACCATAATAAATTTACGGCAAGTAACTTGTTTTTGACACTATGTACTACACTCCAAGATTTTTATAATTACTGCTATGTTTATCGGATATACATATATGCCACAGCCTTTAAAAATTCAAATTTATTCCTACCAAAAACAAAACTACATTTATAAAAACCGACTTCAAACACTGAAAAGTATAAAATAACTTAGAGAAAAATAACTGAAATCACAGATTTACTGATCTGTTAAAAGTCGTTGTCGCGACAGTCCTCGCAGTTAGTCTATATGACACAGATACTTCCCAAGGCAGCCGTGTATATTAGTACTTGTGTGAACTGGTTAGCCATTCAATCCTCTGTAAGGCAAGAAAAGATACAGAGATGGGTCACAACCTTTATGTTACAATATCCAAGTTCAAGTCAATTCCATTAAGAGTAGCTACAATTTTCACATCTAATGAACCGAACTAATTTCTCTAAAAGCAAATTTATAATGGTAATTAAACATTTTACAGTAATCATTTTGGAGATGAGTCAGCCTGGCTTCTAGATTTTTCTCGATAGATTGAATTTCCTTGGGATAAAGGCAATCTATCATCTTTTTTCTTTGAAATGCGTTAATAAAGTAATTAGAGATATCTGGTGGAAATATTCTAAAGTGTAAGTGAACACAAATGTACTTATATTTTGTATGTACAAATTGATGTATCTACATGTATAAGTTCTTTATCAGGCTTCTCACTATCATCTATATTGTCAACATAAACTCAATGTGAAAAAAGCAATGGGAAAAATCAAATCAGTAAACGAAAGGCCAGCGTTTATAACAGCGTGTTTGGAAAGGGCTATTTCACCAACAGCCATATTGTCACTACGAACTGTGTACATAGATGGTATTGATTTTGGAGGCTGCTGTGGAACTATGACTTTCTCAGCACAAATGCATATACTGAGACGAATGTGTCAACCGAAGATGCACAACCCTCTTACTTCCTACACTTCCTACGGTAAGAGTATATAGACTTTAAGTACTTACCATTGTTTGCAATAGGAACATAATGTTGCGTTGCAAACGCCTGAACTCCGACCGCGTGAAATACTGATTTCCGAGATGTTAAGTAACATATGTGCTATTTCAGATCATATTTTATTTTTGTTCCAAATTACCCTGCTCACCGCAGCAGTGGTTCCACCGTTTTTGCATGAAAGAGTAACAAACATCAACACCCACATACGGGTACATCCTCACAAAGTGTAGGTATTGTTGGAAGGAAATTTTAAGAAATTTGAATGTATTCTCATATTTGTTGTACTCTCGAAACGGTTGTGCAAATAATTATATCAAATATTTAGGCGTTACTCAGCAGAAATTCATTATTTATGAAAAACAGTTAGAGAGGGAGAACCTTCACACCCAGATTACTCATCCGCGATGTTTGCAGAAGCAAAACATAAGTCAGTAATGTTTGGTATATCGAAAAAATTGGCAATCGATCTTTGTCGTCAAGGATTTGCTTACCTTAGTAGGTGATAGACGTCCTAGGTTATCAAAAAATCGTGGTTAAACGAACCCACTAGCTATGTTTTGTTTCTGATGGTGAAGCTACTTCTATACGAAGTAGCTTTTGTAATTCTACTCACCACCAGAAACTAAATTCCTGGTTGCACACAAAACTTTTACTTTGAAGACCGAGGCCCGCTTTCTTACTTCCTCTGGCCATGATTTTCGGAACATCTGCCGTTTGACCCTGGAGTTCTGCGAGAAAAGTCTACACTAAAGTCGTCCGTCAATCAGCAGGTATTTCGGCTTTAAGGTGAGGCTGGTTTGGGCCCTGAAAATATTGATGAGACTCCATATACCCATTAAAGAGCAGTTAACATAATATTATATACATAATGATATATAGGAGTGTCAGACATGCTTATAATTAATTAGTTTTGACACCTCAAAACCGTACGAGGGTATATAAATGTGTGACAAAATGGATCGTCCGGCGCGCGGCAGCCCGTAATATTATCTCCCGGCGCAAACTCTGTTTACTGATGCTTGAACCCATTTTCGCTCGAATTTGAGCCGATAGCGCGATCACTCTTTGAGCACAAAATGTAGTATAATATCGTTTCACTCACATCAGCGAGTCAGTTTATTAACATGGACAGTATTAATTCTTTACATGTTGTTTTTCAAGGCCTGTTAAAAGGGTTGATATTTTATCACCCGTGGGACATCTGATTGAAAATCGGGCATCCCATTGTATGTCTGATTCGTTTTGTGTTTTTCAAAGCCTATTTTAATGTTACGTGGTGTATTTATAAAAAAATAAAACTCAGCAACTATTAAGTACGAGTATAATTACCATTGCTCGATGTATGTTGAAGAAACGTGATAAGACTTTATAATTTACCTGAAACAAGAAAAAATATTATAATATGATTTTAGATTCAGATCGACCGAAACATAACATGGAGGACAACATACAGGAGCAGTTATCTAAAATAAATGGGATTATATCAAAGAATTAATTTAAGGAGTACCTAATTAACACGTTTTTGGGAGTTCTTCGAGTTTTCTAACATCTAATATATTAAAGCAGCATAAAAACCTTTAGATTCATTTACAACATTTCATTACTGATACCTTTTGAATGCTAAGCGTGGCTTTGTTTCACTAAGTAGATTGTACCGGTTATAGCTATTGTCTTTCCGAACCGGATTAAAGGACACGGGAGATGATAATGTTTGTATTCAATAAATAGAAATTGCCATTGGTTCGGTACTTATTTCAATTAATTTTAAAGTAGATAAATATGCTTCTTCTGTTTTAACATAAATCATATTTAACATTTCATGACTATCACAGTTCACGAGATACCGCATGGTGACAGACAGATAGTAATATGTAATAATATAGGGCTCCTTTTTTTATCATTTCGGTATGGAACTCTGAAAAAGGTTGAAATTAACTTTTTGACATCCAGCTACGTGGGAATTCCAACAACATCTAAAATGTTAATCCAATAATGTTTATTCCAATGGGAATAATTTCTGTTCGTATTTATATTTTTTTGAGTTCCTTTAGCTCTAAAATGAGATAGCGTTATTAAAAAGAGCATAACTTGCAAGTGTTTAATTAAAATTGTCACAGGTTGAGTACACCCTGGTATGAAAACTTTTTACTATAATTTTTATGTAATTTTCCGTTCTTTCCGTGGTTCTTTCAGTTCATTTTTATTACGTTCTAAAACAGAACTTTCGCATTAACAAACATACACATATATATAAATTAATTGATGAACTTATTCATTCCTTATTTTCTGAGGATAAAGTTAATACATATCTTCTCTTATTGATAACTTCATGGAAGTTCAACTACAAAAGAACTACGATAATTTGTGAATGAGATTTTAAACTTTATTGATTATAGTACTAATGCATGTACAATATACATAAAAGGATGCATAAGTGTGAGAGTAGATGTATGTATGTAATTTTCTGTCCTATTTCGGGGTGGTGCACCATACTAAGAATGGCATAAGCATTAGCCAGCCATGTTACTAAACGTTGTAATAAACGTTACGGCTGAACATTATTCAGGCCGTTCATTGAATGGTGGCGTTTAGTTAACAACCTAGGCAGTTAATTGAACGGCCGATTAAGCTAGTTGGCTGCGACATATAGATTACTTAGGTTCTTAAAAGCATTTTGAAAGTTTATACTGGAGATTGATGGCACTTGGTGGCACCCACTACACATATTGAATAATGATAGCACTTGTACTTTTCCACACTTTATTTTACGGTTTCACCTCACGGCATTATCAAAGGTTTACTAAATACATATTAATTATAATATTATATATATATATATATATATATATATATATATATATATATATATATATATATATATATATATATATATATATATATATATAAAATATAATATAATGCCGTGAGGTCAGGTTAAAAATAAAATAAAGTGTGGAAAAGTACAAGTGCTATCATTATTCAATTCATTTTGAAAGATTTTACTTGTTTTGTTTACAACTGCTCATAAAGTACCTATTAATGTAAATACGAAAACGTGAAATTGTAAGGGACTTTCTTTAAATGCCATTCGCAACTAACAAGGATAATTTCTTTCGAATTCTTCGTTTAACTTAATGATAGTCGGTAGCAGAAAGTTGAAATGTTTCTTAAATTTGCTTTCGAAAAATAAATATCCATTTTTGATTTTGATGCTTCTTGATTTGGATAGATAATATGGTAGAGCCTTTCTAGACAAGTTGCAATTCGTTGGCCGGCGTTTGATTAAATACCGGCCAACGATTTTTGAAGTGAAAACTTCTTTACCGGCGTTGGATGGGTAAAAATTGTTAACTCGCGTGTCAGGATCACTTGACCTTTGACCCGTAACCGACGACTTTGTAGGACGACATGATGTCATACAACATTTCTAGCTACAAAGTGTTTATTTTGCTAGGTACGCTAAGAAGCTTCGTAGCTTAGCGGTAAGTGCTTCGACAGTAAGTCCTTATTGTTTCAGATAGTACCGGGTACGAACCTGGGTTTCTGACACTTTTTGTGATTATTTTTTCTTTTTGTAATTTATTACTTTTTGTGATTATTTTTTCTGTTTGTAATTTATTAATTTCTTCTGACAGAAAATTAGTGATAGGTTCTGTGATTGGCGCTATATTATAGGTATAGTATGGTATGTTCTTATTATCTTTTTCTCTGTATATACCGAAGAAAGAAAGAAAGAAAAGTTTTCACTTCGGCCGGCACTCCCGGTTTTTTGTGGCCTGTGGACGTGTGCAGCACCAGGGGCGTCTCACTCGCGCTGCCAACCCTGTTAGAATAGAGAGTTTCTGTGCCGTCAGTGTAGAAGATAAAGCAGGTCAAGCCTTTGGTCTTCCCACTGATAGCACAAAAACTCTCCAGTGAGCTCTGGCTACCCTACTCACCGCCGGGAACACAACGAAGATATTATGGCCGCGAGATTCTGTAGCGCGGGGGTACTTCCCCAGCCGGATTGCTCAATTGGACGGAAATACCGTTGTGTCCTACCTCTTACAATTGACACTTGTCTAGAGGGGCGGATCGTCTCGTATGCATGTATAAAAAAAAAGACGTGTGGCACTCGGGGACTGCCGCGGTAAAGCTATTGCATAGCATTTTGTATCAACTTATGCAATTATAATTATATTTATATTTATTAATATATAATTATTTTATAATTCAAAATTAATACTGCATTTGTGATAATAATAAAATGTATGTATATAGAGCACTCACTCATTTTCTTTTACTATTTTTTCGTGACTTTCTTCATTAATAATAAATGCACTTTATTCATTCATATTCAAAACACTTTATACACAAATTTTACAAGTAAAGCTATTCACTGTTGTACATAAATACCTATTCACCTATAAACTTTCTCATAAACAGCTGCTTATGTATTCGTCCGATTTCGGAGCAGCTCGTCTCGATTCGTGCGAGCTTCGTAGAGTCGTACAAATACGGCTAGTTGCACGCACACAAACACCGTGTCGAAGACCGCCGAGAAGAAACGAGCGCGCTCGTTTCTTTTCGGCAGCGTGAGGTTTTTTCGTTACGGAATTTCTGGATTCGATCCCCGCGCTCAAGGCCCTCGTTAGAAGCTATGCAATAGCTTAATAAATTCTCTCTTCCTTTCTTTCTTTCTTCCAAAATGAAATAGAGGCCACTATATATTTTTTCAAATTTGTTTAATTAAATAGAGATAAATACATTCACTCATTAGACTGTGATTTACGATTCTCATGTTATTATTTTGCAACATTTTACAAAACGTTCACTTCATTTTTACTAGCTTTTTGACTTCACTGAACATTAAAAAAACAAAAATATTATTCTGTGTATACAGCTAGTTAAAATTAGAAATGAATTCTCTAAAGTACCACTACGAAAATTGAAAAATCATGCTAAAATGTTAGCCATTGTTTGGTTTTTGTCATAAATATTCCAATTTCGGGTGGAATATTTAGAACTTTTATTCATTATTTGCTACAAAAGATGTTATTTTATTCAAAGAGGTCCCGTGTACTTACCTAGTTGTTTATATTTTATTATAGTATGAATATTAAAGACTTCTGAGACAGGCTTGCTAAATAAAATTGATTGATATCAAACAAATAAACTACACCAAACAAGTTATTCTGCTGATTCCATCACAATTTATTTTATGTACCTATAGTATATACTCAAAATTTCTGTTGCTATAGCAATTCTGCTTAAAAAGCCATCATCATCATCCAAACGATAATCCAGTTCTTGGTATCTGAGCGACCTTCTCTGGGCGCATTTTATGATAAATTTTGCCTACAATTTTTTTTATTTTAATTTACATTTAAACTAAAACCCCTTCCGCACGTACCTAAATAACTTTTGCGTTCTAGAATGATTAAATATTTATTTTAGATAGATACAGTCCTCAACCTCCATGCGGTGTACCCTAGGCGACGAAGGCAGCAGCGGACTCTCTCTCGCAGGGGAGATGCTGCCGCCTACGACGGACAATTCCGGCCGATGCGGGAGCGGCGCTGTAAAAGGTTGCTCGGAGGCTTTCCACGTATCCGTCTGAATAGCAGAGAGCACAGTGGACGAGAGATATGACCACCATCTTAGGCGTGAATTATACAGAAAAGGTATAAGGCGTACGGCACAATGAACGCATCATCTTTGATTTTGTGTTACATCTAAATACTATTTCTGTATAATTCATCTTCCCGTGTAGTGAGTATGACTGTTGAAACGTGATCAACATTTAGATACGAAAATATAATAGTTATAAAGTTATTATTATTTAAATGAGTAATGTACTGCAACTTTGGACAATACAATCCAAGTGACTATATGAACTTGGCATTGGTTTTAACTAGAACACGTTTCAACCCGCAGATGATAAATGATCCTAGCACAAATAAAGTAATACTAGCCCGAACAACGGGCTATACGACTGGCAGCCATTAATGTCCATTAGCAGGCTATTAAGGAGACAAATATATTTTGTTACAGTTAGTAGATAACAAAGAAAACTATCTTTTAATTTTTAAGAAGTTGAAGTTGAAGAAAACTATCTACAACATCTTTTTTTTTTTAATGTCAAGTTAGTTTCTTCTTTAATAATTTCTGTTTTCGCTGTCTAGTTTTTTTTATACCATTTAGTCAAGCACAAGGTCTACCTGAGGGAACGTGGTTACCGTGGGCTATGGACGAATGCAACACCAAGTGCGTTACATCCGTGTTGCTGACCCTGAAGAAACCTTCTAATGTTCTTCTTGAAGAACCCCATATTGCCTGGGATAACCATAACAGAAGCAGAGAGCTAGCACAGTAGAAGTTGACATCCGCTAAAATTCTTAGGTCTTTAGACGGGGTGTAAAAAAAAGTATTGTAAATACTGTTAAACTAAATAAATTTTGAATTTATCAACAGCCTCTGCTTTTAGGAACGTTGCGCTTTCTTATTTTTTATTGATTTTTGGACTTTTACTAAAACGACTATCGTCTGAATTCCTAAGCTTAAGAGGAAATCCTGCACCAGATCCTCGTTCCTTGTTCAGTAGGTGCACAGACTAGCAGGTCAGTTACCTTGGACCCAGAGGTATTGATAGGGCATTGTAAATAAATACCATCTAAAATGGTGGTCCTGAAATTTTGATCCTGAATTTAGTTCACCATCAATGTATCCCACATTCAAATTGATTAATATGATGAAAAAATATACGAAAAATATCGATAGTATAGAAATATAATGAAATATGATTGATTTAATAATATCGTCCGTCAAGAAACGTGGGCGGAAAGATTTCAACTCTTTTGACAGAGATTGGTGGGGTACCGTGAAGGTAGGATTAATGATAGCCATTTGACCAACAACGTGACAAATAAGGTACACATAATACACATACAAAATAATGTATGTGCAATTTTTTGCTTATTTATTCTTAATCTTTACTAACGTTTTCTTTCTTTGCATAGGCTACTTAAAGCTGTCACAATTAGTTTATAAGTTGTTCCAAAATATTTTCAAAGATATTGTATAATATTAAAATTTTAACATTAACTACATGGTATATCTACAAAATTATTTTGGAACTACGAATACGCTCACGCTATCTCTCTCTAGGGTAGGTAGTGAGAATATCAGACTATTAGTTATTGACAGTATAGTACTGTACCAGTACCTTTTCTGCCCGAGTTATGAAACATGCTGGGCACCACTACCACACTATTCTTACTCGAGGCGAGGTATTGTAGATTACTAACTACATTTCACAACTGTACTACTACACAATAACAGTAACAAGAGGTGTGCGAACATGGAGAAGGAAATCCTCCGTGGAGGTGCGAACCTGAAATGATGTCACAGTGTAAATATCAAGTGCTTCATGCCGAGAGTACGTCAAACACGGAGCTTTCACTAAGGACCAAACGTCAAGCGGCTGCACGTAGCGAAATGCGCGTGAAGTTGAGAGCAAATTCATGTTGATTCGCAACTGGTGCAAACAAATCTACATACATTTCGAAGTTAACAATATCTTCCTGGTCTTAACATTTAATACTTTTAATGTTGAGAAGTTTCTATATTTAAATTATCCGCGTAATGACGGAGCAAGAAGTGTCATCACCCCATTTCAACCGAAGGGTGTCGTAATAGACGAGTGATGAAAAAATCGCAGACGATATCATTGCAAGAGAAGAAAATCTCGAAATAAACCCTGTTTCTACTGTTACGCTGGCTAGACGGATTGTCTGGCCAGCGTGGAAACGATAGGCTTAAATCTCCCAACATTGGGAGAGGCCTATGTCCAGCAGTGGACTGCAATAGGCTAGTTGATTGATCTATACAGTGCAATTCAGCGCGTGAACTTCATTTTCGCGACGCACACGTAATAGTAGATATTAATATTTTTTGAAGTGAAAACTTCTTTAGCGGCGTTGGATGGGTGTAAAATGTTAAGGAAGCGTCAGGATTAGTTGACCTTTGAACCGTAACCGACGACTGACGTCATACAAGATTAGGTACAGACTATCTATTTTGCAAGTTACGATAGATAGGGTCGTAGCTTAAACGGTAAGCACTTCGACTGTAAGTCCTTATAGTTTCAGATAGTATAGGATTCAAACCACCTGGCCTTCAGGGATCTTTTGTGATTGTTTTTTCTTATTATAATTTACTAGCTGTTGCCCGCGGCTCCGCCCGCGTGGATGTCGGTTATCGTGACCAAACATAGCCTATGTCCTTTCTTAAGGTCTAATCTACCACTATACCAAATTTCATCAAAATCGGTTTATTGGTTTAGGCGTGAAAACGTAACATACAGACAGACAGACAGACAGACAGACAGACCGACAGACAGACAGACAGAGTTACTTTCGCATTTATAATATTAGTATGGATTACTTTTGGTAATTATTCTTTCTTTTTGTAATTTTTTACTTGTTATGATTATTTTTTCTTTCTGTAATTTATTATTTTTTGTGATTATTTTTTCTTTTCATAATTTATTAATTTCTTCTGACAGAAAATTAGCAGAAAATAAGTGATAGGTTCTATGATTAGCGCTATATTATAGGTATAGTATGGTATGTTCTTTTTTATCTTTTTCCATGTATATAACGAAGAAAGAAAAAAAGTAAATGTTTTCACTTCTGCCGGCACTCCCAGAGTGCAACCCGTCTTTTTTATTTTGTCGAAGTTCTTGTAGGCTATTTAACTAAGCTCCAAATATCATATATAACTTCAGGGCAGGCGGGCGATTGACCCAACAATGGCTTCAAATGTAAATTACCAAAATTATAGCACGTTTTCTAAATAAAATATTAGTTTGTAATGCAAAAAAGGAATTTATAAATCTTTCCCTAATTTTATCGTAAGTACGTCATTTATAACAAGAAGTAATTTTTTTAAATGAGGTTTTGCTACCAAGCTAACTAATGATTCAAGGCCTGATCGTAATTTTTTAATAAAATTTAATTTTTCATATAATACCATTGATGTAAGTTTCTAGGTTATAAGTTACGATGAAGATACTACATATTCCACATTAAAAACTAAAAGATGAAAAGGTTTAAATATTAAAAAAAAGACGGGTTGCACTCTGGGAGAGCCGGCAGAAGTGAAAACATTTTCTTTTTTCTTTCTTCGTTATATACATAGAAAAAGATAAAAAAGAACATACCATACCATACCTATAATATAGCGCTAATCATAGAACCTATCACTTATTTTCTGCTAATTTTCTGTCAGAAGAAATTAATAAATTATGAAAAGAAAAAATAATCAAAAAGAATAATAAATTACAGAAAGAAAAAATAATCATAAAAGGTAATAAATTACAAAAAGAAAAAATAATCACCAAAAGTAATAAATTATAATAAGAAAAACAATCACAAAAAATCCCTGAAGGCCAGGTGGTTTGAACCCGATACTATCTGAAACTATAAGGACTAGTCGAAGTGCTTACCGTTTAAGCTACGACGCTATATATCGTAACTTGCAAAATAGATAGTCTGTACCTAATCTTGTATGACGTCAGTCGTCGGTTACGGTTCAAAGGTCAACTAATCCTGACGCTTCCTTAACATTTTACACCCATCCAACGCCGCTAAAGAAGTTTTCACTTTAAAAAAAATCTGCACCAACACACGTGTTTTCTTCGTCCCACAATCCTAAAATTCGTAAGATGCGAAAGAGTATATTTTTTTAAAACCACTTAGGTGCCAGGCAAGCACACGGCCCACTTGATAGAAAGTGGTTACCGTGGCCTATAGACGCGTGCAACACCAGAGGCGTCACACTCGCGCTGCCGACCCTGTCAGAACATAGAGTTTCTGTGCCATCAGTGTAGAAGATAAAGCAGGACAAGCCTTTGGTCTTCCCACTGACAGCACAAAAACCTCTCCAGTGAGCTCTGGCTACCCTACTCATCGCCGGGAACACAACAACAGGTTATTATGGCCGCGGTATTCTGTAGGGCGGAGGTACTCCCCCAGTCGGACTGCTCAATGGAACGGAGCTACGGAACGACGGATGGACGGCCCACCATTGTAACATAATTTGTTACCTCAATCATTAGACTTTAACTGAACATATTGTTAAGTCATATATACGAGCATACCTAAGAGCAAAAAAAGTAACGGATAAAAAGTAATATTTTAAGGCATTGAAGAATTCTTTCGTATCGATGTCGACTGATAATAGGTATATTGATTTGTTTTATATTTTATCCATATAACCTTTAAATGACCTAGAACTAACTTCAGCCAAGAATGTACATATGGTTAATATTTAATTTAAGGTGAGGTAGGCCACAATGAATACCCTCGTCAAGCCTTGGTGTTGCTAGAGTTGGAAGATATCCCCACATTGTAGAAGTCCATAGTTGAAATAACTTTGTGGAGAATTCCTTGCGAAGGTCTTCAGAGTTCATTTAAGAGCCTCTCAGTATAGAGATACCTCTCTCGGCTATATATAATAGGCTTATATAATACATCATTCAAATTATTTTCGAGGTGAAAAGGAATAAACATGAGGCCAAGGGATAAGAGAGTTATATTTTACCTATATCTAATGAGGGGCAATCCCACTAAATAAACCTTATTCATTACTTTCTTCCTGTATTTCAATAAGTTGTCCCTACCGTCAATCATGAGCATTTTCTCTAAACCCATATTGTTACTGAGAGTTACTTAAACGAAACTCAAGCCAGCATTAATCCTACGCGGGCATCGAGCCCCAGACCTCAAGATTACAAGCTACACCACATTAAGGTAGTCAATAGACATATCTCGTATGAAAGCTGCTTTTTAAAAATAATATCATATGGATATCTTTCCCATCTTAATTGATTTGAACAGTTGAAATGCTTTAAAATTTCATTCAGTTGTTTGGGTGTAGTTGTCAAAAATGAATGTTTAAAAATGATTGAAATTTTGAATCATACATTGGTTTCGATAGGTAGATTCTTCAAATTAATATATATCTCACAAATGAATACGCCATCGAGAAAAGAAAACGGCTACAATTCATATCTGAACATTATTGCTGAAAAGTCCACAGACCTGAGAATATTTACAAACACTGGGGTATCGCAAATCTTTTACTTCACGTAATCCGTCTAACTACGCCCGGATCGAAGGATTCTAATTTCAGTGCCAAGCTACCTACAGAAAAAATATTCATACCCAAATATGAAAAATACTCTATTATGTCTCAATTCTGAATTGCTTTTACTGAATTTGGATTTCAATTGATGAATTGTAACGTCCAAATTGGTAATTCTTTTTAATCCACAAGTACAAGTGCTGCGAATTTCGGAATCATACATTTCGTACATGTTAATATCTAAAACCACCCAAACGATTTCATCCTTTTTTATACTTATGTGGTAAATAAGTACACAGCCAACCTGATGGAAAGTGGTTAACATAGCTTGTGGACGTGTACAATACCAGAAGCGTTACACTCGTGCTGCCGACCCTGAAGAAACCTAATGCCTTTGACTTTGCCTTAACAAAATCACTCATTTTCTCAAAGAGCGAACGACTAATGCTCAAGCCATCTATAATTTAATGTATATAGTTTTAGATGAGCTGTCTCAGTCAAGGATTATTTAGATTAATTCAAAACGTTCAAAGAATTTTGATCTCCCTGAAATAACACCGGGTCGCGACAAAAGAGGTTTTGCCCGAATACCCGTATTTATACTATTATGGAAATTTTGTTTAACCTTTTCTGATGAATAATGGTGCCTGGTAGCTAATGTATACTAGTTTCATTTAGTTTCTTCATGGTGAATATTATTAACTTAAATTTTGAAATCTTCAATCAGTAGATAGGATGTCTTTGTATAGTCGAGAAATATTGATTCCATTCTTGCACCCCACAGGAACTTATTGACGGGATATTGCCTATTCTATTACCATACTTTGTATGTAAGTATATGTGCACCCAATTTCATATTATGTCATCCGTTGAGCCGTTCATATAAATAAATCGAAAGAGTGCTATTTGGACTTACACACTACGGACTGAGTCGAGAAACAATCTTAAGCTTAATAATAAATGTTACCTTTAAATCCATACCGTTAGTTTACTGACTGATTATAAGTTTCTACCAATGCACAGGCTGCTATTACTGATGTTTATTGTTAAATGTATTAAATTGTCCTAACAGTAAAATAAAAATAAAATACAATTGTTCCAACCAGACATCGAAGTTTGAACCCTCATACAGAGCAGTCTTTATGACAGCGTCAGCGCAAAAGTGATCTAAAAATTCTCTTGAATTGAAATATTTTATTTTATTCTAGGGATCTACTAAAATTTGATTAGTTACGAATTAAATTTAAGGGTCTAAACGACTTAAAGAAAGGTGCCGAACGTGACTTAAATTTAATTTGCCGTATTTCTTGATTAATATAATTCATACTTGTTTGTGTTGTTCAGAAAAAAATATAAAAACCTAACGTAGAACAAAATTGCTTAATGCTAATTCAATTTTTCATAATATTCAGAAAACAGAGCACCTTCTTTAGATGTCGAGAACCATTCTCATAAACAGATTAATTAAAGAATATTGTTTTTATTTTTGTTTTTTTCTTTGTGGAGTTAAATTGCTATTTTTGAGTAACAACTTATGGGATCAATATTCAAAATTACATACTAAAAGTTTGTCTTGGTTGTTTTGGCACACCAAGCGATAAAATTGCCTCTGCTGAACCTGAAACTAATTGAACTAAATGGTGGTAACATAAGGGTGTTTATTCACCTATCCTTCCACTACCTTACCTTTTTAGGATAACAGATTGGACTATGTAACGTATCTTATGTATTTAAACATTCGATTCTTAAAGAGTCGGTTTGAACTTGTTCATTTTATTGTTGCTTTCTGACTGTCCTAATATCGACTTCAAAAATTGGAAAAAAGGTCTCTATTCTTAAGTAAAGAACACAGTACAAACACTCTCTATATCTGCAATTTTTGTTAAGAATAGTTAATGAAAATGATCATACTAAACAGATGCTAGATTCTCATAGAATGACGCCCTCGCTAATCCGATTCATGAGCGGTAAAGTGGGCGACGCTTATGAGCTTATCATGTTGCCCATTTGTTTGCCTTAATGTGACTGCAGGTAGATTGGACAGAGTCTTGTTTTTACACCAAACAACACCCCAGGTAAGAGGCAAAACGTTTGTAGAATAAAATAGAATACATAGATTAATCAATATGTGGAATTGATATACCTTGACGACTGTCAAAAACGTCATATCCGTCAAAATACGTGTCAATCCCATACATTATATTCTACAATACGTCGATCTACGATTGCCACTTGTCTAGCAAAGCAGGTGTTATGAAAAGATGTGTGTTAGCTTATAATTCTCTTAGCTGTTTTTGTTGTGTGTTCGCTCATTATGTTTTAATAGTAGGTACTTATTATTTTTAAGGCATTGATTTTCCCTATTCTTTATAATTAGTTTACATCCTATTAATACAAATTGTTGACCGTATCATTATAAATTATAATTCAAATACGCTCAAAACTGTAGAACAGAATTAACCGAATTTTGCTGAAAATTTGTCGAGAAATAAATTTTAGTATAGAAAAAGAAAACACAGAATGACAGAATCCCATTCGATTCCCGCCGTTACGGGAACATGATTAACATTCCACGCAGGTGAAACCACAGGCAACAGCTAGTATCTAATAAAGCGTTCTTGAGAAGACCCTTGAGTTTCCTCAAGTTACTTACCTATATAAAATCCCTATAGAAATGTTCGACCTAGTTCGAGATTGCCTCTACAGCGTCTACAAGCTCTACGAGGCTTTGTAAGTGAATATTAATGCATTTAGAATATAATCTGTAGATGCACTTTAACGGATCAGGCTGACCCTAGTGGTGGAGTGGCCTTTTGTGTTCGACGATAGATAATTGTACTTGATTTAGGTAATGAAGTATTATTATATTCAAATAGTGGATTTAGGTTCAGTTTGTCACAATTATATTGAACCATGAATTTAAGTGAATGTTGAAATGACCACACTGCAAAAAGATAAACCAAAGGGTCACATTTTGAGCCTACCCCAAATAGAATATGGCAAAAGGAGGAGAGGAGGATAATGTATCTATCGCTGTACCAAATTTCAGCTAAATCCATTTAGCTGCTTGAGTGTAATTGAGCAAAAAATATATTTATACCCTAAAATATTAACCTTCAATATCATACTTTATATCAATTATCGTAAAACCACGATGATCCTTTGTGTCGGCATTTAATAAATTAATGTATATTAATGGCTTTACACTTTCATAATTTGTGTATAATATATTTTAAAATCTAAAACAATAGGTACAACAATATTTACCGGTGTGGTACTATTATCAATTTCTATGCCGATGTCTATACTTAACTTTGAGCTCCATGTTTTTAAATAAACGTACCTTACGTATAAAGTAATTTGCCGATAGACATCAAAACAAAAGTAATGAACTCTAGTCTCTTACCATGTATTATTTATGGGTGCCAGACGTGGAAATTCTCCTCTATAACCATGAACAAAATCGGGACCTGACAAAAGGTGCTAGAGAGGAGCATGCTCAATAATAGGAGGATAGACAGGGTAAGACATACTAAGATAAGGAAAACCAAAGCGACAGGCGCTATACAGATCAGAGATGGACCGCAAGAGTAACATCGTGGAGTGGCCCAACGGGTAAGAGAAGCTGAGGGAGACCACTAACCAGATGGGATGATGGCACCAACTTGAGAGACGTAGCACAAGGTAGAGATGCATGGGCATCTTTGGAGGAGGCCTATACTCAAACCTGGGTTCTTGCTGACTAAATCTACATATTTTATTAGTTTAATATACAGGGTGTATTTTTGAAACGGGGCAGTAGGGCAAGTACCTTAACCGTTGCAGTTACAGCAAAACGTTCTTAGAAGACCTTCCCTAACTTTTTGACATATTTTGAACTGCATTCACAGATTTTGTAAAAAACTTACAGTTGGCAAAAAAAAATGCAAAAAGTCCAAAAATTTTTTTTTATGCCCATCGATTCTATTTCATGTGGGGATCAAAAAACTCTATGAGACCATTTTAGCTTTCAGTACTAGGAAAGACAGAAATCGCCAAAAACGTTTCCCATACATTTCGGCAACAGAAACAAATTTCTACGATGGTCTAACTTTTTGTTATGGCCAGGAAGTGGGTAGAATTGACTGTAAAGTAAATAAAAAGAATTTTTACCCTCAAATTTCGAATTTGATTCGAAAATCTGTGTGTTATTCTTAGTTTCAGCTGAGAAACTTCGTATGAGTTATTAATTAAGGATTTTCGCTAAAATGTCTTCCAACCGTGAAAAAATTGACTTATTAGAAGCGTATTTTGTCAATAATCGAAATGCGGGAGCTGCATTAGTGTGGTACCGCAATAAGTATCCGTTGCGGCATGTGCCAACAAGAAAGGTTATTACAAATCTTTTGAAAAACCTGGAATTGCAGGGTTCTTTCAAAAGAAAGCGGCAGCCTCGTGTGGACATGGACACGGAGATTGCGGTTCTAACTTATGTCGAAGCATATACAGAGGTATCGTCCAGGCAAGTCGCCCTTGAAGTAGGTGTATCCCACTCCCTTGTGATAAAGATATGGAAGAAATACGGCTACAAGTGCTATCGATATGGGCGCATAGTTCAAGTGTTACATCCGGGTGATGATGTTCGAAGGCTTACTTTTTGCAGATGGCTAAGAGGAAAAATAAGCAGAGATCATGAATTTTTAAATTACATACTGTGGTCAGACGAAACGAATTTTTCCAATAACGGTATGTACAACAGAAAAAATCACCACTATTGGTCCAAAGAAAATCCACTAAGAGTTACGGCAAGTCATAATCAGGTTCGCTTCTCATTCAACTGTTGGTGTGGTATAATGTCCAATCGAGTCATAATGGTGGAATTTTATGAAGCTGGTTGGCGATTTCTGTCTTTTCTAGTACTGAAAGCTAAAATGGTCCCATAGAGTTTTTTGATCCCCACATGAAATAGAATCGATTAGCATAAAAAAAAAATTTGAACTTTTTGCATTTTTTTTGCTAACTGTAAGTTTTTTACAAAATCTGTGAATGCAGTTCAAAATGTCCCAAAAAGTTAGGGAAGGTCTTTTAAGAACGTTTTGCTGTAACTGCAACGGTTAAGGTACTTGCCCTTACTGCCCCGTTTCAAAAATACACCCTGTATATTTAAAACTTTGTAAAAGCAAGAAATAAATAGAGAAGGCTCATTTAATTTATTTATTTATTCACCTTACGTATAAGTTAATCTTAAGATTTAAATAGTTACCGAGGAAAAAGAGCCTCAATACACTGAACGATGAGATCGACTTCAAAACGTTGAACATAAGTATAGAACGGACATGTATTCCTACCCTAAAACATGGACAAGAATATCTAATCTTAGACAAAATAGGAACATGTCTTAGAATATTATACCCCAAAATTTACCGGAGATCGTCAAGTCGATAACAGTGACACCTGCCCCTCTAGACAAGTGGCAAGTTGATGGAATAGTAACAATGTATGAGATTTGACGTTTATGACATGTTGCAGAGACCATTTTGGAGAAGTTGAAGTCAACATGCGTTAACGACTTTCACATACGTCAAATCCCATACATTCGTCATTCTACTAAGCTATTAGGTGTTTATATTTTTTATAATTACAAAAACAAACTAAGGTTCTCAGCGGTACTACTTACTTGTAATATATAGTTATTCCAACGAATCTCTTATTTAGATTTTCTATATATATAGTAATATACCTACAGAATGACACTCGTATAATAAAGATGAATCTAACGATTTCTGATTCGATCAAATTAGATATACATACAGATCGAACACGACATCACTCCATTTGTTTGGTTTAAGCAGTTGGGTAGGAAGCAGTGCATCTGTTTTCTCTGTGTATCCAACTTGATCCCTAAATACCTGTTACTTAAGAATATTTACTTACGTAATTCAAGTCTAAAAGTTGATAGTTTATCACTACCGCCATATATATACGTCTACATAGAGCATAGAACGCTCATTTCTTGTTTTAACATTTCTATTCGTTCTCGTTCTACGTAGAAGCCACCTAAGTGACGATAACTTTGAATTATTACATTTATACGCCTCTCGGGGGACATCGAGACAGACTTGTTAGTGTAACTTTATGGGCTTTTACCGTTACCTGTTACTTGTCGTAACAAAGTTCGATATAACAACTTTTAAACTTCTCGTTCCGCGTGCATAATTTATCTTTACTGTGTTAAACGCGATCGTCAGTTTGATTACAGAATACGTACCGCCGGGAATTAATTAGAATCGTGGAAAGGGCGCGTCGCATTAGTCTATACTTGTGAGGATGTAAGAGGTAATTAATCTATATATATCTACTGAGCCAACTTTGAAAATTCTTTTACCAATAGAAACCACATTATTTGTAAGTGTCATAGGTTATAATTAACCGAAAAAGCTGGTAAAAATTTCCTTGTGTCGCGAAAATGGGATCAAAATTCCACGCAAGTGGAGCCGCAGATATTATAAAATCTCAAAATGATCTTACTTAGGTATACAGAGCAAATCTAACTATTTAAATAACTGTGTACCTATCTATTGATTAAAAGTATTGTTGTTCGAACTTAAGGTGTGTATCAAATATCAGAACCATCAGTCAACGGGTAGAGGGCAACACCAAGTCATTAAAATAATTTTTAGTACTATGTTCGAGTCAGCATCTATATTTATTATTTCAATTTAAGAGAGAGATGGACGATCCATCCGCGGCTTCTGCGGGCCATTTCATCCATTTCCCCGACCCTCCCCTAAGGGAGAGTTTGTTGTTCCAGCTCTCACGGTGCCCCTTCAAACCTCTTTGTTTCTTTGCAGAAGCTCGCGAGCCGTTCCACCTTCAGATCTCGTAGCTCCTCTGTGTCCAGTGTGTCCGTTCCCAGGAGATTCCATCTAATCAGGGAGTACATGGGGCACTCTGCCAGTAGGTGGAGGCTGGTCTCCTCGCTCTCCATGCACTCCGGGAAGATGGGGTCGGTCTTCACACCTATAATTGTTAAGTGTCTGTTTAGTTTGCTGTGTCCTGTTATTATCTCTATGACAAGCCTCATGTCCCCTCTTGAAAGTTTGGTGAGTTGGCTTGTCTTTTTCTTGTCGATGCCTTTTATGAAGATCTTTGACTGTCTCATTCCGGTCTTGGATCTCCACCTTCTGTTGGTTTCGGCTGTGATATTGCAGCTGATTTCTCCCTTGGTGATCTTGTGCGATATTGGCAGCCCGGGTTCGACCCCCACCAAGTTTTCTTCTGCTCCTTCTTTGGCTAGTTCGTCCGCTTTCTCATTGCCTGTGATTCTTTTGTGCCCGGGCACCCATGCGATGGTCATATCAGTTTTGTTAGCCAGATTCTCTAGGGACTCCTTGCATTCTTTCACAATTGCTGATGTTGTCTCTAATTTGCTTAGAGCCTTAAGCGCCGCCTGGCTGTCGCTGTAGATTGTCACTCTTCCTGTGTTATTCAGGTGGTTCCGTTATTCCGTTTGGAAGAGGCTGGCGAATTTTCCTAGAGGTATAGCTCTATTTATCTCCGATCTATCTTTGCACTTTATGTGTACTCCAGATCCGGAGAGTCTCGTTGATTCTTTCCTGGAGCCGTCCGTGTAGCATACAGTGCCACCAATGTCTGCCTTCCAGTCGTCTCTTGAGCCTATGTGTATTCTGTATTTTTTGTCGATGATTCTCTCCTTTCTTATCAAATTGTTGTTGCAGAGGATCATCGACATTTTCTCGTCGTAGTTCTTACTAATGCTGGCGTGGACTTTATCCATAAATGTTCCGATCCACTGGCCAGTGCTTCTAAGTTTGAACCATTGTTCAATTGCTTTCTTCTTTATTTCTAGGTCCAAGGGGTTAAGTCCCAATATGTTTTCCAGCGCGGCTGTGGGTGTGGTCCTCATAGGGCCTGTAGTCATTATGGTTGCTAGTCTTTGGACTTTCTCTAGTTCCGTTTTGTTGTCCTTTATTGTGGCTTTGTGTCACCATACTAAAGCACCATGTAGGATTCTGGATAGAATTATTGTTTTGTAAATCCAGAGCACTATCCCTGTTTTAATTCCCCAGGTTCTCCCTATTGCACTTTTACACTGCATTATGGCCATTTTAGCTTTATATCTTTTATTATTATTTCTATGTGTTACTTATATGAGTCTTGAAGGCGAGTTTGTTGTGCAGTGTTACACCCAGGTATCTAATCTCTTTCACTGTTTCCAGGATTTGGTTTTCTAGGTGCTGGTTCTACCTATCTTTCTTTTCTTGGTCAATAGGACTATTTTGGTTTTGTCAGGGTTGAGGTTCAGACCTTTACTCCTGCACCATTCTAGTGTCTCTTTCAGGCCTCTATTCATGATATTGCACATAACGCTGAGGACTTTGCCTGTGATCAGGAGCACCCCGTCTTCCGTGTACACTTGGGTGTATATATGCATCCTGTTTATTTTATTTTCTAATTCATCTATTAGTAGACACCACAGTAGGAGCGAAAGACATCCTACCTGTGGGAATCCCCTTATTGCTACCACCGTGTGAGTCATTCCTGCTATTTCTGCTTTTATCAGTCGGTGTTTAAGCATTTTTTTCTGGGTCTATTCCTTCACGATCCAGGGCGTCTTCTATTGAGTCCGGGGTGGCTCTGTTAAAAGCTCCATCTTCATCGAAGAAACGTCCCAGTGCGTATCCTCTGTCATCTATGGACCTCTGGACTCTTGTTACAAGATTGTGGAGGGCCGTTTCAGTCGATTTTCCCTCCATGTAAGCATGTTGGTTTTTGTGGAGGGCGATTCCATTTTAATCTATCTGTTCTCTTATTATTCTGACAATTATTTTCTCTAGTATCTTAAGGAGGAAGGATGAGAGGCTTATGCATCTGAATGCCTTGGCCTCCTGGTATGTTGTTTTCCCTGGTTTTGGGATAAAAACTGACCTAACCTCCCTCCATTTGCTTGAGATATAGCCGGCCCTTATGCTACTGTTGTAGAGAGTCAGAATATCTTTACCCATATACTTGCTTGCTACTTGAAGCATTTTCGGGAAGATTTCGTCCGGTCCAGCCGCCTTGTATGGCTGGAACGAGTGTATACTCCACCGTAAATGATCCTCTGTGATGATTGGCTTTGAATCCGGGCACTCGATGGGTGTTGGGTCAATTGGCGTGTCGTTCCCTTTATATTCTTCGCATTCGGGGAAGTGTGTTTCCAACAGAACCTTAAGAATATCCTTGGGATTTGTTAGTAGCTCTTCTCCTTTCTTTATGCTGCCTTGTTTGCATGTATTCACTTTGGAGAATGTTTTTACTAGTCGCGCTGCCTCGGGTTGTTTTTCAACCCTTACGCAGACCGCCTTCCAGCTTGTTCTGTCCTCCCTTCTGCATTCATTCTTGTATATATTTTTCTGCGCTCTGTATGCACGCCAGCTCTCATCATCATTCTTGTTTAGAGCGTTTCTGAGTGCTCTTCGTGTCTTTTTCCTTTGTTTTCCCAGTGCTTTTGTCCACCAGGGTTATCCTTTGCCTGGTTTTATCTCCTTATGCAGCATGCCTTATGATATGCTTCCCTGAGAGCCTTATCTAGTCTGTTGGCTTCTTTTTCTATTTCTGTCGTATCTTTTAGTGAGGTTTCGTCGCCTGGGCTCCATTGCTTTATGTTTTGCTCGTATGTTGTCCAGTTTGTTTTCCTCGCGTTCCTGATTAGTATCTTTTCTGTTCTGGATTCGATAGCAAAGGTGATTTGTCGGTGATCTGACATCGAGTCGCCTTCGTCTATCTTCCAATCTTTGATGTACCGGCTTATCTCATTCGTTGCGATGGTGATATCCAGTACTCCTTCTTGCTCTGGTGACAAACGTAGGCGTATTACCCACGTTTAGTATATTCATTCCTGTGCTACTGATGAAATCTAGAAGTAAGTCACCTTTTTTATTACATTATGTGCTGCCCCATACCACGTGGTGGGCGTTAGCGTCAAAACCTAAAATAATTGGAATATTCTTACCTTGATATTTTCTTATTGTGTCCTCCATTTCCTGGGATGGTGGCTCGAAGTCTCTCTCGCTGGGCAGATACGCGGAGAGTATGAGCGCCCTTACTTTTTTGCAATCTGTGCCCCTAGCACGAATAATATTCGAATTCGTAACGTAAACGTATCCCGAGAATGGAGCAATGCGACTGGCCGCCTGCCTACTGAGAACCAATCGCAATGCTCCATTCTTTTGATACGTTTACGTTACGAATTCTAATGTTATTCGTGCTCTGGGTACAGATGCTGACTGTTTATTGGTGAATATTAGGCATGAAATTATACAGAAAAGGCACGAGTTGTAAGGCATAATCAAAAATTCCCAATGTAATTAAGTACATAGCAAATGTTTTTCATTAATGATTTGTAACATATAACTTTGTAACGTGATCCAACAGACGTTTTCTTAGCAGAGTGCTAGGCCAAACACGTCGCATAATTTCATTTGCCAAGAGGAACATTTGTCAACTATCGAGCTAATTAAACAAGCTACGAACAGACGAGGAACAAAAATTTAAGTTGCGGGTATCTGCGGGAGTAGACACTGATAACCGCATACAGGTATCCGCAGATCTCTTTCTTTCTTGTGTGGTTAGTGGCCAAACTTTTGACAGAGTTGTTCAGGTCACCCATAGGCCATAGGTCTTGACCTAACGACTATTAACAACCGGGACCGACTTTTAACGTGCCCTCCGAAGCACGGTAATGCTAAGATGTAACACCACTAAACGATCACCCATCCCAATGGTAACCTTCACCAACGTTACTTAACCCAATGATCGTTTACCGAACAGTGAGCGCACCTCGCCATGAGCCTGTTGTGAAGATATAACAGTTTGGCATTACGAAAAAGCAAACTAGTTGCTAACAACAGTCACACATTTTTTTTCGAATACGTACCATTAATTTATTAAAATTGCTAACTGTTAACCCTGGGTTCTTTTTTGGTATTAAGATATAAACCTTTTTGGTTTTTGTATGCCGGATACTTAACAATTTTAATAAATAAGTTAGTTGAAACTTGTTCAATCTAAATTCGTTAATTCAAAATCTAACATTCTCCGTCTACCACATTTAGAACAATACACATTTTGAAACAAAACCCAAAACAAAACTTATTTCACCTGTACTCAGAATCCACTGCGAAGTTATAATACCTGCATATTAATAACGGACTGGATTAAGCTTAAGTTGGGAGAGGGGTTGAGCTGTTGCATTGTCTTGGTGTTCGTTGTTAGTTAGGGGCCACTTAGGCCGACCGTATTGTTTTCGGCCCCCGGCAACGCTGACACTCCTGGTTGGAAGCTTTCGTGAATAGCGCTGGCTGTATATTAGGTAGAATGGTAGGTTTAACGTTGATGTGTGTAAATTAATCTAATAAATAATAGTTAAAAATATTTTACACTCTTTTGTAAATGAACAAACTAAAAAATAAAAAATGAGAAAAGAGTAAACATTCATAGATACAGTTCTTTTTTATAGTACGGACATCCCTGGGATACCCGCGACTGACGAGGGTGGCTATGTCAGGCACGAATCAAATAAACAGCATGTCATCTTTGGTCATCGATTGACGATGGTGAGTTTCACATAGTGAATATAGTATTATATTGATTTACATCGTAGCATTCGAACGTTCTACTGCCACGTCAAACATATTGAAATTGACATAAATATCACTCTGAAATTATCGCGTAAATACAATACTGTGTGCCTATCAACTGAGATATAAATGCCATACAAGTTAAATTGCTGTTTAATAGATGCTGAAGGCTAACGCAGCTTAACTGAATTAGAGTAATTACTGCAATATTATAATCGTTAGCAGGCTTGCCAGCCGTCGAGAACACATTTGTCAAATCGTATTGCAAATAACTAGGTGGAAATAGCCACGAAAATGATAGATTGATCATCATCTTAGCATTGTTTTCAGTTGTATTCGAGACTTACACCTCAATGCCTGGGGTCTGCTTATGAATTTTCTTCACAATCTTTATATTAACTTGCGCTTTATGTAATTTCTTCGGGTTTAATCTTGCAATTTGATTTTGAAGCAGATATCCTCACACAATTTTGATGAAATTTTGCATACACGTTTAGTTTAGATGACCAGCTGATAATGGAATAGGAGGGTCGCCATAGCAGCTTCTAAATTAAATAAGATATACCCATTGAGTTTAGGCTGATTTGTTTTGTCTTAACAAACTCTCTGATATTCAGGGTCTGAAAACGGAGGTGGATTAGTACAATAGATTCTTTCAAGCTTGTTACTAAAAAATTTTTTATTATTATTCATTTTTATTTAGTACCTGTCCTAGTAAAGTTTTGACTGCTATAATAACATCAGCGTCGCTGACAAACTAAGTTATAGAGTGTTGTAAGACAAGTAGCGGTCTAAAAAGTTATTTTTATTGTCGTTCTTTCTGAAATTTGTTCTCATTTATCCGTGATTCTTTTGTTTCTGAAACTTATTTTGTTCGTAAATAGTAGTTTAAATACATTTGATAGTGTGATGTCAGAATATTGCCTAGAATCTAGACGATGATGATGATCTAGACTCTAGATCTAGACTCTAGATAAATGCTCAATTTGAAACGTATTATTTGGTTAAATAAAGAAAGGTCAATTGACATTTTAATATTTAATACATTTGGCAAGAATAGTGTTTGTTAATGGATCATTTGCTAAGTGAGTTTTTGTAAGATGATACTTTTGTCAAATGTCTCATTTGCCAAATGAACATTTGGTGAAACGTTGTTTGTCGAATTTGCCATTTGTCAATTATTTTTTGGTCAAACATTAGTAATCCTAATTATAGCAATACGATATCAAGGTATCACTACATAGTATAAAACAAAGTCGCTTTCTCTGTCCCTATATCCCTTTGTATGCTTAAATCATTAAAACTACGCAACGGATTTTGATGCGGTTTTAATAGATAGAGTGATTCAAGAGGAAGGTTTATATGTATAATACATCTTTAATATAGTAGAGGGAGCAGCGGGAACGGGATCTGATGCCATGCGGGCGGAAAAATATTGGCGGTACGAAGTTTGCCGAGTCAGCTAGTTTTAAATATAACTTCACTGAAATAAATATAGTAGCTAATATTCAAACCAAAAATCGAATACCCCAAAAGTTATTATGTGTGGTTTACGTAATCCATCCGGAATAAAGTTAATGAAATCAACTTAAACGTGAATTGGGTTAATTAAATCCATTATCTAACTTATATGACGCTAAATGATTGGATTAAATCCATTACCTGTGGAAATAAACCACATTGATTCAAGAGATGACGTAGTTATACAACCACGGGAGGCAAACCATACAATGAAATTTCTGCGAAATTAGAATTGACAATCAGTCAGGTTCTTTATCTGATAGAAAACCACAAGTAGGCAGCTTCACAAGCACTTTCACAATTATACAACATGGTATCTTATGTCGACCTCAAGGAAGAGATACTATTCTTATACCCTTTATCATAAGAAATAGTTTTGCCTAAACAATAAAGAGAGTAACTCAATGCAAATACGAGCCATATTGTACTGCTTACCATTATTACATAATTTATATGAGTAGCGATTCCTGTCAGATCATCTGATAGTTATAAAAGAAACATTACTTAAAGCGACATTCAGCAAAACAATGTCCATTTTCGAAACGTTTGCACGTGTTGGTTTCCACGCGATGTTCTCTTTTGTTTTTACTTTAATATATCTCTTTTAGAAGATGGAAGCTGAAACATAATTAATGTGGGTAGTGACAGAAAAACAACTCTTCTGTGAATTTTGGTTGTTAATGAGATTTTTTTCCGGTGTTTTGTCAGGTTGTTTATTTTTGGGGTTGTATAGTATGATATTCTAATATACGAATTATTATTAAATAATAAAAACGGTTATTTCAAGGCAGCCGCTTATCATTAATTAATTCATAAAAGGAAAATTGTATAAGCTATTATTAGATTCTTCTTCTTCTATCTATCTGCCTAGTTAGTAAAATACTTCATCTTATTTTTAATATTAACCATTTTTCATTCTTTTCATTTATATCCTCGTTTCAGCCCTTTTTCATTAACCAATCATTGTTTCAAGCTACTAAGAATATCATAAATAAATTCTAATTCAAAATTAATACTGCATTTGTGATAATAATAAAATGTATGTATATAGAGTACTCACTCATTTTCTTTCACTATTTTTTCGTGACTTTCTTCATTAATAATAAATGCACTTTGTTCATTCATATTCAAAACACTTTATAAAAAAATTACAGCTATTCACTGTTGTACATAAATACCTATACACCTATATACTTTCTCATAAATAGCTGCTTATGTATTCGTCCGATTTCGGAGCAGCTCGTCTCGATTCGTGCGAGCTTCGTAGAGTCGTACAATACGGCTAGTTGCACGCACACGAACACCGTGTCGAAGACTGCCGAAAAGAAACGAGCGTGAGGTTTTTTCGTTACGGAATTTCTGGATTCGGTCCCCGCGCTCAAGGCCCTCGATAGAAGCTATGCAATAGCTTAAAAGGATTATGCCATGAATTGGTGAAATAACCTAAGTGTACACAGTATTTATAAAATATTTTTCTTCGTCCTTGTACTAATCCAGGTCGCATTCGAAGCTTTCACCTCGGAGTCCAGGATCCGCTATATTTTTAGAACATTATCTGACCCAATAACGATTACTACTTGTATTCTAATAGTTCACGATGAAGTGGCGAACATGCAAGGCCCTTTACATCACAGGTCGAGCAATCCAATTACAGGATTAGTCAACACTAAAGTGGGTGAAGTGAGGCGAGACAACGCCATCCGACGATGTCCGGACAAATGAACTTGGATAATAAATGTAATATTGCCTGAGTGATTGATTTGTGCGTCTGTATTCTGATTTGTTTGAGGTAAATAAGGAAATTTCTACATACCATTTACTCTCTTTAGTGAATTAAGTAAGGGCATGAGATGATGATGGGAATTAGAAGTGATATTTTATCCCTCTATATGCTGTCCCGTTGTCAATTGTCGATAGGTCAAGCCAGAGGTCCATTTGGGTGACCTAAAATCACTCTGGCAGTGGTTGGCCGCAAACCATCAAGCTATGAGTCGTTCCCAATATAGTCGAATAAAAAGCATTTCATATCATATTTAATTATACTCTTTATTTCAGATACAATTCATATTATGTTAGTAAAAGATTTATAGACTATTATGGTAAAGTTTAGCACATTTTTCACACGCATTTCGCATAACGCAATTTTTACGAATGGTATTATTTGAGTATGGTCCTTATGTTTTACTACTCTCTGCTTGGGCTTGAAGTTCATAAATTGAAGTGTCAGATGTAATTAATTTTAAGAGAAGATATGTTTTATCACACTTGCTCATAAACTGGCTCTAATTCTATCGCAATTAGGCACATAAACACCTATAATCAAACTGTGGCTATTCGATTGTTATAATGAATTATAACAATCGAAAAGCCAGTAAAATTAAAAAAAAGAATCTATAACTCATTTGTAAACAAATGAGTTAGGGATTCTTTTTTTATTTTTTTTTGGTTTAGTAGCTTTGTTCTTAAAAACAAGTTTCGAGACAATAAAGGTCGTGTTAATAGTACAAACAAATAAACAAATATTTATTACTTGCTCATTTTATGCAACTTTGTATTTAAATAGATAATTTAAACTTGTATGTGTTTAATAAACCTAACTTTCACTCAATTAATCTCTGTAGAAACTTTAAATGTAACATTTAGTCCGCGATAAAAAAAAAGACGGGTTGCACTCTGGGAGTGCCGGCAGAAGTGAAAACATTTTCTTTTTTTCTTTCTTCGTTATATACATAGAAAAAGATAAAAAAGAACATACCATACCATACCTATAATATAGCGCTAATCATAGAACATATCACTTATTTTCTGCTAATTTTCTGTCAGAAGAAATTAATAAATTATGAAAAGAAAAAATAAACACAAAAAGTAATAAATTACAGAAAGAAAAAATAATCATAAAAAGTAATAAATTACAAAAAGAAAAAATAATCGCAAAAAGTTTCAGAAGGCCAGGTGGTTTGAACCCGATACTATCTGAAACTATAAGGACTTACAGTCGAAGTGCTTACCGTTAAAGCTACGACGCTATCTATGGTAAATTGCAAAATAGATAGTCTTTACCTAATCTTGTATGACGTCAGTCGTCGGTTACGGTTCAAAGGTCAACTAATCCTGACGCTTCCTTAACATTTTACACCCATCCAACGCCGCTAAAGAAGTTTTCACTTCAAAAATCAGACTTTAAGTCTATAGCCGATCGATAGAAAAGAAAAATCCACTATTGCGAAAAAAAAAATCACAACTCGTTTTCACTTTTGAAATTTTAGCTATTTATTAATCAAAATCTTACAAGTACTAGTTATGAAGAAAATGATTTATTGTAGAACGTCCGATATTTGATGTATTTGATGTGAAGCTCTTAACGTTATGGAATGCTTACTACCTGAAAACTGCACGGTAAATATCTATTTTAGTATTTTTTTATTCACAAGAATGTCGAAAAACATCGTAGGACACAAATGCGTATTCATAATTACTGTCCTTGGCTCTTTTAAGACCCTCACCTAACGGCTCGAGTCTCAATGGCGCGTCAGCGGTAATAACCAACTTTACACACTTGTATCATAATGTACTATTATATGCGGTTTCGCACCCCGCTTAAAGAACCCGGTAATATTGTTAATAGAAAAAAAAGCATTACAGTTTTCTTTAATAACATTGCTGAGTACTTTCCCAATCGATTTCAAGTTAAGATGAAGAATCCATTATCCATTATTATTAGAGGTATTGGAATATTTGCCATGTTGTATTGTTTCGAGTTTCCGATATTTCGGCGCTGTTGCAAATACCATGACCACGGAGGTAACCATGATAGTTTAAATACCTATATGGAGAATCCAGTACTGTCCAGCCTCCTCTTTACTCATAGATGATAATCTAGTCTAACTGTCATCTCAATCTTCTATTCACATTGTTTTTCCATCCTATCCCGGCGTCGGGTTTCTAATCAGTTTAGTGATAAACCTATAAGACTCCAACTGAGACACTAATAGGACGTTTGATAAACCTGATCCAATTGTCCTAAGTACGCTTTATTACATAACTCCAACATGAAGGGTAGAATATGAACTCCACCATTTACGCCTAACTCTAATCTATTTGTTAAATGAGAGGGCACTCAGTTTTTTCTTGTTGTTCAACGGAAAAAGAGGAGTATATTAAATTTAGGGTGTGTGCCATAGTCACAAGCACAGGGCAAGCAGGCAGGACACAGACTACGGCTGGTGTAACTTGGGCGTAACGTCAATCAATCTAAAGGCACATGTGTACCTGTACCATGACCGCGTTAGATTCCGTTAGCATTGCTGAAGAGCCAACTTTTATGAGGTTTGAAAGTTTATGTGATCTAAATAGCTCTTAACTATGATTTATGAATTTTTATCCAGGTGTTTGAAAATTATCAGCTCATGTCGACATCTCGTTAATTTTTAATTCCTGTTAGATACAGCTGTGTATGCAACCTTCTTGCTTGAAACGTTTTTCTTATGCAAATAAGTTTGAGTTATGTTGTTCTTAGTTAATAACAGCTTAACCAAATTTCCAAAATAAACGCAAAATGTGAACGTGTCTCCGTCTCAACTTAGAACTGATTTGTAACAAACTTGTGAAATAAAAGTAAAACACGATACACGCATGAACTCTTTAGGTCTTGACTGAAACAACAGATTTTGGGTATAATAAACCTCTACCTACTTCTTTAGGGGCAAAACGCTAAATAATGAATATATAACCAAAAGAGTAAACGCAACTTAAAATGAAATCACTGAAAGCATGTTACACATGGTCAACCCAAGTAACACGCCGCATCAACATCGAACCATACTCATTGCACAATAGCCCCAATTACTTACACCAAGTGCAAGCGCAGCAGAACGTGCGTTGCACGCGGCCCCAAATTACACGGAGTGCAAGCACAGCAGCATGTGAGCGACCGAATGACGTCAACCGACGTTTCCTTCATTCGGGAAACATTACGCCAACCATTATATTTTAGATCTTACATCGATCAACTAGTTATAATTAAATGTAAATTAAAAAGTTAATAAATTAGTTTTTATAAAATAAATTTGCATTTTTTTGAGTCCTCTGGCTGCACCCATCGTAATTGGCGCAGTCGGTAGGATAGTCAAGTAAAGTCAGTGAATCGATCACGGGCAACGGCTATCACGAACCTACAGGAGTGCGGCTAGAAGGAGTATCCAGAAATCGATACAACAGAGAGATGCAGATTTGGTGAGTACCTAGATCTTACTAGAGTTGCTCGCCTCCCTATACTTTAATTTTTCCTTGTGCAAATTCCCTTGTGTACTTTCCTAGTGTTAATTTCCTCAAGCGTTTCTATTAAATTTCCAAAATTTTTCACCCAAGAAAATCACGGACCTCTAGGTCATTAAATTCTAATAGAATCTCGCAGATCGATGCGAATAGGAACTTAGATTGTATCCCAGAAATTCCAGAAGACGAATCTGTTGAATTAGTATTTAATAGTAATTTAATTTCAAATATGAGTGGTGAGTTGGTTGATCAAGTTTACAAGGCCTTACGCCTGTTACCCGAATTTGACGGCAACCCGAACGTGCTCACGCGGTTTGTGCAGTTATGTGACCAACTGGTTGCGCAATTTGTGAGGGCAGAGCCCGGGTTTGAGCTAAGTAACCTATCCTTATTAAACGGTATTCTCAATAAAGTCACCGGACATGCCGCGCGCACAATTAATGCAAACGGGATCCCTGAAAACTGGCAAGGCATTAGAAATACATTAATTAATAATTTCGCAGACCAACGCGATGAGACCGCTTTATACAATGATTTAGCCTTATTAACCCAGAGAAGCTTAACGCCACAAGAGTTCTATGAGAAATGTCAAAGTTTATTCAGTACCATTATGACCTATGTAACCTTACACGAATCTATACCTACCACGGTAGAAGCGAAACGTGCTTTATATAGGAAGTTAACCCTACAAGCTTACGTTCGAGGTCTTAGAGAACCATTAGGGTCACGTATTAGGTGCATGCGACCTGAGACGATCGAAAAAGCCCTCGAGTTTGTGCATGAGGAAGTTAATACCTTGTATCTACAGCAGCGTAACGACCATTTACCGGAACGCAGAGCTATGCAGTCCACGTCCTCGATTGATTATACTAACGGTAAGTTATTTAAATTGCCTGTACCGCGACCGTTTACTGTTTCATCCCCTTTTGATCAGCCTGGTCCCTCAAAGACCTTTTATCAGCCACAGCCGACAGGGCCAATGCAAACTTGGAGACCCCAAGTACCCTTAAACCGCGGTCCTTCGCGAACCCAACAAGTGTTCAGCGCACCCCCGCCCAACTATAGACCCCAGAGTAATGTGTTCCGAGCGCCTCAACAAAGGCAAGGTTATACTATGCCCCCGAATAATGGCCCTAAGCCCATGAGTGGTGTAAGCCACTTCACTCCCAGATTTATGCCTAGACCTCAGACAGGACATGACTGGACAAGACACGGAAACCCACCTCCATCTAACTACTTCAAAACTCGCGAGATGAACATGAATGAGATAGATTTCTATGACTATCGTGAATACCCCGACTTTGCCTATGAGAGCTATGACGGTCAGTTCTACCCCGAACCTTACACCTACGAGTCCGTGCATGAGCCCTCAGCTTATAGCGATTATGTTCCCGCGTACGTAGAAGAACATCAAGAGATCCCCGAAAGAACCTCTGCCGAAAATCAGGATTTTCAAGTAACCCCGAAATCAGACAAGCCAAAATAGAAATTAATCTACAAACCCAGAGACAACTTCCATATATACAAATCGCGAACCCTCCGCTTAAGTTATTAATAGATACTGGTGCGAATCAATCTTTTATTAGCCCGGATATTGTAGAAAGATTTTATTCTCATATTCAGTGTAATTATGACCCCTTTGAGGTTACTAATATTCACGCTACTACTCGTAATAACTATTCCATTACCTTACCTTGTTTCACAGAGTTTAACGAAGCTTGTGATATTACCCTTTTCATTTACAAATTTCATAATTATTTTGACGGCTTAATTGGCTTAGATTTACTAGAGAAATTTGAATCAAATATAGATTTAAAAAGTAAAGCTCTTATTACACGTAACTCATCCAATCCTTTATGCATGTACGATTCGCGAAATTGTAATCTTTATGAGGACATAGTGCCCGCCAATTCATCCAAATTAGTTAGAGTCCCTATTAATTTCCATGATGGTGACGTCATAATAACTGAGCAGATTATATCCCATTGCTCTATTCGCGACTGTGTTACCTCCGTCAAAGATAATCGCGGTATTATAGAGATCACTAACCCAACAAAACATGATGTAGTATTCTCAATGGATAGACCAGTTAGTGCAGAACTTTTCAATGAACAGTGCGCCAGCATCCATCAGCCTAATAATCGCGTCTCCGAGGTAATATCACGACTTCGCACGGACCATCTGAATCCTGAAGAACGAGCCAACTTAGAATCACTTTGTGCCCAATACGCGGACGTTTTCTACATTGACGGTGAACCTCTAACTTTCACCAATCAGATAAAGCATAGTATTCGCACCACAGACGAATTACCTGTCTATACCAAGACCTATAGATATCCCTTCGTTCACAGACAGGAAGTTCAGGATCAGATTACCAAAATGTTGAATCAAGGGATAATCCGCCCTTCACAATCAGCTTGGAGCTCCCCCATCTGGGTGGTCCCTAAGAAAGCTGACGCGTCTGGGAAGATCAAATGGCGCATAGTAATAGATTTTCGTAAAGTCAACGAAAAGACTATTGATGACAAATACCCGATTCCCAACATCAATGACATCTTAGATAAGCTTGGTAACTGTCATTATTTCACAACTCTAGACCTTGCGAGTGGTTTCTACCAAGTTGAAATGGACCCAGCCGATATTCACAAAACGGCTTTTAATGTAGAGCATGGTCATTTCGAGTGTTTACGCATGCCGATGGGTCTTAAGAATTCACCGTCCACGTTCCAACGTGTGATGGATAACGTCCTTAGGGACCTCCAAAACGTCATATGTCTCGTCTACCTTGACGATATAATAGTATTTAGTGTATCCCTGCAGGAACACATGGTAAACCTAGAAAAAGTATTTAAAAGATTAAGGGAATCGAACTTCAAGATTCAAATGGACAAGTCGGAGTTCCTGAAGTTGGAGACCTCATACCTAGGTCACGTAATAAGTAAAGATGGTATTAAACCTAACCCCGACAAGATCTCTGCCATCCAGAGCTTCCCTATTCCCAAGACAGCTACTGAGATAAAACGTTTCCTTGGCTTGTTAGGATATTACAGAAAGTTTATTCCTGACTTCGCACGCATTACTAAACCTATGACACAATGCCTCAAGAAAGGTTCTAAGATCACGTTTACCGATCCGAGGTACGTTGACTGTTTCGAGAAGAGTAAGTCATTGTTAACTAACGACCCTATCTTACAATACCCAGACTTCTCTAAGGACTTTGTCCTTACGACTGACGCATCTAACTTTGCCATAGGTGCTGTCCTTTCCCAAGGACCCATAGGACATGACAAGCCCATAGCCTACGCCTCTAGGACCCTGAACTCTAGCGAAACTAACTATAGTGTAATCGAAAAGGAGTTATTAGCCATGGTTTGGGCCACTAAATATTTTCGTCCATACCTGTTTGGCAGAAAATTTAAGATAGTAACAGATCATAAACCTTTGCAATGGGTAATGAATCTTAAAGAGCCCGGCTCTAGGCTCACTCGTTGGAGACTTAAGTTGAGTGAATATAATTTCACTACAGTGTACAAGACAGGCAAACAAAACACCAATGCCGACGCATTGTCCCGCATTGAGATAAATAATGAGGACACTATGTCGATTGTAGTTAATGCATCTGAAAACCCTCAATCAATAGTGGGTTCTGAAACTCTGACGGCCCCTACTAACAACCATAATATACCCGACAACTCCGACACAGCGACTATCCACACTAGTAATGAAAACCCAATTCTAGAGGTCCCAATATCAGACGAGCCCCTAAATAAGTTCAGTAGACAAATCTGTTTTGTTCTCGTAGGAGACATAAAAAAACGACCGACAATAACTAAACCCTTTGAAACACATACCCGAACGACCATACAACTCTCTGAATCTAATTTAACTAACGACGTCATCAACGCAATTAAGGAATATGTGAACCCTAAGGTCAAAACCGGTCTAATTATTCATCCCCATCTCGCTATGTATAAGATTATCCCCATAATTCAAGATAATTTCAGAAAATCATCAATGAACATAGTCTTAACAAAAGTTGAATTAGAAAATGTTAAGGACTACTTGCGTCAACAGGATATTATCAAAAAATATCACGAGGGGAAAACCAACCACCGTGGTATTACCGAATGTTATTTGGCCTTATCATCCAAATACTATTGGCCCAAGATGAAAGAACACATCGCTAAATATATAAATGAATGTGTTATATGTGGCCAGGCTAAGTACGACCGCCATCCTGTTACCCAAAGATTTAACATTGTACCACCCCCTAGTAAACCCTTTGAGATTGTCCATATAGATCTATTTACAGCCCAAACTGAGAAATTTTTAACCATTGTAGACGCTTTTTCCAAATACGCGCAAGCTTACCATCTCAGAGACAGTACCGCCTTAAGTGTAGTACAAAGTTTACTCGTTTTTAGTACCCATCACGGGATTCCATTGACCATTGTCACAGACGGAGGCCCGGAATTCACTAATCAAATTTTCTTAGAATTTTGTCGAGTTCATAACATAATTCACCACAAAACATTAGCGTATTCCCCTAATGATAATGGCATTGTAGAAAGATTCCATTCAACCATCCTAGAGCATCTCAGGATATTGAGGCTGGAGCAACGAAATGAACCAGTCATTAATCTCATGCCCTACGCCATCTTAGCCTATAATAGTTCTATCCATAGTTTTACTAGATGCAGACCCTTAGACCTGATCACTGGACATTTTGATCCTAGAGACCCGATAAACATTGACTTAACCAAACACCTACTCCAACAGTACTCGCAGGACCATAGGAAACGAATGACTCAGGTATACGACTTGATAAATCAGACATCTTTACATGACCGAACACAACTGACTGAGAACCGCAATAAAGATAGAGAACCCGAGGAAAACTACACCCCTGACCAACAGGTGTTTGTGCGCAACCCTACGGCGTCCCGACAAAAGTTAGCCCCACGTTATACGCAAGACACTGTACTTGCAGATCTTCCCATCCATATTTACACTAAGAAAAAACGAGGTCCAGTAGCTAAATCTCGCCTTAAGCGAAGTCCTAAGAACCCCACCTTGTTGCAGGATACTACTATGGCTGACGACCCTGCATCCAGCACACGGACAGGAGATAACAATTGACTCTCTCGACAGCGGACCAGGACTTCTTCCTTTTAAATTGGGAATGGCGAAGATCATCTCCCATTATCACTCCTTTTTAAGTCATATTGATCTAGCTAATATTCATCTCCAAATCGAATTAGCAAAATCTCAAATGGCCGAACTAAAACCCTTAATCAACAATAAAACCCTTTCTCTATTTGATCCTCACTTAGAACATCTTAACAATAAGATTATTTCAATGAGCAATAAAATCAGTATGTTTGAAGCATCCCGAAGTAAAAGAGGTCTCATTGATGGTTTAGGCTCTGTTATAAAATCAATATCTGGTAATCTAGATTACACCGATGCCCTTAAATACGAAAACGCTATAAACATTTTGCGTAATAATGAACACAAATTAGAATTAGAAATTAATAACCATATCAGCTTAAATAGTAAATTCATCTCGCACAGTTCTCAGATAATTAACAGCATAATCTCAAATCAAGAGAAGATGAGTAAAGCAATAAACCAAATTTTGGATAGCGATGCCAGTAGAGATACAGACTTAATTAAATACGCCCATCTGGCACAACATTTATTAATTCTAGGAGATAATATAGAAGACCTTTATGAAGAGTTAGAAAATTTAGAAAATACTCTAACGTTTATTCGTGCATCGAGCACCCCATATTCTTTATTTAGTTTAGATGAAATTAAAGATATGTTAAGCAAACTAAAAGCGCTATACTCTAACTACGAAATCCTTGACGTAGAAGCTAAGCACTTCTATGAAATAATTAAATTGGGTTATTTTTATTTAGATAAAAAAAATAGTATTAGTTATTAAGGTCCCAATTGTCGATTCCTCTATATATGACTTTTACAAGTTATCCCTTATTCCTAATAGAAACCACGAAATCCTTATACCACCCTCACCTTTTGTAGCAATCTCTAGTTCAGATTCTAGGTACATAGAGACAGAATGTCCGAAGGTCAACTCCCTATATCTCTGTGAGTCGGTACCCAGCCTCCAGGTTCAGAGTCAACCAGGTTGTATCCAGCATCTGATAGCGCATCAGGAACTTCAGCCCAACTGTGAGATGACACCCGTAGCTCTCACCACCGAAGCCCTAGAAGCCCTGGATGACAAGCATTACACTTTGAGTTTTCCCACACCAACCAAAGTGAAGATATCTTGCGGTCAAGAACAATATCGGACCCTAGAAGGAAGCTACTTAGCCGTAATCCCGTTCAACTGTACTTTGAGAACTCCAACTTTCACCATCTCCAACTCCAATGACCATATCAAGGGACACGTCATAAGGATCATCGAAATGCCCCCATACAACGAGTCAAGACATAAAAATTACCAGAAGCTCATCTTAAATTCACCAAGTCTGCAAAAACTTCATACACTGAACAATGAGATAGCGACGCAACCACCTATACACCTAGATGACGCTACCGATCCAGCTATATACCACACCACTATACTCATGTACCTCACACTCGCCGGTACATGTGCATTCTTCGCTACTATGCTCTACCGCCGGCTACGCACAAGAAGAATATCCAGGAACGCCACCGAAGACTGCAGCAACAACACTGAGGTCGTCTATGCAGTCCCGGCGACACACATCATTAACCCCAGCCAAATAAGGATTGATCCCATACAACTACCAGCGACTCTCTTGAACAAGTCCATCGATACTCGCTGTTCTTCGGGGGGAGGTGTTACACATGGTCAACCCAAGTAACACGCCGCATCAACATCGAACCATACTCATTGCACAATAGCCCCAATTACTTACACCAAGTGCAAGCGCAGCAGAACGTGCGTTGCACGCGGCCCCAAATTACACGGAGTGCAAGCACAGCAGCATGTGAGCGACCGAATGACGTCAACCGACGTTTCCTTCATTCGGGAAACATTACGCCAACCATTATATTTTAGATCTTACATCGATCAACTAGTTATAATTAAATGTAAATTAAAAAGTTAATAAATTAGTTTTTATAAAATAAATTTGCATTTTTTTGAGTCCTCTGGCTGCACCCATCGTAATTAGCAGGTAAACAAGTATTAAATCTCGGTTTATGTACCGAGATTTAATACTTGTTTCACTCATTTCTTCAGACCCGCGATTTTTAGCACTCAAACTTCCTCAAACTCAAAATCTTATATTACGCGTACCTAATTCACTTGAGCAACCAAAGTGGGGATTCGCCACAATCGCGGCCGTCAGACCGTTCGTGGACGAGTGGCTGGAGAGGAGACATGGTACCGGTTGTCACAGATACTTACCGGACACGGTAGCTTCGGTAAGTATCTGTGGCGAAGACACCGGGAAACCACGGCCGAGTGTCAGCACTGCGAGGACTGCAGCGACGACACAGCGCTCCACACGCTGGTGGAGTGCACAGCGTGGGCGGAACAGCACCAGGTCCTCGTGGTGGGTCTGGACGTGGACACTCTCTCGCTCGAGACCATGGTCTCCAGCAGGAATAAGTGGGACTGCGCGGTCTCTTTCTGCGAGCAGGTCATGCTCGTGAAAGAGGCGGCGGGGCGGGAGCGGGAGAGAACTCTCCCACCCGAGTTTCGCCGTCGGCGGCTTGGGCGCCGTCGTTGTGGGCTGCTCACTGTCCTTACAGAAGCAGGCCAATGACGCCATCGTGATGTGAGGGATTTACGAACCACCTCCTAGGCGAGGCCGCAGCTGTAGGTCTGTTGGTAGTCCTGGAACATCCTTCCGAGGGCTTACCCGGGGCTACTAACCGCAGGCTATTAGGCATAACGTGAGAATTTTTAGTCGGTAGGAGTCCGGCATAGCATCCATGAAGGATCCATTGCTCATAATGTTATCGTAACGCAAAACACTGAGTACATTTATTTCAAAACTCCTTTTGTTTCTGGAAATTGGGTAATCAGATTTTGATGATTTCATCAACGACTGTGGTTTAGATTATGAATGAAGTTCATGTCATTATAATACATAATGATATGTTATATATAATAACGTTAGATACAGTTACTTCTATTTTTTACTGAAGTGAATAGAGATCACATCTTACCACTTACTAAGATCTTCGCGTACACCTTTCGCATTTTCTACTTCCGTAAATATTTTTATACATGCATACTTGTTGAGAGAACTCTTGACCTGGCCTTCCCTTAACCATACCTACTAGGCAGTTTAGCGATAAGGAGTTAGGTAAAAAATTAAAAATGATGATAACTAAAAATTGCACTGGAAACACGTATTTTCATTTCTGGGGTTCTAGACAAGTGCCACGATCGTCAGTAGAAACGCATAGAATAGAATGACAAATGAATGGGATTTACTACTTGCAATACGATTCAACGGATAGAACTTAAAATTGGAAGCCAAGCCGAATTTACAAGCAGTCCAATCGATTGCAACGACCGAGAAGTGCATTATTATCTACAGCAAGCTAGCCACGATGAAACCATTCGAAACACGAATAGATTATGAAATGTATGGAACTGACATACGCTTACGACTAATTGGGTAGCCAACGGCGAGGAGCAATGTAATGGGTAGCCACGATGTTACTTTCATGAACGAATACGACTGCTTATTTTTTACAAAATGGCGAGTGTTTGATAAACATATGCTTGCATTTTTAGTAAAATGCATGAAGTTTGTTTGAAAAGGGTTGCGTATAATGACGAAGTGTGGCAAATGTGTCACAAAAAAAATATTACTCGTTAGTTATTAGACCGCATTTCTTTAGGTTACACACAAGAGTAGGAAAGTGGGATATTAGTGATATTACAGTGAATTATGATTTTTTGTGTTGATTCCATATCTCTTTAGAAGCCTGTAAACCTTCACAAATCCTCTAAAACAACATAGGCATTTTTCATCATCATTAACGACAACCATTACAACTCGAATAATGTGTGTAATATAGTTCCTGGCAGTGCGAGTGTGACGCCTCTGCTGTTGCACATGTTCACCGTTCATAGGCCACGGTAGCCACTTTCCATCAGGTGGGCCGTGTGCTTGTCTTTCACCTAAGTGACTCAAAAATATACTACTGTTTTCTATATATATTAATATATAAAGGACATTGTGCATTTTGTTAGTGATTTTGTTAAGAATGAACGTAACAACTACTATTGACATATTTTTCTAATAAAGTTTTATCCAGGTTCACACAACACCTTTTATTAACAAGAACATTTAGCGGATTAATATAAATGAAACATTCATTTTAATTATAATTTTTTAATAATCTGCATCATATATTCACAGAATGTGTAGGTACTAAAACCGTTGCTGGATTAATATTGGCTTCATGCCCAGTTTAAGAACCAAATAATTGTCATTACATGACCACAGCAACTCTCCGTCCTTTGCCTACAATACAGCTGCAGCAGTATGGATTCATAGCTTCTCCGCTATAGTCATTAGTCTCATATGAAATATATAGATGACAGATATATAAATTGCACATTATTTTGAGGTTATTCGATCAGCTCTTTGCCAGCATGGATGACATATTTGGTGTGTTCTTCATCTGCAAGTAAAACATACCTAATTAATATTACTTTATATTCATATTGCCTTAATTGTTGCTACTACCAACCACACATTTATACCCTGTCCAACAAATAACTTTCCTTTTAAAAGTTGTAGTTATGTGATTTAATATGACAATCGATTTTTTTTATGAAGTATCAATGGTTATGCATTTCAATATTTTTTAAATTTGTCGAAATTTTATGTGAATGTTATAAATTGAAAAAATTTGGTTGCCTGTAAAGTCGGTATACAGGCGAAAGTTTTACGTGACAACGACTTTGAGTGGTAAAATAATTTTAATGTGAATATTCATTCGTATAGTAGGAAGAAGGATGAAATAATAGATGAACCGGTGTGTATGCCTATCTCTCTCACTCTCTCTCTCGCTCTGTCTCTCTCGCTCTTAGGCGGGCTAACTGTGCTCGAGTGGAAGGGACGCGTGCCTTTCACTTTTTATGTCTGTCTCTCTCGCTCTTAGGCGGGACGCGTGCCTCTCACTCGCTCTCATTGTAAGCGCATAACGCGGAACGTAACGCAGAGCGTAACGCAGTTTCTTGAAGTGTCGCCCGGCAAACCAATTTATAAGACGTTGTCACGTCAATAAAACTATTTTTAAGGGGTTTTCCTATGCCACAAATACATTATACATACACACAGAAGGTTATAAATGTGAAAGAGATTATGCCAAATTTTTAATTCCTACACCACATTGTGTTGTTGTTCATTGTGGGTAAAATAATCCTCGATTATAAAAACCAGACTATTATAGTTACTAATAGTTATTATAGTTGCACTACATATTAACATGCTAGTATGATTGGACATAAATTTACCACTTTTAGATACCACCACTGTCTAATAACAAACAACCATTTCAGTGAAACGACGAGTATGCCTTGCCCTCTGCTTTTGGGCTATGACTGTGCCCAGCCATACAATACTGCATGGCACAGACTTGTAGTCCAGTCCATTCTGCGTTCAGTCTCAATATTTAAGCTAGGATCAACGTTGAGATCGGGTTCAGTCTCCAAAGATGCGCCAGAGTCGTTCATCAGATTTCTTTTTCAATTTTCAACATATAATGTTATGTTTCAGTATTCACATTTCAGAGTGCCAAAACCATGGACGTATTCGGTATTGTATAGGTACTCAAAACAAATTTCGTGTAACAAAACGAATGACAGTTGGTTTTTTTTTATGAATATTATTGGCATGGTAACAAGACCTTTAAGCCATGTCTTCATTTGTTTGTATCTTCATTTATTGATGATGATGAGAATGAGTTAATAATGTTGATGTTGAAGATGATTCGAGATATCTCGATTAATGCAAGAAGAAATATCGACTAGTTAAGTAAGGTAAAAGCGCCAATGATAGACATTTTAAGGACCAATCAAACTTCAGTCTGCAAAATTACACATATTTTTAAAAAAAGAATGGTCTTAAAACTTCTCTTAATTTAGACATTAGCAGATAAAATCTTTATAAACCAACATATTTCTACTTTATATATAATTATTATACACATGGTAAACATGGTAAACACTAATAGTCGATAATCACATAAAACTGATAGAAAATCTAACCATAAAAATACGGCAATGAGCATAGACCGTAAGCCAGCGACAGGTTCTCATGACCAATCGCCTCCCGGGAGATACTTCGTGCAGTGGTTAAGGAAGTCAAATCATGAATTTTCGTGGTTGTCAGCTGGCACTTTGTTGGTGGGGTAAGCAGCGGTGACCGTGACCGCTCAAACATGTAAAAAAATGAAAAAAATTCAGTCATTTCCTCCCGGCTGAAAATTGGCTAAATTACAGTTAAGCCAATGTCTTGAAGGAAAAAAATTGTCAGCTGCTCATATCGCGGTGGAAAACCTGTCAGCTGGTGACCTAAAGTTGTAAAAAAAAAAAAAAGTCGTCAGTCATTTCCTCCCGGCTCAAAATTGGCTAAAATACAGTTTAGCCAATACCTTGAAGGAAAAAAATTGTCAGCTGGCCATATCGTGGTGGAATACGCGTCAGCTGGTGACCAAAAGTTCAAAAAGTTGTATGAAAAATTAAAATCGTCAGTCATTTCCTCCCGGCTCAAAATTGGCTAAAATATAGTTGAGCCAATACCTTGAAGGAAATAAGTTGTCAGCTGCGCATATCGCGGTGAAAACGCCTCAGCTGGTGACGTGGCCAAAATTCAGCCATTTTTTCACTGCTCAAATTTGACTAAAATACAGTAAAGCCAATGCCTTGAAGGACAAGAAATGTCAACTGCAAATGCCCCGGTGGAAAATGCATCAGCTGTTCACGTGACAAAATTCAGTCATTTCCTCCCGGCTCAAAATTGGCCAAAATATAGCTAAGCCAATACCTTGGAGAAAATAAATTGTCAGCTGCTCATGCCGCGGTGGAAAATGCGTCAGCTGGTCACGTGATAAGATTCAGTAATTTCCTCCAGGCTCAAAATTAACCAAAATACAGATAATCCAATACCTTGAAGGAAATCTATTGGCAGTTGCCCATGCCGCGGTGGAAAATGCATCAGCTGGTCACGTGACAAATTTCAGTTATTTCCTCCCGGCTCAAAATTGGCCTAAATATAGCTAAGCCAGTACCTTGGAGGACTAAACTTGTCAGCTGCCCATATCGCGGTGGAATACGCCTCAGCTGGCGACGTGGCCAAAATTCAGTAATTTTTTTCCGGTTCAAAATTGGCCAAAATACAGTTCAGCCAATGCCTTGAAGGACAAGAATTGTCAGCTGCAAATGCCCCGCTGGAAAATGCATCAGCTGGTGATCTGACCAAGTTCCGTCATTTCTTCCCGGCCCAAAATTTGCCAAAATATAAGTAAGCCAATACCTTGAAGAAAATAAATTGTCAGCTGCTCATGCCGCGGCGGAAAATGGGTCAGCTGGTCACGTGTGTCAATTTTGTCACGTGACTAGCTGATGCATTTTCCACCTCGGCATGGGCAACTGCCAATAGATTTCCTTCAAGGCATTGGATTATCTATATTTTGGCCAATTTTGAGTCCGGAGGAAATGACTGATTTTTTTCACGTGACCAGCTGACGCATTTTCCACCGCGGCATGAGCAGCTGACAATTTATTTTCTCCAAGGTATCAGCTTAGCTATATTTTGGCCAATTTTGAGTCGGGAGGAAATGACTGAATTTTGTCACGTGAACAGCTGATGCATTTTCCACCGGGGCATTTGCAGTTTACATTTCTTGTCCTTCAAGGCATTCGCTTTACTGTATTTTGACCAAATTTGAACCATGCAAAAATGGCTGAATTTTGGCCACGTCACCAGCTGAGGCGTTTTCCACCGCGATATGCGCAGCTGACAACTTATTTCCTTCAAGGTATTGGCTTAACTATATTTTGGCCAATTTTGAGCCGGGAGGAAATGACTGACAATTTTAATCTTTCATACAACTTTTTGAACTTTTGGTCACCAGCTGACGCGTATTCCACCGCGATATGGCCAGCTGACAATTTTTTTCCTTCAAGGTATTGGCTTAACTGTATTTTAGCCAATTTTGAGCCGGGAGGAAATGACTGACGATTTTAATTTTTTTTACAACTTTAGGTCACCAGCTGACAGGTTTTCCACCGCGATATGAGCAGCTGACAATTTTTTTCCTTCAAGACATTGGCTTAACTGTAATTTAGCTAATTTTCAGCCGGGAGGAAATGACTGAATTTTTTTCATTTTTTTACATGTTTGAGCAGTCACCGCTGCTTACCCCACCGACAAAGTGCCAGCTGACAACCACGAAAATTCATGATTTAACTTCCTTAACCACTGTACGAAGTATCTCCCGGGAGGAAATCATTGACCAAATTTAAATATGGCTCGTGGACCAGCAGTTTTCCAGTAGGTATTAAAATCACTTGGTTTTTAAAATCATCAGAGATGGCGCTAGCATAGCTTTTGGTACTGAACTTGAACATGAACTGACCGAATGTCTTAATTTGATTGATTGCTGTTTCTGAAGCGTTGAAGTTTGTGTGTAACATAGTAACCTCAAAAAGTTGATACCTACATAATTTTAGTTAATAATACGTACCTGGATGACCGAGCTTCGCTCGCTATTTTTTTGTGACAACGCCATCTGTTCGTATCTTTAGTGTTGTTGTGTCGTTAAAGCAGTTAGTTGCTCACATCGAGAAATAGATGTCAGGAAGAGTCATATTTCTTTTTCTTTTTTAAAATGACATGATTCCATAACATATTACACAACGAAATCAATGGATTAGGGCTTTAAGAATAGATGTGGACAAGGCTAGTCGTCAGCTGAAAAAGTACTTAAAGTAAAGTACCTACTGAAAGTCTTACCAAAAGTGCCGGCCGCGCCATCTAGAGCGTCTTTAGGAATGCTATAAATACCTACTAGAACACTGCTCATTGTCTACGTAGGTCAACAAGTTACATAATTTTTAACATCTGTACTAAAAATAGTGATAATCATTATTAATAAATATAATATCATACCTATTAAAAATTCCTACCCTTAACAAAAATCTGAAGATACAACTGGCGAAAATTCAATATTTACTCATAACAGTGTTGCGAAATTTTGAACATGTATTATATATGCCATTAGATGTCTTTTAAGTAAGTAGTCAAGTAAACTAGATAGTTACTTTTCTTTACAATAAAGGTTTTTTTCGAAAGTGTTAACTATTGAATCAGTGTCGACCATTAGGTCTTTTAATGAACACAAACAGAGCGAGATAAGACGAGTCGATTCCGATAGCCTCTAATTCCATGCTATCTTTTGACTTAATTTAAATTTATAAAATAACATTATCTTAACTATGGCGGTCATGAACAAGCGGGACGTGATTTTCTTAACTTATTACATTATTAGTTAAACAATTCAATGTCCTTGTGGAAATCACATTAACGATCATGATTACCATATTAACTATTAAACTAAAATTATAAATTAATATTATACTATTGAAATAAGTCTGATTGTGAGGGATTCCATTGCACTGAATCACAATAAATATGGGAGGCAGGAGGATTTTGACACTAATAAATTATAAATCTTCAACTTTACACTATTCATAAACCACAACACAAACTTCATTAATCTGAAAACAAAAAACGACACCCGATTATTCACTAGGTTTTAGTCGTGTATTTAAATTATCATTCAAAGAATATCTCGAGATATGAAATTATTTAGAAAACTAATTTCATAATCGAAATTCAATTCGATATTATCTCGATTTTTGCCCTAGACCATGGACAATTTCGAATCTAGACTTGTCGTCCATACGACAGGCTCTTTCTAATCCGTTGCAATCCTTACCAAATCGTAAGCAATCACTGCTCTTGCAAAAGCATTATTCGAATTCGAACAGCTCAAAGTGGAGATCCACTTGTCTAAAGGGTCTGTTCCACGTGTGGTAGAGTGAGCCTCATCTCTACGTATACCATATACGTATACCATATATATACTGAGACTATCTTTATTTGATCATTTGATCATCATAATAATAACCTTTGCGTGAATAGTCTGTAAAAACAAAGAATTCTTAAGCACTGTTGTGGTAGCAGTGTACATACCACACTAAGCTGAAGCTCACGGTACCATATCCGTAACACGTATAAAATACCACTTTATAATATAACTAATAAATTAATGGACAAAACTAAGCTTAGCTCTGTATAATACATACTTTTTCGGTATCCCATGATTTTTCTCCGGCTCAAAAGTCTTCTATTACTATTTTTAATTTTTTGAATTTGCGCAAAACCCGACAGTAAAAATTGTACCTCAAATTTCGCAGTTTGATAGATTGGCTAAACTAAAGCACAGAATAGATAATAGTACTAGCGTAACTAAAGACATCTACGTGAAAATTTCCACTACATATGAATACTATGTACCTATGTGGTATATCTATAAAAAAAAAGACGGGTTGCACTCCGGGAGTGCCGGCAGAAGTGAAAACTTTTTCTTTCTTCGTTAAATACAGAGAAAAAGATAAAAAGAACATACCATACCATACCATACCTATAATATAGCGCCAATTCTATGATTGGCGCTAATTTAGCTATTATAACTAATTTTATGTCAGAAGAAATTAATGAATTACAAACATAAAAAATAATCACAAAAAGTAATAAATTACAAAAAGAAAAAAAAACACAATAAGTGTCAGAAGCCCAGGTTTGAACCCGGTACTATCTGAAACCATAAGGACTTCAGTCGAAGCGCTTACCGCTAAGCTACGAAGCTTCATAGCGTATCTGACAAAATAAACAATCTGTAGCTAATGTTGTATGACGTCAATCGTCGGTTACGGTTCAAAGTTCAAGTGATCCTGACGCGAGTTTAACACTTTTTACCCTTTCAACGCCGCTAAAGAATTTTTCACTTCAAAAACAGATGACACTGCGAGTGTTGACTAAATCTATAGGAAGCATAAAAGTAGTTGTCCCGTATGTGCCACTGGGTGCTCTGTAGGGTCTAAATAATTAAAATGCTCTAAAGACATGTAGTTCTCATGACTGTCAATCTATGATAACATGTATTAACGTGGTAAACATCGGCTTTTTTGGTACATTTGTAATTCGATTGAAATTTCCAGTCCATTTATTGTACAAGTCATCATATAGTAGCTCACTGTTGAACATAGGCCTCACCTATGGACTTCCAGAACGACCGATCTAAAGCAGCCAGAATCCAGCGCTTCCCGGCGACCTTGTTGAGGCCGTCCTTACACCTGGCCGTTGAGTGTCCAACACCACGTTCGCCGTACGCGGTACGCATGTACATTTTATAGATATAACGAACAACCACTTCTCAATATAGATTCTCATGTGCAAATTGGCGAATAAAACCAATTTGTATAGCACAGATCTGAACATTTTTTCGATAGGTTAATTATTTCATAAGGTCAAAACAAATTTATTTTAATATAATACCAATTACAATTCGGACAGTTTTGATACACCAAAACGGAGGCCTGAGTTATAATTTTACAATATAAAATGATCTCACAATACGTCTAAATTTCGGGAACTTTAGCTATTGTCTCAAAATGGTGCAGGATGTTGGGTGAAAATTTATACAATGAACGATTTAATTTGAGGGAAAGCAAAAACATTCAATCGTTACTGGGCATATAATAATATAATAAATTGTACTTATTTACTAAAGTATTTGAGTAGAATTATTTTGATACTCTTAACAAATATTAATATTTAACGTTGCTGTTGGCCATTACAATTTCAAAGGTCTTATTTTTGATTTGGTAGATTCGTGGGAGTAATGGTTTAGTCCTATTTAATTTAGTATGGTAGTAATACAGTACAAGCAAGACCTTTTTAAAGTGTTTCTAAAGTAGTTAACGTATCGAATTTAAGGAGAGTAGGTGAATTAGTACCCACCAAGACTTACACAAACAAGCCAAACTCACCTATCCAGGAATACAGCTACTTATTGACGAACGAGTCTCTGGCTAAACAGAAGCTGTATAATTCATACCAAATGGAGAAAAAGGAGAAAACCGATACTTTTTTTATGTGCGGGAAATCCCCACGGGTACTCCCCCTGCCGGAGCCGGAGGGGGAGGTTATGTCGGGCTCGAACCGACTAAACCGCACTTCGTCTGTGGGTCGCAGTGCAAGGCCGAAAGTGAGGTAGCTATAGAATATATCCCTCGCACCTCGGCTGACCCAGGGCCATCTCTCTCGATCAGGCCTTCTTCGGGTGGGGAGGACCACTGGGTCCCCAACTCGTCCCCAGTACGGGCGGGACGACGACGCGAGCCACCGCCGTGGCCTGCTTCTGCTGGGGTGACATGCGGCTCCACCTGTCACCCCCAGGGGAAAGCGGATCCTGAGCAATGAGGAGAAAGCCTCTTATGTAACCAGGAAGGTGGTGTTGGTGGAAATTTGATGGCACAAATTTGTCACAAATTTCGGCCGGGTGGGCCACCATGCAAGATTGCGAAAAATCCTCCATAGTAATCCAATCTCGGTTGGATTGCTATCAGGGGTCAGCAAGTGCATAGGCGGAATTGTGGTCGCAGAACTAGTGGGACCGGTGGGTGTCGCGCGGTACTGCGACGACAATCCTCTTTTATTGAGGCCATCAAGCTGAGTGCCACCATTGATAACATGGTACGTGTATGTAATAGTGACCCTCTATCCTGAGACTTTGCTTTCAGCTTACCATCAGGCGAGGTGAAGTCAATTTGACGTGTCCTATATATAAAAAAGGACCAACCCTAAGATGATGAATGAACATACATAATGTAAAAGAATTGTTTTATTTTCTTATTCTAAATTCGTAGACCTACAGAAATCTACTTAACCGTTGAATAAAGCATCACCTCTTTTGAAATCGCTATAAATAGGTCATACCGTATTGAGTCCTTTCCGTCATGCCTTACTAGGAGTGTTCATTATGCTACCGTGCGTAATCTTGGCTTAAGTGCCACTCTATACCGCAGCAGTAATTGACAGCGACGCGCCCAGAAGCCTTCTAACTACAGTCACGACATTTGATTTTCCACTTATTCTGGAATAATTTTATGATTACTAGGGCAATGTAAATTTAATGGTTTAATAAACCAAGAGACAACTACTAACGCTAAATAGACGAATATCACTTTGTGCTTTAGGAGGACGTTGAGCTGTCTACCTTAGTGGCCATGCTAACATCAATGGCTGTTGTTACAAGCAGTTAGAGCTTCAAAAGTCCGACAACTGGTCAAACTACAGAACTTCGATTACATCACTGGGTGGCGGACATCTGTCACTTCGCAGAAAAAGTCAAAATTAGGATTACGGAATACATCGTTAATATTTTACATCTACTGATTATTCCAGTGATGTATTATAAACTATAGATACGTCAAGCAGCAACATGGCGGCTTTCAAAATTGGTTCAAACACTAAATACAACTTACTAATAGTACGCCAATACTTACTTTTAAACTCATGTGTTTCATGATACATAATAAAGAGAACGGGAATTAACGCAATCATGGTATAGGTATTTACATACCTTTGATTGCCTGACATGTTTCCAGGTTACACCGGCCGTGGGCCCAGGCTGACTGGACGTCAGCCGTATACCATGATCGCGTCAATTCCCGTTCTCTTTTTTAAATACGCCAATATCTTTGATTTATATGAATCCATACTAATATTATAAATGCGAAAGTAACTCTGTCTGTCTGTCTGTCTGTCTGTCTGTATGTTACGCTTGCACGCCTAAATGATGACACGTAGACATACAGGAAAATAAACATGAACTGTCACAACCCAGCGGTGGAGGTGCTTAGAGCTTGACAGATACTAATGAGTAAGGAGCTACCCTTGGCTAATAAATATCTGGACTATAAATGATGACGGGAGTTACGTTACTGTATTCTTACATTGTAACTATAAGTAACCTCTTTACTTAATCAAGTTCATACACTTGATTTCTGTCGAACTTGTAGGCTGACAGAGATTTTTCTGCCTTGTGGTACCTACTTAACTAGATTTAACCCTTTCGGCCACCTTTGTAACTGTGTTTTGTAACCCGTTACAACAGAAGAAAATGTTCTCTTTTTTCGTTACCTAGTTACAAACCAAGATCTTTTCGTCCGACTTCGTAACTATGTTTTGTAACCGCAACGAGGTTACAAAAGAAGAAAGTCATTTTCTTTTTTTGTTACCAAGTTACAAACTAAGACTTTTTATATTACTTCGTAACCTCTTTTCCCAGTTACGATAGCAGAATTAAAATTCCTTATTGGTAACCAAGATCAAATCAAACTGTTAGGTAGATATGATTCTCTTTTCTGTATGACATTAGTACTGGCCGTACTGATAACGATAAATAAACTAATTGACACATCATGACATATTGACATGCAATTGCTACTCTTGTAGATTATTTATGCAATTTTCTATTACGATTTTCCATTTTGTGATAAAGTCATATAATTATTTGTGATTGCAATATTCGCAATGTGCCCGCATCCTAAAATTCAATTCATTTCATCAAGGAGAGGTGGTGTTCTATTGCTTCACGATGGACGGCGATTTCACCGCAGAAAAATATATAAAGATGGAAGCTCGTTTTGGCTTTGCTATACTAAAAAAAGATGTAAAGGGAGTGTCAAGCTAAGTGTGAAGAACGAAATATTAAATACTAATGGACATGATAATGATTGCTGCATGGATGTGAATAAAAATATATTTTTGTTAAGAATGGATAAATGAAACAAACTACCAGTAGTAACTTCGAACCTATAGAGAAACAATATAACAATTTGGTTTGTGAACTTAAAAATGATGGTTTCGATTTGCTATACGATATTCCAAGTTTTAAAAATATAAAGTCAGGGCTATACAACCAACGTAATAAAATTGTTGGTGCTCCCAAATTACGTTACAGTTACTCTGAATGTTACGAAGTGGTTGTGCCACAAAAATACAATAATTTCCTCCTTGCAGATTACCTGGACGATGACAATACAAGAATTATTCTATTTTGCGGGAGAAACATTATAAATGAATTGGGAAAGTACGCTCATATCTTCGCTGATGGCACTTTTCGATCATGCCCATCTTGCTTTAAGCAACTTTAAACTATACATGGATATAACGAAAAAAATGGAACTATTATACCATTGTTCTTTTGTCTGCTTCCCAATAAGAAAGTAAAGACTTATACCATTCTATACCGTTTAATAAAATCTCAAACTGGTGAATTTTTTAAGCCGCGTAAAATCACATTAGATTATGAAGCTGCAGCAATAATAGCTGTTCAACAGGTTTTCCCTGAAATAATCGTAAAAGGTTGTTACTATCATTTTAACCGAAGTCTGTTTCGTAAAGCAAAAGAAATGAAAACTAGAGTAAAACAAAGACATGTTGCACGGTGCGTTGGTTTGGCTCGTTTGCCAGAAGAGTATATACAAAGAGGATATGAATATGTAATGAAAAAAAGTCCAAAAGGCGATGATATCGAACGGTTCAATAAATACTTTAATAAACAGTGGTACAACAAAGGAGCATTAAATTTTGCAAAGAAATGTGGTTGTGAAACCGAAATTATAAGAACAACCAATCATCTTGAAGGGTGGCACAATAAAATTAATAGAATTATCGGGCGAAAATATCCGAATATCGGCCAACTTTTGGATGTGCTGGAAAAGGAAACAAAACTATATGATGTTAACAATACATTCAAAAATAGTAGAAAAAATAAAAATTACACAGAAATTGAAGAAGAAATTAATGCGGCTTTAAATGATCTGAAATCAAACTTAATAACAACTGGGCACTGCTTGGAAATTATTAGTCCCTACACATTTATTTAATATTAACAACAAAAATAATTAATTTGTTTTTTTTTTGTAAGAAGGATAAATGAAAAGTATTATCGAACAAATAAATTAATATACGTACCTATTGTTTGCTCATTTCATGCAACTTTGTATTTAAATAAAAAAATTCATCTTGTATGTGTATAATAAACCAAACTTTTACTCAAATAAGTATAACTTTTGTTTTCTCTCTGTATAAACTCAGTGTGATTTGTTTGTGGCTGCGCTGCACTGAGTAGTGAGCGCCCTCTGACTAAATAACAACAAATTAGTGTGAGCGTCTAAAACACAATAATGTGTTTGCATTTTGATGCTGAAAACAGTATTTTGTATACTTTATTTTTGTTCAACAGTAAAAAGTATAACTTAGTGAAAAACAGTATAGTTGGCAACCCTAGATACACGTGTGTATTGTTGATTACCGTCTTCGGCTCTCTTTAGATCCTCGCCTGACGGCTCGGGTCCCAACATCGCCTCAGCGGTAATCACCAACTTTACACACTTGTATCATAATTTACTATTTTCCTTTTAGTAGGTAGAGAGCTTTGTTACAAAAAAAGAACAAAAAATTATTTCATGGTAACTACTCATTTAAAAATATTTGAATCTTAGTTTGTAACTAGGTAACGAAAAAAGAGAACATTTTCTTCAGTTGTAACGGGTTACAAAACACAGTTACATAGGTGGCCGAAAGGGATTTAACGACCTAAATAGTACATTACTGCCGCGGCCACCAATTGTAGTGTTGCCGGACGATCGTGAAGTACTAGTATTACGGAGTCCGGCAACGCTCAGTTGTGGCCAAGGCTTGTATAGTGCTTTTCTCTAACAATGCGCGGAAATTAAAACTAAGTAGTATCTAGGCAGAATTTTTTAATTACCTACTTTTCAAAATCAATGACGAACAACGAACAACAGTAATTTTTCATGCGGCGAAATGTTCATTTGTTTTTTATTTTTCTTAATAAACAGCATTCTATTTGCAAGCCAGTTCTATATTTAAATAACGCCTTGGATAAGTGACCTCCTTGGTTGCCATGGTTCGGAGTAAAAGTTGGTCCCATTTTTAAATTACACGACCGATATGAGTTTACATAGTAATTTATTTGGCCGCTAAAACATGACAGATATGGATTTTTATACAACTTTTGCTAGCCGCTGCTCGCATGTACAGCAATTTCGATTTATCTCGAAGAAGGTTGTCAAAATAATGTTCACATTTCCAAGCATGTTTGAGAAAAAGATTATAACAAGACATTATTTTGTATTAATGCGACAGGTTTTTACGGGAACGACTTTCATTTGACCTATGAAACCCAAGGGAAGCCTTCACCAGTGCCTGTTAATCCAGTTATACCTACCTACTGGATCGTGATGAGGCTTGGGCCCTGAATCTATTACTTGGATAACTTGGACAACACGAAGAAATGTCATCATCAAACAAGAAAGTTGGATATAGGTCAAAAATTTACTCATTGAATTGCTGAACTGATAACATGCACGGATTTTAAGATGTAGTACATTCTATAAACTCTTGGGTTACGATTCAATGTAAACGACACTAATAGATAAGGAGATGAAACGGAAGACCTCACCGCAATTACACTTTATCATAATGCTGTATTCATATTACATACTTCGAAGAAAAATCTCAGCGTAGCCTATATGAATCTCGCTCTAAATCTAAACGTCACGTTAAATGTTGCTTACGGGCGATACTAGTAGATCCTCTACGAAGTAGACAAGCCTCACTTGCTACGTGAAAAAAAAAAAAAAAAAAACCAACAACGAACTAAAGTAATTCTGTAGTAGTTGAAGTTTTGTTTTGTTATTTATTTGCAGACGATAGTTTTCTCGCATATTGCGTCGTGTCCAATGAGCAATGTCTACTGAGCTTTTAAATTCAAAGTAGACAACTATAACCCCTGGACTATTTATATTCCTAGTAGTGCCCTGTTATTCACACTAATATTTGTTAGGGTACCGTAGCCAAATGGCAAAAAACGGAACCCTTATGGAGTCGTCATGTCGGAGCGACGACTTGGGCAACCACGCGCAGGGCACGCCGTCATTGCGGCGGTAAGGCCCATCATGGGGGAGTGGCTAGAGAGGCAACACGGTAGCCTCTCGTACCGTCAGACGCAGATTATCACCGGGCACGGTAGCTTCGGGCGGTATCTGCATCTGATGGGTATAGAGCCAACGCCCGAGTGCCATCACTGCGACGCGAGCGTGGACTCGGGGCTGCACACGGTCACCGAGTGCCCGGCGTTTGAGACGCCGAGGCGGGAGCTTGTGGCGGCCCTGGGGGTGAGAGTGCTCACGCTCTCCACCCTGCTCGCGGCGATGGTCCGCTGCGCGGATGCGTGGGCGGCCAGCGCCTCCTTCTGCGAGCAGGTCATGCTCGCCAAGGAGACAGCAGAGCGGGCGCGGCGCGATGAGCGAGAGAGGCTCGCTGACATCGCTGCACGCGCCCGAAGGCGGCTCGGGCGTCGGAGGGCGCAAACTGACCTCCGCCCCCCATGAGCGCGGGCCTGAGGGTGACGGGTGGAGCCGCCCGTCATCCTAGCAGAAGCAGGCCACGGCGGCGGCGCGCATCGTAGGACGATGCGCGCCTCCCCACACCGGGGTTGAGTCGGGGACCGCGTGGTCCCCCCCTTCCCGAGGAGGGCCAGACCGAGAGGGATGGCCCTGGGTCAGCCGGGGTGCGAGGGATATGTCGCATGACAACCTCACCTTCGGCCTAGCACTACGACCCAGAGACGGCGTGCGGTTTAGTCAGTTCGAGTCCGACATAACCTCCCCCTCCGGCTCCGGAGGGGTGGGTATCCGTGGGGACTTCCCGGAAGTAAAAAAAAAAAAAAAAAAAAAGGAGTCGTCATGTCTGTCCGTCCGTATGTCACAGCCAGTTTTTTCCGAACTTATAAGTACTATGCTGTTGAAACTTGGTATGTATTCTGTGAACGGTATTAATATTTTCACACGAAAATGGAAAAAAAACAATTAATATTGGGGGTTCCTCATACTTAGAAGTGAAAACTTCTTTAGCGGCGTTGGATGGGTAAACTTTTTACACTTAAACTCGCGTCAGGATCATGTGTTAAACTCGCGTCAGGATCACGTGACCTTTAACCCGTAACCGACGACTTTGTAGGACAACATATCATCATACAACATTCCTAGCTACAAAGTGTTTATTTTGCTAGGTACGCTAAGAAGCTTCGTAGCTTAGCGGTAAGCGCTTCGATTGTAAGTCCTTATGGTTTCAGATAGTACCGGGTTCGAACCTGGGCTTCTGACACTTTTTGTGATTAATTTTTTTATTGTAATTTATTAATTTCTTCTGGCAGAAAATTAGCAGAAAATTAGTGATAGGTTCTATGATTGGCGCTATATTATAGGTATGGTATGGTATGGTATGGCCTGGTATTGTATGGTATGTTCTTTTTATTTTTTTCTATGTATATACCGAAGAAAGAAAGAAAGAAAACGTTTTCACTTCTGCCGGCACGCCCGACTTTTGTTTTCTAAAAAAAAACTTCTAAAATAAGAGAAAGTTATTTTAAAATAAATATATGATGTACAATCCATGTAAATTTCCACCGAAAATTGGTTTGAATGAGATCTAAAACGTAGTTTTTTTTTCAATTCGTCATAAATCGTAACCGTACAAGAACTTTTATAGGTATATTATGTTACATGCTGCTACGGACTAATATATATCTAATATCTAATAAAAAGCAGCCAAGTTCGACTCGCACTTGGCTGCTTTTTTTTATAGAATACTAGCAACCGAAATTATTAATGCTAAACTAAATTGCTTGTGTTAGGAGAAGGTCGCAAGTATTATGACCAGGATTCGAATCTGGGAGCTCTTGATCTTAAGGCCTACCCCACCGCTAATACCGACGCTGTAGCTTTGACACCATAATGTGACTGCTAATCAGCCATTGCCAATACGACTGCTCTTTTCTATACTATTTTAGGTAGAATGCTTGCGATAGTTTAACACAGGCAAAAAGGTCCAAAAAAAATATGCTACTAGACTTATAAGCCTCTAAAACTCCAAACAAACAGACTTTACAAACAATTAGTTAAACTAGAAAACTTTTAATACGTTGACCAAACATATTTTGAAATTTCTGAGCCCAACGAAGTTTCAGTAACTAAAATAAATTAAATAGAAAACCTTTTAAAGGATCCTCAATATTTTGACAGAAAAATTGGCTTTCCTATAGAGAAAGGTACGAAGGTAGACATTGTCTCTTTTAGTTAAGTAGGGTCTAAAGAACCCTAAGAGAATACGGGTAAACAGGGGATTAGATAGTTTTGATATTTTTGCAGTAAACATAATAAATATAACATCACTGAGGTGAAAAACAAGGATTGGGATGCGAGGGATATCCGGAGGGAATATTAGAGCGGATATTCGCAGGAAAAAAAACAGGAAAAAGAACTAGAAATCAACCCTGTAGTATATTTATACGTACCTTTATTGCTGCTATCATCATTATATGCTCACTCTCCTTTTCCTCTTCTTATTGAGACGGGACAGTCTATATTGGGATATACGCCTGTCCTAAGTATTTAGAATATGTCTATTAATATTACTATTTCATTCATATACAATGTAATAACCAGATAAGTTTAAATTCACACATTTAAGAGCGCAACGACACGACAAGCTTTTGTTCATGGGTCATAATGGAAAAAAAAGGTAGCTATTGACTTTAAAAACTATTCAAAGAAATAAAGGAATTCAAGGAAAAAAAAAGGGATCTTTAGAACAAAGCGATATTCAATTGGTTTAAGCGTTTTGGGTGCAGGCACGATACTTTATTGTAAGCACATGGTGTTTAAAATATTCAGATGTTATAATATTTCTAAAATTATCTTGCGTGAACGAATGCAAATATGAAACGATGATATTCATATTGTTGGAATATATTATTTATGATGACTAAGTAGGTGGACTTAATGTAAATGCCATAATTAAGGAACCATATAATTTTAGATTTATGCGAGTTTGATCCATGGATATAAATGGCCAAAATGCAATTAAAAAAATACATAAAATAGAATTCTATCAAAAAAATTAATAATCAGAGCTCCGCCGAGATAAGCGCATAGTACTATAATACTTATGTAATTATATCATTAAAATGCATGACCAGCTGGTTAAATTGGTTAAATTGGTTGAATTGAGTATATACTGTTGGTATATTATTTATATTATTATACAGTATCAATTTGCATGGTTTGATATTCTGTAGAAGGAAATTAATTACATTGCGCGAAGGCATGTTATCATTTAAATATAATTATAAGCTGCACGATAACAAAATACATTGTCCATTAAATTACACACAAAGGATTTAGCGAGCTCCCGGCGCAAGCGACTACCTGAAAAGGGCACGCGGCGAGGGACGCTCAGACTCTGCGTCTTTGATAAAAAGTGATTCCTAACGTTTCGTGAGGCCAGTTGGGCTCTGACATCGCTTCGATACGCTGGCTACATTAGCATTCACACGTTTTGGACGCTGCCGTTTTAAGCAAGTGCAAATATTGTGGATGTGATAAGACAGTGTATTGAGTCGTGTTTTGAAAACAACGCGCTTCTGAATTTTTATTTAGAAGTTCCTAATTACTTTATCATACCTTTTCTATCTATACCAAAATTCCAAAGATTTGCCACTTTGTTAAGTACTTTTAGGTCAATTATTGTTTAAATCTGGAAGTTGAGACTGGCTTCTGGGGGCAAATCGAATACCTTTATCCCGATCATCTAGGATTCCGTGATCTAGTTGTAGGAAAGTCTAAAAACTAGAGCACTCCCTATTCCACGTAGCTAGTTTCAAGTTTGTTTTCCTTTACACAATTCGCAATACACACACATTTAAAATCACACACATCCATGTTCTTCTTGGTACGAGCTCATGGTCTGCAGGTTACACTAGGTTTCTAGCTAGAATGCAGGTATAGACGTTCTATTGCGATAGAACCTAGGAATTCTTACGAGAATTATAGTGGTAATTGATACATTACGTTTGGTGAAAAGTTAATTTGTGCGTTTATTTTGTGTTAATATAATAATTTAAATTGGGGTAATTATACGTTATAATAACGTATTATATTTTGTTATAAATAAATAAGCAGATTATTGTGCTTTTACAGTCGGGATTTATTCAAAATAATAGTGACAAGTGTAACTACAATTATAATTTGATTGAAGTTAGTATATTAACTATATACCTAAATCATATACATTGACTAACTCTACTTTACTTCACAAAGTCAGTACATTGAATAAACAAAAGGCTTTATTTATTGAGATCATTAAATTCAGCACACAGTTGCTAATGAGAGACTAATTGACATCTCCGACATATACAAGATCTCACTCATTACATCATATCAGCCAAAGCTATACTCATTGAAACATCTGTAGGTAAATTCACTTAGCTCCTGGGTCATTTGGACCAGTATTTGAGCCCAAGTTTGTAATGTGTAGTGACACTAGTTTTCTGCTGAAGCCTATCTGAGAAATTAAATATCCCATTAATAACTGACAGCCAACCATTGCTGTAAAAGTTTACGATACTGTTGTTGGAATAATAAGACTCATAATCATTATCATTTTACCTTCATAATTGCTTCAGTTGAATCATTAATGTCACGAGGTCTAAGGGTCTATCATTTTGTACTGGAGCTGAACGCTAACACTGAAACCTACAGTACACAATGAAGTTAGCGGAGGTATTACAAGCTAAATTAAATTCATTGTGACGAGTTGAAGGAGAGCTTGATCTGTTGATCAGAGCTATCGATTCTTCGGAATTGATCTAAATCTCGCTTTCGGAGCTTGAGATAATATTGTATTGCAATACACAACAAAAAAATATATAATTGATCCGGATCACATATTATAAATCATATATGATATCTACGACAATTAAAGGCCTATAAAAATATAAATACAGCTGAAAAAGACGCCCAAAGAGGCCACACACAAATCAAACTATCACAGACCTATATTTTGAATTTAATATTAATTCATTTGATTCCAAATAAATCCACAGTCTTGTCATCATAATATATATTCCGTACATACAGTAAAGTTAAATATACCACTAAGGTGGCAAACAAGCACACAGCTCACATGAACTGTGAAACTATATAATATATTCTATATATACATTTAAAGTTAGAAGTTGGGATAGAGCGTCACACTTTATATACCACTGAGGTGGCGAATTATCGATGTAAATAGACGCTCTTAGCATCTGTTATACGAATATATACGTATGGTCAGGAGTCAATATTGGATGTAAATAGATTAGTGTAGTAGGTTTCGACGATAGCAATCTAGACGATCACAGCCAAATGTAGCGTAGGGCCGTAGGCCCTAAGTTCCGTTACATTATTAGTATGTACTATTTACTTACATATATATTTATGTGTTATAGTTGTATTTAAGATCGATATTCTTAGCAATACATGGATTAACCCACTCTCTGCGCGGGTGCCAGATCCATCGCGTTGCTGAGATGGGGACTTGGGACAGTGCCTGAGACTTGCGACCTAGGTGTAGGCTTAGAAGGGCTTAGAAGGTGTCCCTTTTTGTTGATGTAGGTACATCAACACTCACCTTAACTACCCAAGTTCCCGTCCCTGCCTAACCAAATTTGGTGCGAACCTACTAGTGCCGCTTTACACATTCATCCTAGTAATGAGCTTACTGTAGCTCTCGATAGGGTCTTTAAGTAAGTTATAAAGAGATTTTGCTGGTATACCTCTCTTTCCCACTTCTACTGCCCACGTTACCGTTTTTGATTAATTCTTTATTGTGTAGTCCTTCAGTATATTTGTTTCCCACGGTACAGGAAGTTCCACAAGGACCACATATTTTATAGTTTTGGAATACAGTAAGCACCTTATCGTGGCGGCGTGAGTATTGGCCTCTATCAAGAAGCACCCTACATCCACCTTATATGTGCCTAGCCGTCCCTATTACCTCGCTACAAATATTACATTATTTTTCTGTAGCTTTCCCCCACCGTACTAGGTATCTCTGGTCTGGGAGGATTATCTGAAAGGATACAATTTTAACAAGGTCGCTGACCACTCATAAATCAAGGTGCGCTACTTTAAGGCCATCGGTATGTAGAACTCCCCCATTGGCAACCATGCATTTTGGATTTCCAAATTCATCGCGTGCAATCGATATTTATCGTTTTTGTCTTGTTTTAGAAAGGACCAAAGTAATATTTTACGTAAAGCCGTATAGCTAGTTGTACTTCTCTCTCTCCTTTCTTTTTGTTTTCAATAGGTGTATTGAAAACAAAAAAAGGTGTCCCCTTTTGTTGATGGTGTGTATATAGGTTATCTGATAACTATACTATATCTTAATTTTTATCACAATGCTATCCATCCCAAGGTCGCCTGGAAAAAATCGTTTCCAGCGATAAGGCCGCCCATTGTGCATTAAACTTTATAGATGCTACCTAATTGTCGTACTGTAAATCTGTTGGTGTACAATAAAGAATTCTCTATCTATCTATTTAATCAGTTCAAAACTGGCGGACAGGATGAACAAGGCCCTAATAACATCATTGAAGCTCATGCTGACCCCAGCTACAAGTCGGTGCAACTTCTGAATAACAGACGAGGCTCTGGTGCAAGGTTTCCTTTCAGTTCACAGTCAAGACAAGTGGCAATTCGTTGAACCATCTTTTGGTGGAATAGAATAACGAATGTATGAGATTTGACGTTTATCACACGCGTTAACGCATGTCAAAAACATGCATGTTCTTCCTTTCAACAATTTAGTTCCTGTGACCTTTATTTTAAAGACCGCTTGTAATCAAAAACAGTATTAAGACTTCTCGTCTAAAGTAAGAGGATCTAACTCAATGGCATACTATTATTGTTATTACGCAATCTATTGGATATTTTGCGTAATACATCAACAATCTAAAACTAATCATTTTAGTATCCATCTATGAAACTTAGGCCTACGATATATTTAGGCACAGAACAAATATGACTATATTTATACTGTGATTTAGGGTGAAATAAATATAGACCTAAAGATAAATTCAATGGGAAAACGAAAAAGAATGATCTTACCGATCAATAGTTGCGTTATAAAACGATACGTCATTCACCCCAAAACATATTTTATATTGATAGGAATTCAGCCACCCACTAGAGGTTTAGGCAGTTTTAGGTTTATTTACTCTTTTAGTAAAAGTCTTGATGTTGATGTCTTCTAATTTAAATTTATAATTATAATGTATGTTTGTTTGCAAGTGTGAGTTGTACCTTATAATGACATAGTAACGGCCCTGAACTTTATGCCGGTATTGGGTACTGATTGTTACGTCTATTATATTATCGTAAGACATGTTTATGATTTAGCAGTAGACCTTTGTTTTATTACCTAATATGTACACCTAAATGAAAAATCCTTGAACTCGTAGACATACGTCAATACGCGATTCGCACAGAATTACACACGAACCACGCATACTAAATAATTAAAGGATAAAGCTATTCTTGACCCCAACCTGTGTAGGGCTCTACCGCCACCTTTGAGGCCCGTGTCAACCTCACTTGCTATTCGGTGCACTTGTTAAACAAGAACAAAGCTCTGTTTCAAGCTTTCCTTTCTGAGTTGAGTCTGTTGAGAGTTCGGACGTAAGTCGCTTCTTGAAAAGCCGACAAACCAGTCAAAACAACAAGGTGCTCGTAATCCCATAATGAAAAAGTCTGAAGCAGTACCCGGTTGAGAGGATAAAGGGCTCGCTTCTTATTAGATGCGATCAAAAATAAAGTTGCCACGTGCAGGCGTCACCTCTGTCTACCCTTTCGGGGTTAGACAGGCATATTTCTGTGTACATAATTTGCTTTGTTTATAGAAACGTCTAGACACCGCGTCGCGTTGAGTCAGGTGTTATTTAATCGACATTATTAGGGACTTGCGTGCGTGCTGTAGTTATTATCGTACACTCGCATCAACTGTATTTGTGTGCGTGAACCTTTACGAATTAAAACCTGTCACCCCCTTTTTTGCGAACCGGCCTAGTAAAATAGTTTTCACGTTAAAAGCTTGAAGTATATAAGGATAGGACAGACGTAAATGTTGTACAACCAACATATGTCTTTGCATATTTTTGTATAAGTGTGAGTTATTGGTTGGAAATAATGCAGGTAGTGACAGCCATTAGAATAATGGCTTCGTGACAACAATGTTACACGATGAAGGGCAACAGAAATGCCTCACGATCACCTTTAAGAATAAAAACCTGTCAACCCCTTTTTTACGAACCAGCCTAGTAAAAGGTGAGCTTTTACCCCCTAACTGGGTTTTTATTAATTTATTACTGTAGCAAACAGGTAAACGACTCGTAATATGGTAAACTGATACCATAAGCTACAAACACTTACTATACGATTTATGATATGAGTAATTAGGTGATCAAACTTGAGCGTGACTAAAAATAATGCGAAAAATAAATGAACGTTCAGAAATAAAATAACATTAGAATCTTTGGGGATGATCGATTGAAGTTAAAACTAAGGAACTTGTGAATTGTATCATCGTGACGTAACACCAAAGTGACTGGTGATGAACATTTGTAATAAAGTTTGAAGTATGTAAGAAAAGGACAATGGCAAATGTGAGATTATAGTTTTTTGCATTTTTTGGCATAAGTATAGGTTATTGGTTGGAAATAATGCAGGTAGTGACAGCCATTAGAATAATGGCTTCGTGACAACAATATTACACGATGAAGGGCAACAGAAATGCCTCACAATTACAGTAGCCCAATATTGTTGCAAGCGCTTTCATCGTTCAGTGGAAAATATATTAAGCGGTTTATATCTCAAGGATACGTACAAACTTTGAACGGTTACAGAAGAGTGATGACGTAATAAGGTTGTACTATCTATTCAGTAAAAGTCGCTTTGAAGCGAGCTATGCTTGGAGTTTATCTGAAGGATAGAATTCGAAACGAGGTCATCCGACAAAGAACCAAAGTTACCGACATAGCTCGCAGAATAAGCAAATTGGCCACGTCTGTCGAAAACCGATGGCCGTTGGAGCTGCACTGGATGCAGAAGGTGGAGGATCGGACGAAATGGCGCACATTGGGAGAGGCCTATGTCCAGCAGTGGATTGCAGTGAGCTAATTGATTGATCTATTTAGACAGGCATACTGTACTTAGGAAGGCAATATCTATCCGGTTGACTGTGAATTTTCAGTCGCAGAACGCTTAGCCAAAATTATCAAAATTAAAAGAAAACCACTAGGCTTTTTTTGTTTTTGTATTTCAGCCATGTCAATAACCTAACGTGTAAGCCGGCTGTCTGACGGACGAGCTTTGTCGCAGGCTTCCCTTTCAGGATTGAGAACTTAGACGACAGTAGCTTTCAGAAAAAGCCTGCACTCAGCAAGCATACTATACCGAAATTGGCGCGCGAATGATGATGATTTTATAACATTATTCCTGTCTTATATTGAATAATACATATCACACGAGATTGCGGGCTTCTTAACTTTTTTACGAATTACCTCTTATCGATTTAGATACGATTTTTTTTGGATAGGTCTATTTCCTTCACAGGGCTTTACAGGCATACCGGACCACGCTCGAACTAATCGAAATTTCTCCCTCGTGGAGCCTCGTGGAGCCGTCTACCAATACTCTTACGAATACTACTTACAGTAGTCAGGGCAGTCCCCCTGTAAAGGAAAGGTCGCGGGTTCGAGTCCCACATGGACCAATTAAAAAAAAAGTCCTATCTAAATCAATTTGAAATTTAGCATGCAAAATGCTTAGAATATTTGATTTAATTACTTCTTACCTACCGAAATACCTACAGGTAAATGGGCCCTTTTTGCCCGTGGTACGAAAAGTTTTTGAATATGTTAGGGTATAGGGATGTTTGAATATTTATAATTCAATCACGCTCTGACTGCTCACCGGATCTGGCCGAAATTTGATACGAGTACAAAGATAGTTTATAATATGGAATAAAATCTAGGCATATTCATCAAAATAGGTTTCCATGGGTCGCGAGAACAGGATCAAAATTCCACACGAGTGGCAGCACCTAGTAATATTATAAAGTACAAACCCAAATAATTTCATTAGACGAAGATAAAACATAAACTATTAGGGCAACATTCGAAAGTGCGGAGAGGGCTTTAACGGAATTAGTTGATTAATCCGAGGTCAGTGGTATTACGGCTTCGGCTGAAATACGCCGAATTTGTTGCTACCAAAACATTCATTTGCTTCTCGTAATCCCTTTTTGTATTGTGGGAATATATCAGCAAATAGATTGTCGTATTGGAAATGATGAGATACTAAATGTCGAAGCGGATCGAGACTTTGATGGTACGAATCGTACCTAATCCGTTAATATCACGCATCATCTGAATTGGAAAGATGGTTCGAAAGGGAAAATAATCATTATTGTACGCTCTTACTAGAACAGTAAGAGCGTACAATAATGATTATTTTCCCTTTCGAACCATCTTTCATCTTTATTTCCACACGAGTGGCAGCACCTAGTAATATTATAAAGTACAAACCCAAATAATTTCATTAGACGAAGATAAAACATAAACTATTAGGGCAACATTCGAAAGTGCGGAGAGGGCTTTAACGGAATTAGTTGATTAATCCGAGGTCAGTGGTATTACGGCTTCGGCTGAAATACGCCGAATTTGTTGCTACCAAAACATTCATTTGCTTCTCGTAATCCCTTTTTGTATTGTGGGAATATATCAGCAAATAGATTGTCGTATTGGAAATGATGAGATACTAAATGTCGAAGCGGATCGAGACTTTGATGGTACGAATCGTACCTAATCCGTTAATATCACGCATCATCTGAATTGGAAAGATGGTTCGAAAGGGAAAATAATCATTATTGTACGCTCTTACTGTTCTATCCTTGTTATCATTATTATATCTCAAATTCTACTAAACTAATTGCAATCAAACATACCTATAATGCTATAGGTATGTTTGATTGTAATTAGTTTAGTAGAATTTGAGATTATCACTAAAAATTTAATCATCTGGTCTTGATCATCGACATCAACGCAAGGAAGCCACGCGTGTCAGCTAGTATTTGATATAACTACATTCTGGGTTACGTACTAAGGTAAAGTCAGGTCAAGAGGTACTCGTAACCCTCGCGAACAATTATACGAGTAGAAAAAGAAATAGGCATATACTAGTATCGCAGCGTGCTTACCTACTTCTAAGGGTAAGATAAGAGACGTGCCTGCATGTATATACCTATTCCAGCCATAAGTTTAGTTACAAATGAAAATATTTTCTTTAGGATAATGTAATGTGATATTATTAAAATTTATACCTACATATTTATTGAAGTCTTAGCAAAGAATAAAAAATATATTTAATTCGAAATGGCCATCTTTGGCTTTATACGGGCCTTTAATCTGTTTGGCCACGAATCTATGGATTTACGTACTGTTTCGAAGGGAAAATTTTGCCACTGCTTGCTCCAAAAATTTTTAGAGAGTCAATGTCGCCGTGTCGGTTAAAGCTGGCCATGTCCTCTAAAACTGACCATAATTTCCTATTTTCTTTAACACCCCATTCCATATTGTAATTCGATAATGACCCAAAAAAAAAAGTGAAAAGGCGCCAAATCGAAAGAAGTTTTTAAAATAATATATGTGTTCCAAATTCAAAATAATTAAAATGTTAAAAAAGAAAAGTTTTAATAAAACAGTATTTATGGCCAGACTAATTATAGAAACTAGGGATGATTCAATGATATTAAGTTGTTCATTACTCAGGGTAAATTGGGATTCATATATTATAATGTTAGGTCTTTCCAATAATGATAGGTAAGTCCATTGTAGGTTACACAATACATTTTTCAGCCAACTACCAACCTAAGGTGCTTTGAAAACGAGTAAGTATACCTTACATTTAAATGTATAGTCATAGCAGTATAGCTGGAAATGAAAGCGATTTCGCATTTATTAAAGGGAAATTAGATCTCCGAAATCCAATTTAATAACCATTGGAATGGAAGCGACTGAATGCTTTGCCCGCAACTTTACCGTTAACATGCATATTAGCGTAATGTCAGTTGAAGTACCTATTCGTAATTGAACCACTGTCACTGCTTATATACGACCCACTCTTCGATATTTCTTCATGCAGCTAGGTGATATTCGCCCAAATAATCGTCATACTTTGTGCTGTATTAAACATGCCAAATTGTATTGTGTCTTTTGATATGTGTCAAAAAATTGGACAAAAGGGATATGCATTTTTACTATTTGCACTTTTGCATTTTAAGTGTGATAAAAACAAACATTGTTTAAACAAATGAATGAACTTTTACGTCAAATAGCTAAAACTGATCATAGTACGCAAATAAGATATCTAACCTGATTTAATAAGAAAGCAACTGCTTTCAAATCGAATAATAGTAGATTAGTAGCCAAGGGCTGTAAGGCATCAATTGCAGCCTGAGATATTTAGGCGCACGAGCGCAGCGAGGGCGCCTATAGTTCGAGGGTGCAATTTATGCTTACACCCGAGCTAACTACTCTGCTTTACATCTCGATTGTGAGGTAAGTAGAAAAACCAGCATTACAAGAATAAAATATTTTATTAGTTAAAATTTATAGTGAAATGAGAACAATTTTCAAATTTTAGGGACAGGTGTTTTTTTGGGGATGTTCAATTCAATTCTTGTTGACTGGCTTCTGTGTGTTGCCACAACTTGCCAATTTCAGGGTGTTGTAAAAGTTATTCGGTATTATGAGATTGTTGTCTTGGGTATGTTAATAATAAAAGTTTTCTACTCCTGCCTTTTTTCATCTCTTTTTTTTAATTTTTTTTTCAAGAACAAATTTGAGCTTCGCCGTTCGATATTTAAAATTCATGCCTATAAACTCATACGAAGACAAGGCTGAATAGCGAAGCGACCTCTTTTGTCATTAGGCTGAATGCATGATGTCTATTGCCATATGACGGTTAGATGTACGCGAACTTTTGGAAAGAGTAAAAAGTTTTTTTTTAATTACTTACCGCCCTAGGGCTTTTATAGCTACATTATTACCCTAGAGCGCTAATTGGTCACTTACAAGCCCCATTTGGGGGTAATAAGGACCTACTTACCGAACATGAGAGATGTAAAATATATATTATGAACTCATTAAAAGTATTGAACATGTAAAAAGAAGCAAAGTTTTGAATTCGAAAAAATATTTGATACACAGTTCATTTAATAGGGTCGTCACCAATACTGCTTTATGTCGTAGTTTTTTCTCAACAAATATGCATAGTAAACGAATATATTGCCTAACTAAACTGAAACTATGACTTTTCATTGTATTTAATTCCCAAAATAGGACAAAATATAAACAATCGAATTCAGGCAAAATTTATAACTTTTAGGTTCCTTATTCAATTTCAAATCAATCTTATTATTAATTGTACATGTGTAAACGCAACGTGGAATGAGATAAATGCGGTATTCTCTTGCACTCCATACATTTAGCACTGCGCGCCAACGCGCTGTGACGTCAGTGTGCTTCAATTTTGTATGTAGAGGTTTCGGGCGGCTAGAAAAATTTAATTTTCAAAATTAAATATTTTTAAAACTATTTGTCATAAGAATACTTAACTTTAACAATTAATTATATTATTCAATTATTACACACACATTATGTCATATTTCTATTATTTACTTATGTGTTTTTTGATGTGAAAGCTTCTTTAGCGGCGTTGGATGGGTAAAAAGTGTTAAACTCGCGTCAGGATTACTTGACCTTTGAACCTTAACCGAAGATTGACGTCATACAACATTACAACAGCTACAGATTGTTTATTTTGTTAGATGCGTTATAGAAGCTTCGTAGCTTCGCGGTAAGCGCTTCGGCTGTAAGTCCTTATGGTTTCAGATAGTACCGGGTTCGAACCGGAGCTTCTGACACTTTTTGTAATAATTTTTTCTTTTTGTAATCTATTACTTTTTGTGATTATTTTTTCTTTTTGTAATTTATTACTTTTTGTGATATTTTTTTCTTTTTGTAATTCATTAATTTCTTCTGACTGAAAATTAGTGAAAGGTTCTATGATTGGCGCTATATTATAGGAATGGTATGGTATGGTGTGTTCTTTTTATATTTTTTTTCTGTATATAACGAAGAAAGAAAGAAAGAAAAAGTTTTCACTTCTGCCGGCACTCCCGGAGTGCACCCCCTCTTTTTTATACCACTTGGTGGCAAACAAGCACACGGCCCACCTGATGGAAAGTGGTTACTGTGGCCAATGGACGTGTGCAACACCAGTGGCGCCACACTTAAACGCCACACTAAATGTCTAAAACTACAGCTCTTCAGTCGATGGTTCAAAGCCTTATCGTGTTTTAATAAGTGAGTGAGAAACTTCAGTGGTTTAGAATGAAATCCACAAAGCGGGCTGTGGTTAAATCTAAACTTCATTGAACTATTGCGGTGAGTAAGCTCTTAGTGAAAGCTTCTTAAGTGAACTTTCAAATGTAATATACATTTGAATGAAATTTTGAAGCATTTACTATGCTAACTTTTCAAATCGATTATATCTTTCCGAAAGATCGTGGGTTCGAGTCCCACCTGGGCATTCACTTTTTCCTATCTTTAGTATAAAAATGATTGCAACATCATTCATTATTTCCGATATTTCGTATTAATGTCGGTAGATGCCTCCCACCGTCGCCCTAAGACGGTAGTATAGGAGAATTTGGATAGCTTCAGGTGTGGCCCGGTGGCTCAGTGGTCAGAGCATTCCCCCTGTAAGGGAAAGATCGTGGGTTCGAGTCCCACCTGGGCATTCACTTTTTCCTATCTTTAATCGGTAATATACATTTGGTATATATTATTATATTTCACTGTAGGATTTTATTTTTATTTCTATGTCGTGGAATCGGTCTTAGGACCTTCGAGATCAATTTCTGGTAATCACACTAACCGGCGTAACCATTTCGTAACACAAGCAATCAAGTTTAGCTGGAAGAGTCAGTAATTTCGGTTAGTTATCCTATTCTACCCGCAGATACATTAAAAAAAGCAGACCCCGGTCTCCGAGCTGAAAGCCCCCGATGCGACGGGGATGATTCTAATAATTATATAAATTACAAAGTTTTTGAAGTATGTTATTCAATCAGGCTGTTAGAAGCTGAAAGGATAAGGCAGAAATTTCGTACAGGGGAACTCCTATACTTTTAACCCTGGAATAAGTACCTATAGGATACAGGAGGAGCAGGAAAAAGCTAGTATTGCTGAAAAAATATATTACGGAGCTAAAAAAAAATCATAAATTCCATCAGTCCAGTGCCTGGGCACACCACTTTCCATCTCTTCGAGTATTGGGATCCTAGGTGTCGACATCTCAAGCGACGTTTAGTTCCGCAACCATTTGGAGGACAAGGTTAAGCTGGCCTCAAAGAAACTTGGAGTGCTCAACAGGGCGAAGCAGTACTTCACTGCGGGGCAACGACTTCTGCTTTATAAGGCACAAATTCGGCCCCACATGGAGTACTGCTGTCACCTTTTTGCCGGAGCGCCTGCATACCAGCTTGGCCCCTTCGACTCATTGCAAAGACGGGCGTTGAGGCTCGTCGACAATCCCATACTCACAGGCGATGTGGAACCTCTCAGCCTCAGAAGGGACTTTGCCTCGCTGTGTGTGTTCTACCGCCTATACAATGGTTTCTGCTCAGAAGAATTGTTTGACATGATGCCCACCGCTGCATTCTATCATCGCACCACTCGCCATAGGCAGGGAATTCATCCTCACACACTGCGACCGGAAATGGTGCGCACCGTGCGTTTTGAAAGGAACTTCATCCCACGCACGCTCAGGTTGTGGAATGAACTTCCTGCCGTGGTTTTCCCAAGCGACTACAATATGGGGTTCTTCAAGAAGGGTATTAGAAGGTATCTACAGGGTCGGTAGCACGATTGTGATGCCCCTGGTGTTGCAAACGTCCATAGGCCACGGTAACCTTTTCCCATCAGGTGGGCCGTGTGCTTGTCTGCCACCTAAGTGGCATAAAAAAAAAGACGGGTTGCACTCCGGGAGTGCAGACAGAAGTGAAAACTTTTTCTTTCTTTCTTTCTTTCCTCGTTATATACAGAGAAAAAAAAAGAACACACCATACCATACCATACCTATAATATAGCGTCAATCATAGAACTTATCACTAATTTTCTGTTAGAAGAAATTAATGAAATACAAAAAGAAAAAATAATCACAAAAAGTAATAAATTACAAAAAGAAAAAATAATCACAAAAAGTAATAAATTACAAAAAGAAAACATAATCACATAAAGTAAAAAATTAGAAAAAGAAAATATAATCACAAAATGTAATAAATTACAAAAAGAAACAATAATCACAAAAAGTGTCAGAAGCCCAGGTTTCGAACCCGGTACTAAATGTAACCATAAGGACTTACAGTCGAAGCAGTTACCGCTAAGCCGCGAAGCTTATTAATGCATGTAACAAAATAATCAATATGTAGCTGTTGTAATGTTGTATGACGTCAGTCGTCGGTTACGGTTCAAAGGTCAACTAATCCTGACGCGAGTTTAACATTTTGTACCCATCCAACGCCGCTAAAGAAGTTTTCACTTCAAAAATCAGTATAATTTTACAGTTCATTTCTTCGATCGATATTTTATTGAAATAGGGTAAAATCGTATTGATAAGTTTTTCGCTCTGTAGGTCAATTCATTCATGTGTTACCGATTCCCTGAACATTACGTTAATAATAGCATTAGGTATAGGTATTATTCCAATGTGCGGTGAAAGCTCGAAGCTCTCAGTTCGCATTCCCAGCCCTTAATAATAATTAATCTAATTCCCAGTGCTCCGCAGTTTTCTTTTATTTATATATCCTGACCTACATCTAGGTCGTCTTTGTAGGTAGTTTGCGTAAGTACTATAAAAGTAATTATAATATTGGAAAAGTACAGACAATATTCACTTTCTCTGAGGCACGGAGAATACCTAAATCAATACAAATAGACATTCATGCATTGAAATATTTACACTGCTCGGGAATTGAACACGCGTCCCCTGCGTGGCAGTCGATTGCACTACTGCTACAGAGGCTGCTCACTTGGATGTCAGATATAAACAAAGTTTGAAATCGATACGATAATTTTGATGTTATGACTTCAAATTAAACTCCACAATTGACTCACAAAACACGTAAACAAGCTTTCTACCCTTATCTTTCGTTTGGCTTCTCGCCAGGTTTAATATAACTAAGTACCGTTGTGCTCGCAACAGGTTGGTATCAGGCATTTATGCTTCGAGACTATCTCCCCATTCATTATTGGGTCCGTTTCCTTATTCTGCCACTCAGTTAAAGCACTTTTTCCATTAAAACCTATTTGGGGAGACGTCGACCTAAATCTACGCACAGGCTGTGACACCATTGTGAAAATTCGTTTACAAAAATATATAAAGAGTGTTCTGGCGAGTCGGTAATATTTATTGTGTTTTGATAATGGCTTACGGTCGCGTAGGCTGTGTTGGTATGTATTTCATATTGCTTTTTTAAAAACTTTTCAATTTTTATTTGTATTTTCGTTAACCACTTTTTGAGGGCAATTGATATGACAACGATATTTGGCCGGTTGCAACGAGACTTTTACCTCAGAATACAGAACAGATAATAGTGCTCGCGGCCTAGAGCTTGCTAATTTCATTTAAATATGGCTTACTGAGTTTTTGACGCTATGCACCCGCTATTCACTCCTCGCAATTTCGCGCTATTCGTAAATTCTATTCACTCCTTCTTTACAGCAGTTGCTGCTTCTGGTTAAGCCGGAAAGGTAAAAGCATCGAATGCAACCGCGTAACACAAAGTTGACGATGCTGCTTCTGGTGAAGCCAGATATTTTCCAGAATTAGACAGAATATTGAGTCCAGTGCAGCTCACATTTTAGGGTACTTGCCTTCTCTATTAATCACTCTGACTAGCTGAGAGCACAGCAGAGGAACGGTAATAGAACGGATAAGTTCACCCATATCTGAATTCTTCCAGGAAACTGGATAAATCCGGTTCAGCCAAATACGTAACAATACTGATAAAGGACATCGCGTCTTCGATGGGATGGTCATAAATAAAATTATAGATGTAAGACAGATTATAAGTAAAAAGTAAGAAAGATGTAGAATTAACATAATAAACGCATATAAAACTCTTGGAATGGAATAAATTGTGATTTTAGTTCGTTTGTTTGCGACGTATTGGTTAGTAAAATCACAGAATGATTTTAAGATTTCTTGAACTTCATATCCGTAATTGGGACATAACATAGTAGATAAATTCAAGAATTGAGTGTATGGAGGCCGAGAGCCTAACAAGATCTATAGGGCCTAAGCCAAAGTCACCTAGGTTCCTGTTAAATAACAAACGAGGCGATATGGTGCAGGCTTAATACACTCGAGAGCAATGAATCCGGGTCACTCAAAGAATCCAAAAAATCTCGGAAAGTAAGAATGCTAGGTTAATTCAATAAATTGTATTTAATAGACAATTTAATACTCCTTAAATGAAAGTTAAAAAAATATGAGTCACCATACATTTTATTTACACAAAATTACATAAAGAAAAAAAACTGCTGATCTCTCCTTAAAACAAAAATAGGAAACATGAAATTTTTGAACTTTATGACGATTTTCTTGAATTTCAATACTTCGTATTACCTCCTCGTGCTTCCATTACTGCGTTTACGCGGTTTGGCATGCTGTACACCAAGTTCCTTATACGATTTTGGGGAATATTCTCCCATTCCTCTGTGAGAGCAATTTTGAGCTCAGGAAGCGTGATTGGGGGAGGGTTTCGTTGTTTTACGCATCTCCCTAGCTCGTCCCAAGCATGCTCGATCGGGTTGATATCCGGGCTGCGCGCTGGCCACTCCATACAAGTAATGTTCATCTCTTGAAGGTAGTCATTCACAATCCTACCTGTATGAGGTCGGGCATTGTCATGCATAAATATAGCATCCTCACCCAAATTGACCATAAATGGACCAACGTGTTCGTTGAGGATTTCTTCCACATATCTTACGCTAGTTAAAGAGCCGTTTTCTATGATCACCAGCTCTGTGCGACTTTCAGAGGAAATTCCGGCCCACACAAGTACAGACCCACCACCGTAGGCTACTTTTTCTTCGATGCATGCTTGCTTGAATCTTTCCCCTGGTCTTCTATACACTCTGTGTCTTCCATCGTGCTTGTAGAGCATAAATTTTGATTCGTCGGAGAACATAACTTTCGACCAATCTTCAATACTCCAATTTACGTGGTTCTGGGCATATCTTAGTCTTGAAATACGATGGCCACGCTCCAGTTTAGGGCCGTTTGCAGGTCTAAGGGGTTTTAAGTTAGATTCAGCAAGCCGACGTCTTACTGTCCATGCACTTGGGTTACTTCCTCCGAGGCGTCGAAACTGATTTGTGAGTTCAGTTCCTGTGAGAAAGCGATTTCGAAGCATGGTGTTCACCAAGTATCGGTCTTCTCGTGCTGTGGTACACCTAGTTCTGCCCTTTCCTGGTCTGCGTAGGTTAGAACCAGTTTCTTCGTAACGTCGGAGAACTCTTTGTACTGTTGACAGCGACACACCGACAGTCCTGGCTGTATCGCGCTGACTCCGGCCGGTTTCCACCAATGTAAGTATTCTGGTGCATTCTTCAAGTGTAAGCGACATGATTTCAGCTTGAATAATGAATATTGAGCACTATCAACCTGGTTTATGTACCAACATAAATGACAGATTACAAACAAAAGCAAAAACAAATCCTGTAATTTCGTAGTTCCATCTTCGACAGTGTTCCCTTTTCAAATTTGATTTTTTTATGATATAACTTTACAATAACTAAGAAGTTTTAATACTTTCATTTAAGGAGTATTAAATTGTCTATTAAATACAATTTATTGCATTAACCTAGCATTCTTACTTTCCGAGATTTTTTGGATTCTTTGAGTGACCCGGATTCATTGCTCTCGAGTGTATATATATAATTGGCAGTCGCTCCTATTAAAGTAAGTGTAAGTGCAACTGGGAACAGCACTAAGGTAATGATAGGTAGATAAAATGTAAGAAACATGTAAATTCATTTTATTTGAATACATTGTCTTCAAAAGCAACATATAAGCTACGAGTATATAAGCAACATTACCTCATCATCCTGACCAACATTTGCAAGAAGCGAACCGAGACAGTTAAATTATGTTCCAACTTCCTGCAAATTTAATTACGTAACAAATACGTAAGGTACTGCGGGAATTGGGTAACTCGATATATTAAAAAATCCATTTTGTATTCTACATCCCGAGTGATCTTCATTAAGATATACCATTTGTTATTCTATTTACCTATAACATAAATTGTTTTATTCAATTTCACCATCTAATCTCATTTTGATTGAGAATACTTTGAGTACGGGATTGGAGTGCTTATTACTTAGTTATTCAAAACATTTTTATGTTTGGATAGGACTGGATAGTACAGTAGGTACGTACCCGAGTACTATATAGGCCCCATATATAATTAATACCCGATTTTAGGTACTGATATTTTATTAGTAATGTACGAGTAATTAGCCTGGAAACTTTCAATAGCATAAAAATGTAGTGCCTAAAACTAGTGCTCATTACTTACGTGACTATATGTAATATTTCAAAATGTTTTAATTGTGTTGAAACATGTTCGCACTAAATTGTTGAAAATAAGTATGAAAATAATTAACCTTAAATCAAATAGAACTTCAATTATATTTCTATATAGATAAATACAATACTGTTATAAGTATACGATCAAGTTTTATGTGATTTCACACTAAACCATTTTTCGTCAGTCCCTGCAACTTGAGACATGTTTTCAAGTATTTCTTAACACGAAATACGATCCATCATCCCGCTAAGTACGCCATTTCGTCATTTTCGGGAAGCAATTAAGGCGGAAACCGTTCAAAATGCTTCAAATAAGCAGATTTCAGAAACAGCGAGGTTGATGTCGTATGGAAGAACATAAAGAACTCGCCATACTCCAAAGTTTTGCAGGATATTCTTCGGAATATGGCACCGTATGAAATTCAATCAATTGAGATCCTATTGAGGAATGTGGATAACACACAAAAGAGGCCTTTAGTAATGATGTAGATGAGTCTACTCTGGTTATATCTTAATTCTCAGGTATTATCAGCAGTTAAGACGCTATGTAGCTTCTTAGAGTAAAGGTGAAGGCGCATTACGAAACTGAAATTACGTCGAAAATCTTATAATCTTTTATGAATGGATAGGAGGTAGGACCCGACGGTATATCCGTCCAATTGAGCAGTCCGACTGGGGAAGTACCTCCGCCCTACAGAATATCGCGGCCATAATAACCTCGTGTTGTGTTCCCGGCAGTGAGTAGGGTAGCCAGAGCTCACTAAAGAGTTTTTGTGCTGTCAGTGGGAAGACTTGTCTTCTACACTGACGGCACAGAAACTCTTCGTACACAGGGTCGGCAGCACGAGTGTGACTCCCCTGGTGTTGCACACGTCCATAGGCCACGGTAACCACTTTCCATCAGGTGGGCCGTGTGCTTGTTTGCCACCTCAGTGGTATAAAAAAAATGCATTGAAATTTTACTGTTTAACTAAAATAAATGATTATTATAAATAAAGTATCATAATTACACTGTGTACTTAATATCCTACTAATATTATAAACGCCAAAGTTTGTAAGTATGGATGGATGGATGGATGGATGGATGAATGGATGTTTGTTACTCTTTCACGTAAAAACTACTGAATGGATTTTAATGAAACTTTACAATAATATAGCTTATACGTCAGAATAACACATAGGCTACAATTTATAACGATAACCGATATTATAGCAATAAAGTTAGTGATCTATACATATTATGCTGCATGTATAATAATAATATGTAGGACGTTTGACTTTCCGTTTGCCGTTTATTACAACTTCCCGCATAAGACGCGTTTTTCGTCCGGTACCTAGAAAATAGTATTAAAGTTGTTTTACTGTAGTTGTTTTATTTGAAGCCCAAATGAAAGTACTTGTACCGATGAAATAAACGATGTCAAGTACTCAATCAATAAACAGTGACTCAATGTGAAAACAATTGCATATTTCACAGCTGTTCGCACTGGAAATATCCATCATCTATAAGTCTATTAATATTGTTCACCCACTCCATGCTCGACAAGTTCGATTTTTTTTTCCAATTATTACTTGACCAACGGATAAAGTAATTAAAACACTAAAATTTTAAACACTGTTAGTAATGTTACCATTAATTCAGTTTACCGAAAATCTATGAACCAGCCCAGAATGGGTATTTTATTTTTAAAATTTGAACAATGCTTACGGTTGAAATACTGTTTTTTCTGCAATTTGCTGGGAGATGCGAGCTTGATGGTCGGTCCCGAATAGTGCATACCTGTAAAGGTGAATAACACATCTAATTAAATTTGTTAAGAGAATAATGTAGTGTAATATTCTAAGACTGGTCGCAAATTGTAGCTTATATAGGTACCTACTGTAGAGCACTATTACTCCCCAAATGACTATGAAATCAATTTCCTAACACATCTTTTAAGGATGTTTAAGTCAATAATCCATACTGAAATTATAAATGAGAAAGTGTGTATGTGAGTCTGTTTGTCCGTCTTTCACAGCTAAACCACTGAACCGATTTTGATGACATTGGGTATAGGGACAGATTAGACCTTGAGAAAGGACAGAAGCTATGTTTTGGTCGTGATAACCAATATGCACGCGAGCGGAGCCGCGGGCAAAAGCTAGTAGATAATATAGGAGTTATATTATTTAACATTATGATATAATATTATTCATATTACATACGAACGCACATGCTACACCAGTGTTATCATTTTCTTACTGGAACCTATATATGTAGGAGGGCAAATTAATACTACTAGATATAATGCAACGAGTTGTATCCGAGTCACATAATCCGCCATACATTGAATTGGATATGTTATACATAAATAGATATATTACATGTGTATAGCTGATACACATTGTTAAAGAATTACAAATTGTGTTCAGGGTTCCGATGTCAAGCTTCTACATACTGAAACCTTATCATTATCCCTCTGAAAGTCAATTCAGCGATTGAGCTAAAATTACACGACACTTAATTACTAGGTTCAATTCCTGTAACAAAATAATGTTCCAATTACTAGGATCAATTCTTTAAACCACCAGATATAGTTTTCACTTACCGAACAATGGGTTTAATTCTTAGAAAATATATCATCCGATTCATTCTCGACCGGTTATTTTCCGAAGAATTTATTTATTTTGCTCATGTAGGCAGATAATTAGGACATATATGTTCATAACTACGTTAGGTCGGTAGCGGTATATCAATCAAAATCAATTCATGAAATAGTTGTATTTTATGAAATATTCAATTTTCGCTGAATATGCTGCATGTTGAACCATCGGTCTGGGTTTCCATACGAATATCTGTGGCCGTCGTTACGGGTAATTGGAGTCCCAAAGAAAGTACGACAACTTGGATATCATCAGTTGTTGCGGAGGGCAGGTGGTCTTCGCTTCACGGAAAATATCAAAATTCAGCCGCAACTTAGTTAGACTAGAAAGCCTACTCCAGCCGAGTTTGGAAAATTAATGATTCAACCAAATATAGTTTTAAAACAAGGTACAGGACTCTACTACTTCTACATCAAAAGAATATGTGTTGAGCTGCTATACTATTCCTTTATTAATGCATACACACAAAGTACGTACCTTGATGTCTTGGCCCCTAAGTTATGTCATTTCGGACTCGCCTGCCGGTACTGTGAGTTTGTTTGTGGCAATTTTTAATTCTAAGGTATATGAATAACTGCACTGGCCAAACGTGTGGGTGTGGACCTGTGATGAGAGGAATGGTGTTTTTATTTTTATTTTATTTATTTCGAATCGTTTATTTCACGGTCATAGATATGAAAGTGCTGCTAGTGCTTTGTTTTCGTGTTTATCATCATCATCACATCACATCACATCACAATAATGTCGTAGACGGGTCAATGGAATGAATGTCGTGCCCAAGTGAGCGGAGCAATTTTGAGACACCGCGCGCCCCGACAAGGATAAATTAGGTAAGGAGAACATGACGGAGGTCTCTGTAATCTGTGTGTGTAATCATAGGTGATCATAGAAGGGTTAATTTTTCACCAAAATATTCCTGTAATCACTTTGTTTGTTACAGGTTAAACAAAGCTTATCCATGTTTCGACACAATGAATACCACGATATTATCTGTACTTAAATATGTATCGGTAAACGTCATTTCAAAATTACTAATGGTAACTAATTTGAATGATGCCAAACAAAATAACTGTGGAGTTAAATTTAGGAATGTACACAAATCTCGATATATGAACTGATTTGAATTACATTTTGAGTAAACATCGTTTGCAGATGTGGTTATTGGGTGACGACTGGTATAATGGGTAGTCCAAAATGTGTAATTAGATTTTACTCGACGGAGATTGTTAATCGGAATTTCCATTTGTTTTTAGCTCATAAAGCATCCAAATGATTTGGATTATTGTATCATTTGAAATGAAATTACTTGGGCCAATGTCTATCAGTAAGTTATTGCTCTTTGCAATATTACGCAAAAATAAAATTTATGCCTAAGAATCAATTGATTCAAAAAAGTTGTGAGTATTGTTGTGTTATATTTTTTGAAGTGAAAACTTCTTTAGCGGCGTTGGATGGGTGTAAAATGTTAAGGAAGCGTCAGGATTAGTTGACCTTTGAACCGTAACCGACGACTGTCGTCATACAAGATTAGGTAAATACTATCTATTTTGCAATTTACCATAGATAGCGTCGTAGCTTAAACGGTAAGCACTTCGACTGTAAGTCCTTGTAGTTTCAAATAGTTTCAGGTTCAAACCACCTGGCCTTCTGAAACTTTTTGTGATTATTTTTTCTTTTTGTAATCTATTACTTTTTATGATTATTTTTTCTTTCTGTAATTTATTAATTTCTTCTGACAGAAAATTAGCAGAAAATAAGTGATAGGTTCTATGATTAGCGCTATATTATAGGTATGGTATGGTATGTTCTTTTTTATCTTTTTCTGTGTATATAACGAAGAAAAAATGTTTTCACTTCTGCCGGCACTCCCAGAGTGCAACCCGTCTTTTTTTTCTCAAACATGCAATGAAATATTGACATTACGTTCCTCTTAATAGGCTGCGAAGTATGACGTTTCAGGCGCGGCTAGGACCAGAGGCCGGTAATGGAATTTCATACAAACCTTGCAAGGCCTAGGCCGGAAAAGTCCTCTTTTTTAATTTCGATTCCACATAAATTTGTGGCAAAGGCATCGACACTCTGCCACTATGCGTATCTATTAAAAAAACAATTAACGACTTGGTATGTACTTAGAGCAGTTTTATTTACATAAAAAATGCACATTAACATAACTAATAACACATTATTATCAATTGTTTTCTTAACTATACATATAAACATTGAAATATTAATATTTACCTAATTAAGTTGCAACAAATTGACATTTATAACAATGATAAGTGTCACTGTTCATTCAGAAACGTGCCTTTATACTTTTTTTAAGTAACATGATAATGAACATAAATGTAGATGTTTTCTGTTAAAATCAAGCTAAAATAGACAAAATAGTAATATACACGTGAGTTTCAGTTTTTATCTTGTTTACTTTTAATTTCTTTAAAAATAAATCTTTTATTTTTTTGTTGTTTATTTCATTGCCTGTTTGAGAAAAGCACTATACATATCTCGGCGGGAAATATGGGGTTGCCTGCCTCAGACCTATCCGGCCTCGCTTCGCTTGGCCGTCTATATGTCTTTGGCCGGCAATCCCTTTCTCCCCGGCCTCTGTTGCATGCTTGGAAATGCGAACATTATTTTGACAACCTTCTTTTTTTTATGCCACTTAGGTGGCAGACAAGCACACGGCCCACCTGATGGGAAGTGGTTACCGTGGCCTATGGACGTTTGCAACACCAGGGGCATCACAATCGTGCAACCGACCCTGTAGATACCTTCTAATACCCTTCTTGAAGAACCCCATATTGTAGTCGCTTGGGAAAACCACGGCAGGAAGTTCATTCCAAAACCTGAGCGTGCGTGGGATGAAGTTTTCCGGTCGCAGTGTGTGAGGATGAATTCCCTGCCTATGGCGAGTGGTGCGATGATAGAATGCAGCGGTGGGCATCATGTCAAACAATTCATCTAAGCACAAACCATTGTATAGGCGGTAGAACACACACAGCGAGGCAAAGTCCCTTCTGAGGCTGAGAGGTTCCACATCGCCTGTGAGTATGGGATTGTCGACGAGCCTCAACGCCCGTCTTTGCAATGAGTCGAAGGGGCCAAGTTGGTATGCAGGCGCTCCGGCAAAAAGGTGACAGCAGTACTCCATGTGGGGCCGAATTTGTGCCTTATAAAGCAGAAGTCGTTGCCCCGCAGTGAAGTACTGCTTCGCCCTGTTAAGCACTCCAAGTTTCTTTGAGGCCAGCTTGACCTTGTCCTCCAAATGGTTGCGGAACTGAACGTCGCTTGAGATGTCGACACCTAGGATCCCAATACTCGAAGAGATGGAAAGTGGTGTGCCCAGGAATTGCGGCGCCACAATAAATGGGGTTTTCTTAGCGGTGAATACACATACTTGTGTCTTAGTGGGGTTAATTTGGTTAATTTAAAAATGGAACCATCTTGTACTCCGAACCATGGCGACCAAGGAGGTAACCTATCCAAGGCATTATGTAAATACAGAACTGGCTTGCAAATAGAATGCTGTTTATTAAGAAAAATAAAAAACAAATGAATATTTCGCCGTGTGAAATATTACTGTTGTTCGTTGTTCGTCATTGATTTTGAAAAGTAGTTAGGTAACTAAAAAGTTCTGCCTAGATACTACTTCGTTTTAATTGCCGCGCATTGTTTGAGAAAAGCACTATACAAGCCTTGGCCACAACTGAGCGTTGAGCGTTGACGGTAGGAGCCATCTACCGACATTCATACGAAATATCGGAAACAATGAATGATGTTGCAATCATTTTTAAACATTGTTTTTTGATGACTCCGCCCAAATATTTGAATGAAATTTTGAAGCATTTACTATGCTAACTTTTCAAATCGATTAAGAATGGAAAAAGTGAATGCTCAGGTGGGACTCGAACCCACGATCTTTCTCTTACAGGGGGAATGCTCTGACCACTGAGCCACTGAGCCACACCTGAAGCTATCCAAATTCTCCTATACTAGTCGCCCTAAGACGGTAGTATAGGAGAATTTGGATAGCTTCAGGTGTGGCTCGGTGGCTCAGTGGTCAGAGCATTCCCCCTGTAAGGGAAAGATCGTGGGTTCGAGTCCCACCTGAGCATTCACTTTTTCCATTCTTAATCGATTTGAAAAGTTAGCATAGTAAATGCTTCAAAATTTCATTCAAATACAGTTTACTTACTGGAAAATTTTAGACTTATAGTTAATTTTCAGGCCAACCTACGGACAGGCAAGTTCCAAGCAACACGAGTACAGGTTTCTATGGATAGAGCAGCAGAAAGTATAAATGAGTAGTTTACAAATGGGCACGTCACTCCCTCGGGAACCCCTTGGAGTATAGGTGTTTAAACAGTGCGGTGGTGACTTTGCTTTCTCCATTAAACCTCTCAAGGTGGTAGGACTGCCTTGCACCTACGTAAATTTGGAAAAGTTGAATGGTTGATGGTTCATAAAAAAAAAAACAGGGTCGGCCTGATGATACTAATGATGCATGTGGGGTGTCGGAGGACAGGTAATGTCTCTGTGCATCAGATGGTAGGTACACAATTAGCACTACGCGGCCGGAGAAAAAAACAAATTTTGTTAAATAAACTCAAAGTTTTAGTAAAGAAAACTTTATTTCACTGACGAAATACAGACTTTTGATTCACAGAACCCACCTGATGTACTTTCGTATGGGTATCAGACCACGTAATATTGTATAATTAGTATATACCGGGTCAGTACTTAAAATTTTCATTCAGTACCTAAGATCGTATAAAAAAGGTGAAAGTAGGGGATTTTACAAACGAGTCTATTTTAATATTAATAAATTTATCTCTGCGTCTGGCTACAAGCCACTGTTTTAATCGATTTTATCCCCCATAGGGAACTTACGTTATATTTACATACATAGGCAATGCACAACACTGTGGCGTTTTGGAAAACGATATTCCTATAGTTAGGATTATAAGAATAAATAAAACATATTTTTTAATGGAAAATTACAATTCTAGAACGTATTTTGACAGTCCATTGGACCTTATGCTACAGTGCCGTCACCTTACGTAGACCGTTTTAGAAAATTCTCATTACACTAAACTCCTCGAAACTGTGGGAAGGGTAAGAGGTAGAAAGGCTTGTTCTGGGCTCCAAAATAGCTTTATAAGCGTGAGGCATGTATGATTGGATGATTATGATAGAAATAACACACTCAGGAATAACAAAAATTTGATCCCGAGAACCTAATTCGGTGTGTCATGGGGACATGAGCAGTATCCCATGTGGGTGAATCCGCGGGTAACAGCTAGTAACTAACAAAAGGTCATTTAAAAGACAAAGGCATTATGCCTCATCGTAATATCGCATTATAGGCCTCTTTGTCTGAACGAATACAGCTAAATATAGCCAACGTGTAGGTAGGTCAGCAAGTACATGCAGTGGGTATTTATGTTTCGTTGATTGAATACTATAAACCGATGATAGTATACCAGCACTATTTTACTTCTAAATATTGGGATCAATGAACTAGCAGGTAGGACACGACGGTATTTCCGTCCAATTGATCAGTCCGACTGGGGAAGTACCTCCGCTCTACAGAATACCGGGGCCATAATAACCTCGTGTTGTGTTCCCGGGTGAGTAGGGCAGCACAAGAGCTCACTGGAAAGTTTTTATGCGGTCAGTGGTAAGACTAAAGTCTATACCTGCTTCGTCTTCAACAATGATCGCACAGAAACTCTCTTTGTTTACAGGGTCGGCAGCACGAGTGTGACTCCTCTGAAGTTGCACACGTCCATAGGCCACGGTAACAACTTTCCATCAAGTGGACCATGTGCACGTCTGCCACCCCAGTGGTTTAAAAAAGAAAGACAATTTACAGTGTTTAAATGCAGCTACACATTATTAATTCGTGTCAACCACATCTGCAAGCCGCTACACGGACGGATTGACGGACGAGACCCTGCCTCAGACTTGCCTCTCTGCCTTAAAAGTAAAGTCATATAGGCCATTGTATATGCAGATATATATATATAAAGAAGGAGAACGACATCTAACAGACACATTGAGATTCATACGTGATGAATACTTACGACGCCGGTAGGAGCTGAAATTTAAAAAGAGTGGATGTGATGAGATCGTTCAAGAAAATATGTAAATAATTACAATAAGGTTTTCACAGTCTCGTAATTGATTGTAATTGAGATGGGAGCCCCTTATTTCGCAGAAAGAAATTTCATAGAATTTCGTTTCACAGAAAATGTTTCATATAATATTTGGTTCTTATATTTTTATTTCGAATATTATTGTTTCAAAAACAATTTACTACAATGAAACATATTTTACAGAAACACAATTGAACGAATTTTTAATCACATTTTTTTGTTTAACAAATTTATCAAACTGTAGAATTTTTTTTAAAGAATATTAAACCACGTTTATAATGTTCCAAATCACATTTATTTTTAACTGTTACATTTACAATATAGTTAACACCCGGACTCAGATTTCCCCGACTCGGATAGGTTAGGTTAGAAGGCTAATGCGGGAGCGGAGCGTAGCGAAGTTCCCGCATTAGGCCTTCGTGGTTATTTTTTTATTAATCACCCAGAAGTAGGAGCCCCGCGTAGCGGGGCTCCGTCGACCTTATAGACGCATCAATTGTTTAGTTTATAATATATTGTCCCATTTAAATGAGGGTATGCATTTTATGAATTGAAACGCGTGGAAACTGTCACTTTGATAATATGTTATTCTTTGTAATAAGTTTTCTATTAAATAAACAATATAATGATTAAGAATATTTGATTTGATATTCTATGAAATGATTATTCTAATGTTTAACTTTATATGAAACAAAATTCAATGATTTAAAATTCTTTAAAGTAAGTATTCTGTACATTGATTATTCCATGAAACGAAATTATGCGAAACATTTTCTGTAATACAAAATTATATTAAACAATTGCCTATAAAACAACGCACACCCAATTGAGATCAAATCTGAGTAATCAAAATTACTCAGATTTGATCTGAGTAACCGATGACCTATGGTAAATTTAATAAATTTCTCAACTTATATCTACTTACTCCATTGAGAAGTAATTAGACAGGATGTTCTTGACATTAAATTCTGAACCAATATCTAGTTCGCCTGCTTTTAGTTTTAAGTAAACGCTAATGTTTAATTTATCTTTCACTAGCTGACCCGGCGAACTTCGTACCGCCAATATTTTTCCGCACGCGTGGCGTCAGATCCCGTTCCCGCGGCACCCTCTACTATATTAAACATGTATTATACATACAACCTTCCTCTTGAATCACTCTATGCATTAAAAAACCGCATCAAAATCCGTTGCGTAGTTTTAAAGATTTAAGCATACAAAGGGATATAGGGACAGAGAAAGCGACTTTGTTTTATACTATGTAGTGATGATATATTGAATTTCAGTTTAAGAAACCAAATTATATTTTAACTAGGTACTCAGTAAAAAGCTCAAAGATAGTTTGCTTGGCTTAAAAGTAATTAGGTGAACTATACTTAGTGTCTGTTTTTACAAGACTTTCATAACTGAAATTAACAAAATTAATTTAGGTATAAATGACATAATATTATGTTATGCCAGAATAAAAAATTATAACAGCCAATTTAAAAACCTCCTGCTTTTTAAAAATCGGTTGAAAATGACTAACCGCTGCCAACGGCTCCACTTCAAATACTTATTCTATTTCTCGTGGAACATTCGAGATAAAAGATATTCTGTATTCATTTAAAAAAGTTATCAAATCTTATAAGATGGGAGCCCCTTATTTCGTAGAAAGAAATTTCATAGAATTTCGTTTCACAGCACGCACACCCTTATAAGATCGTTTCAACGATCTAGGCTTAGCATATCAGACAGACACGGTTACCATCGTATTTATAATATTAGTATTATAAAAAAATAGTCTTAAGGAATAATGTAGGTATTGTAAACTTGACGTCTTGGAATAAATACTTAAGCAGAATTAACGTCAATAAGATATAAAAATATTAAAGTATATTAAGAAACAAAGAAAATTAAACAGAACACTATAACAACGAGAATAAGCCTGATATCTCTGAATTTTTTTTTATTTTAAACAAACGTACCTACCTAACCGTGTCAATTCGTAATAAAACCCTGTTAATATAACTGTACAAAATATAACCGAGCCAATATAAGCTCCCAAATCCAGCCCTTTAGGCGAACGGACACTAAAATTTTATATGCCATCTATGGATAAGTTTTATAACCAGTTGGCAACTCTTTTATTTTTTTACAATCAAAGTGCGGACTTGTTTAAACTTCGGCATGTCCTTTTATCGGGAGACTTCACAAACAATGTTTTTTTTACTAACTCAGTGGTAGGTTCTATGTTTATTTTACTAACTCAGTGGTAGGTTTTAATAATAGGTAGGTTTTTAGGCAGTTCCGATTCTTTTTTAAATATTAACAAAAAAAATCATAATAAAGATTTTTTTCGGTAAATATTACCAAATTATTACAATTAACCCTGCCCAGTGTTCCTTCTTCGTACAGTCTCGGGTCCTTCAAGCGGGTTGTGAAAAAGCAGAGTGCCACCATTGTTAACGTAGAACGTGTTTGTAATGCTGACCCTCTTTCCGAGACTTATCCTTTAGCTTATCATCAGGTGAGGTCAGGCCAAATTGACGTGAAACCAGAAAACGTGATGTGAAAGAACAAAAAAAGATAGCCTGGGTAGGGTAAAATGGTACCTGAAAAATTGGTTGAAAAGACGATGTGCTCATTAGTCACGAACAAGTTAAAGGCGGTGAAGGATAATCTACACCCAATGAAATAGATAGAGAAATAGTCTTAAGTTGTGTGAAGATCGGTGGATAATTTACGCCGTTTTAATTACCTTGTCCAGTATTAGGTCCAATGCCTGAGTAACTTATTCCGATCTCCAACATAACAGCTTTGAAAGTGTTTACAAGTAAAATAAATATCTGGGCAAATGACACGACGGCGGAATGACATTAAAATTCTATCTATTTCTAAATCTTGAGAAACTACAATGGTCAATTGGAGATTGTAAAGTGCTTTCATCGAAGAGATTGCTCAATACAACATAATTACTAAGAGGGTGAAACAGCAAAAGGCAGGCAAAAGCAGCAAGCATTTACGCAGCAAATGGTTCTTCACATTATAACGTTGTATTTTATTTTTAAAATTATTACAAAATGAAATTTCTAAAGAAAATGAATTTATTGTGAAAGAATAGGCAATTTAATACAAAGTATAGCCTCCTCTGCTATTCAGAACTTGTCAGCAACGATTATTCATTGAATTAATGAGACTGTTTATGTAATCTTGCAGTATTCGCTCCCAATGGAATTGTAGCAAATCCTTCAGCTGTTGGAATGTTGTCACTCCGTTCAAGTCCTTTAAAACACGTCTCTGGAGCATGTCCCATGCGTGCTCGATGGGGTCGAGATCTGGCTATTGTGCAGGCCAGGGCAATACCCGGATGTTCTCCGTTGCCAATTATTCACTGGTTCGCCGAGCTGTATGTGAACGCGCATTGGACATAGTTTTTAGCGTTCATGTTTCCATTACGAAAACGAGCTCAGTTCGCCTGTTCTTCATAATACCCGCTGTATGGATGAACTTCCTGAACACACCTGAGCCTTTCAGTATTTCCGGGCTGATGGTACACTCGCACTCTTCTTGTACCAGGCCTAAAGCCGTATCGCGACTCATCGGAAAACATAATTTTATCCCATTGTTCCTGGGTCCATGTTATGCGTTCTCTTCACCATTCATTTTGACGAGCACGATTCCCATGATGTATCGGTGGGCACCTGATTGGGCGTCGAACGCGTAGGCCTTACTCATGCAGACGATATCGCACAGTTTGGGGACTTACATCAACACAACTTGAATTTTATAGCCTTAAACTATCTCTCGAGTGGTTAACATTGGCTGGCGTCTCGCAGTCAGTTGTATGTACCGGTCTTGCCGAGTGGTTGTACTTCTTTTACGGCCTGGATGCTATTCAGCGGGTTCCCCTGTGTTATTGTAGCGCTGCTAAAGACGACCAATAACACTTCTATGCATGCCAAAATGTCGAGATACCTGAGACTGATTACTTCCCGTTTGCAACATCCCTACAGATCTTTGCATTTCATCTGCCGTCAAATGACGTCGCTCCATGACGTAAAGAATATCTAACGATTCAATTTTGTCGTAACTTTATTTAAATGGTTGGTAAAATTACAAAATCAAGACTAAACGTAAGCAATTTAAACGCACTTAAATGCAAACAAATTCGCAGTCATTTGAATTTTATGAAAAAACCAAACATAATCGATTTTTTTTTACTACCAGCTAGTATGTCATCAATAACAAAAAAGTTTACTTACCTATGCGCACTTTGAGTGAGTAAATATTTAGAACTTAATGAATATAAATGGTAAATTTGTAATATAATGCATGTTGCTTAGACTTTTTTGATGTGTATATTTGCTGCGTAAATGTAGGGCACTCTGTCATGTTTTTGCTGCATGTGGTGTGTGGACCGAGAGAAGGACTGACTGGAAATGTCCTCCATGGTGGCCCACCTAAAACACACACAATTCACTAATAGTTCACACACATAAACATATCCGCAAAGACCAAACAGCAACAATAGTTGGCATGCGGTCATAAAATGCGACAGCCTATCGTCTAACCTGTTTCTAATGGTGACCCTAACACAGAAATTTCATTAATATCACAAAATAAAACAAATTTCTCACAAATGTCATTGTATTACTGTACAATACAATGAAATGCTCTTTTGTTAGAAATTGTGAGAAATTCTATCTAAAAAATGTGTAAGTTTGTTTGACATTTAGACACAATTCAAAAAGAATGTTGATAAAAGAATATGTCAATAATTTAAATTTAGCTGTGGCTGGTTTTTATCAACGGGAAAACAAAAAGGTACACCTGAGTAGGTGCGGAATTTATAAAATTTATTCCAGTGAAAAGCTTATTAATAAATAAATATTAAATGGACCCCTACCAGGGAACCATGAATATTATTATTCGTCATTTACTTATAAATGGATATTTTATATGGTGAAACTTACAGTTTTTCAGGTAAATATGCTATACAGTTGATAACTCCTTTCCAAGTACCATATTGAACAGGCATCAATAAGAAGAATGAAAAAATATTGCGTTTATTTTGCATCAACCTTAATATAATATCGAAACTATTATCGATTGACGCCAAGAATCCCACAAATAGTTTGCACTTGAACTAGAACTACAGAAATCTCGTATACAAATCCACCCGACAAATAATAATGTACCGCAATGTCGTCTTCTATTGTTTCTAGAATATACGTAGGACAATGTGGTATGTTCAGTTCACTAACTCAGTAGTGGGTTCTAATAATAGGTAGGTTTTTAAGCGGTTCCGATTATATTTTAAATATCACCAAAAGTTTTAAAAATAAAGAAGTTTTCGGTAAAAAGTACCTAACCATTACCATTAAACAATTAACCCTGCCCTAACCGACAAGTAATAATGTACCGCAATGCTGTCTTCTATTGTTTCTAGAAAATACGTAGGACAATGTGGCCTGTTCAGCCGTAAATCGCGTGGATTAACATAATTTCGTTTTTATTTACGGTGTGTACAAAGATTCAAAAGCGTCTTATTTAAATTTGCTTTAAAAATTGATGTGCTCAGTGTTTTTAGTTTAATTGTGACTTTGAATTAAATTTTGTCATGAGTGAATTTGACGTGAATAAAATTTAAAGATTACAAAAAAATTGAATTTTATATTTATTTAACCGGAGCTTGTGAAACGACCATATACTTATATATAGTAATCGACGTCAATAAGTACGGAAACCTTCAAAGGAACTATAGAGACTTTACAGTCGCTTTACTTGAATTTATGTGTGTACTGACCATTATTATGATTATACACCTCGTTCCTTTTTTGTTACGTGCGCTCCTGAGCCGGAGGGGAAGGGGCTCGTACTAACTAAAATGCACGCCGTCTGTGGGCCGCAGTGCAAGGCCGAAAGTGATGTAACTAGTGCATATCCCTCAATTCACCTCGTTGCTAGAGTTCCAAGATTCCGTGTCTATTGCTTTGACCTTGCACTTTTATTAGGTATTTAGAAAACAGTCCTTTCCTTAATCGCTTTGGCAGACAAGACTGAATCATTACAACTATCATAATATAATATTATACAAGTTAACATCACAGAAATGTAAATTTACATTATGTTACTAAAACCAACAACCCTATATTATTATGTAAACGTCAACTTGTAAATACTATCACGGCACGCAATTCTGAATTCAAACAAGGTCAAGTTTATTACAATCAATCATAATTATAATTCAGTACGAGAATATCCTCAATAGCGTTAGAAAGTGAAAGTTTCTGTGACTGCGTTATAGACTTAGAGCCCGTGAGCGCCAGACCTTCGTCATTTTATAAAACTGAAAGTTTGTCAGCGCTTGCACCCAGCACCGGTTATAACGATGGCCCATTACGAAGTTTAGGTCATAGTGGCTTTGGCAGTTATACCTATGGTACTAGTAATATTGGTATACGGTAGTATCTGGTTCTAATAAGTGACTTAACAAAAAACATAAGTCATTACGAGTCACAGAAATAGCGCCAGGTCAGGGAGAGTACGCGAAGGATGGCTATAAAAAATACAATTTTCCCAAACCTAGATATTGTTAAGCACAGTTCTAGGTATCAGGCAGTGAAACTTTTTAACAAGTTGCCTTTTCATCTTAAGTTATTAATATTTAGTGTAAATAAGTTCAAAACAGAACTCAAGGCCTTTTTATTGGAAAAATATTTATACTCCATATCGGAATTTGTGTCACAGGATGAAAGTAATAACTAAGGTTTGATATCGAATGAAATTTCGTTTTTTAATTCATATTATTGGAATATAAATCATTTGTCATGAGTACCTTTTGACTTAATCACTGTATTCATACTATTTTTGACATGTTAATACCTTTTTTTCGACCTTCTATAGTTTTTTTTGTTGACATTACCTCAAATTCGTGTTGTACTTTTCTTTGTCATCGACATCGTTTTTATTGCATTGCTGCATGTTAATATCTACATCACAATTATTATGTATATCAAACACAATGTGACATTGTTAATGATTAAATAAATAAATGAAAAAAATATAACCCCTTGCCAGATACCCTAATGTTCATAAAAGGATATGTTATAGTATAAAAGCTGATTTTTATACATCGTGTCCGTATAGGACAAAAAAGGGAAACCTGGCACTAAAAGGTGGACCTGCTCATGGTTACTCGAAAAAACGTATTACCTACTTAAAAAATTTTCACTCCCATGAGACGTTCCCATGAGCGCGGCCTGAGGTTGACGGTAGGAGCCGTTCGTCAACCTAGCAGAAACAGGCCTCGGCAGCGGCGCACATCTTAGGACGATGAGCGCCCCCCTACCATACCGGGGGGAGTCGGGGACCATGTGGTCCCCCTCCCGAGGAGGGCTAGACCGATGGCCCTGGGTTAGCCGGGGTGCGAGGGATATGTCGCGAGACAACCTCAACTTCGGCCTAGCAACAGACGGCGTGCAGTTTAGTCGGTTCGAGTCCAACAAAACCCTTCCCCCCCACTTGGCCCTGGAGGGGGGTATCCGCGGGAATTTCCTGCACGTAAAAAAACCCCTTATGACATTTTCAACTACCAGGACCACAATGACCAAGAACCCGTGAACCCCAGATTTTCGCTATTTTATACGGGCGGGAGTAAGAACGATGGCCCATTATAAAGTTTAGGTCACAGTGGCTTTGATAGAAACTGTACTAAAAGCGTAAAAAAACAACTTCATCAAATAACAAAGTGTGATTTTAGGTATTATCTTAAAATATTATTAAAAGTTACGTAATTCATTGCCAGACACTAAATCCTGGCAACCCCTTGCCAGATACCCTTAATGTTCATGAAAGTATAATTCTATTTACGTTATAAAATAAAAAATGATAATAGATCCACACAGGCGGAGCCGCGGATGGAAGGTTAGTTTTAATTAGAAATCAGCTCTTATATTTTTAAGTATAATTCTGATAACACCCTGAAATTTAATTGAAATGACTGATACATGAACAAATAAACCATCTAGAGACATTTATTGAAAACATAGTCCGTTACTTATGATAGTGAATATTATGTACCTAAATTTCGCAACTACAAAGCTAGCTTTGATTAACATCCTAACAACTTACTATCGCACTTTCAGCAACTTGACGCCGACCTGAGTGCCTATCTCATTAGTTTCAAAACAGCTCGTGATGTGTAAGAACATTACAGCATTTGCTCAAGAGAGAAGCCTTGTCAGAATGAGTGCTGACTTAACAAATACGAAACACTGCTCAACCGATCTAATTAGCACTTAGCTGTGTGCTCAGTGAGGCGTTACGTTAGGGGCGTATTGTAGATTGTTGCTGATTTGACAAAATATAGATATGGCATAAAAATCTCAGGAAAGAGGGTCACCATTACATACACGTACCATGTTAACTTTGGTGGCACTCAGCTTGACGGCCACATCAGATGCTTTTACATGCCTCGCTTAAAGAACCCGGGACTGTAGGAGGAAGAAAACACGTGAGCTGACAAGGAGTTTCAGGTCTTAATGGTGCGACAAAAAAAGAAGTCGCCAAACCGCTTGGTTCTTGAAGGAATATTCTTCACCGTATACGGGAGACATCTAAGCCCGTGTTGTCCTGTGTAGGAAAGTAGAGGGCGGGACCAATTGGAAGAGCTCATCAGAACAGGATTCACCTGTCGAGAGCATCTAATAAGTACATCCCAGAGATGCGAGCAGTATTTCACGCAGTACCGAATTTGTGTCTTGTATAGATGCTCCGGCGTGAAAAATCGTCTCACTTTGTTCAGGACTCCGAGTTTACGCGAGACTGTTTTGATGATAATCTTGATGTAGTTTTTGTTATTCATTTTGCAGGGAACATACATACCGAGGATATCGAGGTTGTCCTGCAGTGGCAGTGGCGTGCTTTGAAGAGTGGGAAGGGGAAAGAAAGAAGACACCTTTGCTGTGAACGCACATGCCTGCGTCTTCTTGGCATTGAACTCAACCAGGTTCTCGGAGCCTCATTGGGAAATGTTGTTCAGGATCCGGTCAAGCTCAGTGATAAAAAGCTGCCTTTTATCCACGATATCTGACTGCTTATCCGCAGGACGTTCGTGACATTATAGTAAAATAAGTATCATCCTTGGAATATTTTCCCAAATCGATTGGGATTGGCCCTATCATCTAACTGCGATGAAGCTGAACTTTGACATTTCCATGGAGCGACTGCCATCAGAATCTGATCTTTAAAAAGGACTGGTGATATCGAATACAATCCGATACTTAAACAAGTAGTCGGACTTTTTAGAGCTCCAACTACCCGTAACAACGACCAGGTTCAGTTTAGGCACGGAAATAAAGTAAAATAAGTCTGCTGATATTTATTTACGTATATTTATGAATTCGTTGATTCTTAACAGTAGCGTCCTCCCTCTGTAAAGTCTTTCTACAGGTAAGAGTAACAATAATACTGATTCATTTATCTACAAAGATTGGTCAAAAATGTTATCAGAATGTATAGAATTATAGGACACATTTTACCGTGATTACAACGACTATTGTGAAAGATCTATATAATATAGTAATACATAATGTATTTATGGAAATAGTCGCTTCGTCATAATTTTTCTAAGTGCCTACAATATGTGGTACTTTGAAAAGTGCAAAGGGTTGTATAGAATGCGTAACGCGGGCGTGAAGAAACCCCAATATTACAATCGTTGATAAAAAATATTACCCGCTTCCTATCAGTTGGATATTTTCATAAATCCTTGAGTCGCATATTTTTAATCCCCGTAATATAAAGTGTAATTATTTAGTACATCTATAGTTTAATATCATGAATTCGACTGTAATACTATCTGTCTGTCTGTTACGCCAATGTAATTTGACATAGTGATATGTTAGATCTTGAGAAAGGACATAGGCTATGTTTGGCCGGATAACCGACATGAACGCAGACAGAGCCGTGTGTAAGTGTGTGTTACACATCACATAAAGTATACCTAGGGCCTTATATTAATAATTCGTAACACGTCATCTGATACATAAATTTAATTTTCTTACCGTCTAATACAGTAGAATCAAAAAATAAATTTCCATTCAGGTCTCTAACGATTCGAGCCTTAACCTCCTTTTCTTCGGCAATATCCTTTCAATATGAATAATACTAATTGGTCTCTTTTCAATTTTCCTGTCTTTGATAAGATTTGAGCAACTTTTCGATAGGCGAAAATGGTCCAAAGCTAAACAGACTTTGCTACTTGCAGATTTACAATAATTAAGTGTTGTGAATAAATAGATTATTTTGATTATAGTGAGATGGTTGACAATATAAAAAGCATGAAATTATTCATTATTTTAAGGCACATGGGTTCGCACGATGTGCATTAAATGTATCTACACTATTATTATTTTTGAAGTGAAAACTTCTTTAGCGGCGTTGGATGGGTGTAAAATGTTAAGGGAGCGTCAGGATTAGTTGACCTTTGAACCGTAACCGACGACTGACGTCATACAAGATTGGTACAGACTATCTATTTTGCAATTTACAATAGATGGCGTCGTAGCTTAAACGGTAAGCACTTCGACTGTAAGTCCTTATAGTTTCAGATAGTATCGGGTTCAAACCACCAGGCCTTCAGGGATTTTTTGTGATTGTTTTTTCTTATTATAATTTATTACTTTTGGTGATTATTTTTTCTTTTTGTAAATTATTACTTTTTATGATTATTTTTTCTTTCTGTAATTTATTATTTTTTGTGATTATTTTTTCTTTTCGTAATTTGTTAATTTCTTCTGACAGAAAATTAGCAGAAAATAAGTGATAGGTTCTATGATTAGCGCTATATTATAGGTATGGTATGGTATGTTCTTTTTTATCTTTTTCTATGTATATAACGAAGAAAGAAAAAAAGAAAATGTTTTCACTTCTGCCGGCACTCCCAGAGTGCAACCCGTCTTTTTTTTATTTGGACCTTTGTATATTGTTGGACTTATATAGCCTGATGATGATGATGATGATGATATTGTGCATTTTCTCCTTCTTCTTCTTCTCCTTCACATAAGAGATAATAGTACTGAAGATTAGTATATTAGAGTTAGGCGTTACACAGAAAGTTTCTAAAACTTGCAGTAGATACATAAAGATGCCAATGATAAAGTTTTTATTTTTGTATCACCTCCAGTTAAGCACCAGTTTAACTTAATTCCTTGTGTTCACTTTGGTATACAGTAAAGTAGTGTAATAGCCAGGATTCGATCCCGAGTCCTTTCGAAGCTACCGATGCTTTAAATTAACGACTAATTTATAAATATATAAATCAGTGGTTGTGTATTACAGTTGTTACTTGTCAGTTGCCCATACGGAGAAAACTTACTTCATGAAACCAATTTTCTTTTCTCACGAAACCATTAGAATTCCCATTATAGAACGTATTATATTGAAGCAAAATTGCTGTTACATTTTCATTTTCAAAGAAACAATAAGATTAATTTGATTTTATCACAATACCGACTACTGTTAACAATATTGTATTAACATCAAATCATATTATATAAATAACTACAATGTGTAATCAATGAACTGTAAATTTTATTACCTACATATTTTCGAATGAAGTCTGAAAGTCTTTGTGTTTAATTGAGCTGAAATAATTAACTCAGATTGGTATTATCGAACAAATATTATTTGAAGTGAAAGTTTTAATGTATCAATGTATAGTTATAACGACTCAATTTTTACAGTGGAAGGATTTATTTTGTTATGTCAAAATTCGCATCGTCCTCAAGATTGAATGACTCCCTCCTACAAGTAAAGCCCCAGCTGTTTATTATGCCAACATTAACTAGCTTGATATTATTACGAAGTATTTTAATTAGCGTTAACTTGGTTTACTGAATACATTTAAATCCTTTAGATTTAGTAATTCTATATAACTTAAGTTCATTGACCCATTTCACGATTGTGAGTTGCCAAGGGACGTAGTTGAGGCAGTGTACGCACTTTTAAGTTATTTCAATTTTTTATCATAAATTGACTAAATACATGTTTTTATGGTTTATAGGCTCGCGTTTGACCACTATCTCACTTGTTGGTAAGTGACCATGTAGTGGACGGTGCTGCACGTTTGCCTAAAAGTAACCTAGTCACTCTAGCCTTGAAGACACCCAACTATACAAAAACGCAAATTTAGGCAGGGCATACCCTTCCTTGGCAGTATGCATGATGAACGTATTGCCAAATCGTTTGTAAGTGGAATATCCACGGTGTATCGGTGGAGCGTCTGGCCGTTCGATGACGGAAGAGGCTTCAAGGAATTTGGCTGTGCAACTCCAACATGTACTTTTCTTCTTACTGGTTTCGTCTCACATCATCCTAAACATTTATAACGACTTTGAAAGAGGTTTGACATAGTTCTAGGCTAGGTTCCAGATGACATATAAAATATATTTACTAAACCGAAACGAAGAGACAGTAGATATTTCCTTTTGAGCATATTCCAACAAAAGTTAAGAATGAAATGAAATAATAGCCTCATTATTTCAACGCAAAGATTACTTTGAAATACATTGTGCTATAACTGATAATAAGCCTGGCTTGTCTTTTTCTTGGGTAGTGTTGGAGCGTTTTCACATCATCCGATTCTGATATCCGACATCCGATATCGGAAGAAGTCAAATGTATGACACATGTATCTGTCTTTCAAATTGTCCGGCCCCATATCAGTTATCGGAGCTGACATCGGTGTATTGACACGGTATCGGATCACACAAAGACTAAGCATCGCTAACTGTACTATCGAGCAAATGTCTGCCACCTAAGTGGTATAAAAAATGGCCGTATCAGACCGATTTTATCGCATATATTTGAAATCAGCACATCGGTGTTGTCGACTATCGGATGTGGGCTATCGGCGTCCGACTCCTATATCGAATATCGGATGAGTGCGAAAACGCTCTTAGTCGTCAGAGGATAAGGAGTCTGGAGAGATCCAGGGTCCTGACCCGAGTGACAATAGTAGTAGTCGTACCAAGAGGCAGAAGATAATTTAGTAATTTAACAATAAATTCGTACTTGCTATTTATTTTGGAGTGGTATGCAACAACGATTTGCTTTATAAACTTTTTAAGGGTAGGTATAAAGTAGGCTAATCCATTCACAACTGTTACCGCAACTATAAATCAGTGGCGTAGGGTAAGGTAAAAGTTAATCTAATGTAATCTAGGTGCCTAGATGTTTAATTTGCGTAATTAACTGTATATATTTTTTTTTACCTGCGAGAGAGTGAAGAGAAGCAACCTTTTTATGTGGATAGTGGAGAGAAATGCTCACTCTACGTTCTCCACTATCCACATAAAAACGTTGCTTCTGAACAGGAACGCGCACTAAGTTTATCCGCTGAAAGTTGATTTAATAGGGACGTACCGTTTTAAACACCTCCGTCATTCATGGGCGCGGGCCTGAGCATAAGGGGTGGTGCTGACTGTCACCCTAGCAGAAGCTGGCCGCGGCATCGCGATGCGTGCCTCCCCATGCCCGGGGGCCAGATGGGGACTCCGTGGTACCCACATCCGAATAAGGCCTGGGTCGCCTGGAATGCGAGAGATATTTGACAGCCAATCTGACCTTCGGCAACCTATGGCGTGTGTTCTAATCGTTTCAAGTTTGACATAGCCACACCGCCGGCTCCAGTGAGTGTCCGTGGGGATTTTGCCCATGATAAAAAAACGCAGCCCGGATTCCAGCTTTGTCTGGGAACACTACCCTATTACTACTACCATTAGTTAACATTATATAATACACATCAAATCAAACTATTTCAAACTGTGGTCTTAAGTTAGTCTGCAGTTTGTTTATATTGCGGAAACTGAAAGATACACTGAGCCCGGTATTAAGAGCCAATATAACTAACCAGTATGCTTTCAGCATTGAGAAACTAAAAGCTCTTATTCTTTTTATTTTTTAGAGGAGCAAACTTGGTAATAAACGGAAGCGGCTGGTATTGGAAAATATATTAAAACAAAGGAGAAAATAAATGGATAGCCTCCGTGGCGTAGCAGTAGTGAACGCGGTTCGCGCTACGCGCTGGCGCGGTTTCGATCCCCGCTCAATACAAATATTTGTATGCATGAATATGGGTATTTGCATTGGTCCGGTCGTGCCTCGGAGAGCACGTTAAGCCATCTACCCCGGTTGCCATACAAACATCTATGGCAGTCGTAACGGGTAGTTGGAGCCCTCAAAAGTCCAACATCTGGTCTCATTGCAATGCTTCGATATCGCCTTTGGGTTGTGGAGGTCAGATGGCAGTCGCTTCACGGAAAATGTCGAAGCTTAGCCAAATCCGCAGTTAGACTGGTAAAAGCGGACCCCAGACTCCAAGCTGATAGCTTCAGATGCGACTGGAATTAACGCTAGGGATGAAGAAGAAAGGACAAAATAGATAAATTAAAGTTTAACCGTAACCTCTTTTGTGAGCCAAATTATCAACCAATATTTCATTAAAACCAATACATTAGGATTAATCGTACTGTGTATCGTAATGAAGATATTCCAGGGTATACAGACATATAAAGTTTCCTAGACAATGAATCTCTCGGGTTAGGTCTCTTCACTCACTTGGAACAACCAAATATTAAGTTAGGTCAGGACAGACATTTCTCCTATTTCAAGTATTTTTTTTAAGTTAAATGCAAGGAGAGAGGTAATTTGGCTACATATTAAAATTTTTACTTGGTACTATTGGAACCCAAGTTTATAAAACGATAAGAAACTGAAAAAACTAGTAGCTGGCCCTCAGCCAAACTACTGCGGATTTTTTTTTACCTTAGTATGCATAAAACATGACTCATATTTATAGCGTTTTTGTTCTACATTCTACTACATTTTGTTAGATAAGTAATATTTTGTTTTGAATTTTTGAAAAGATATCAAGCCGCTGATTTCTTTAGACTCCAGTTAATTTTAAATTGTTGGTTTATTGGTTGCATACCTACTTTATTTTACATTGGTCTCCCACTGAGGTTTTCGAGGCACCAACCAATGTTATCTTTAAGCGAGTACAACTACTCATTTGATCGATGAGGTCTTAGCGTAAACTTTTTTCTCGGGGTCAGTGGCAGTCACTCCTCTATTGATTGCAAAAAGAGGTTTGCTTACTTAGCTTTGTCCATCTCTCACTTGCAGTGCGTGACGAGCTATAAGCGATCATGTTCAGAGGGAGAGCGATGGAGCTATAAACGTGTTCAATAATAAAGAGCTCCAGTTCTCTTTCTCAGGATCGCGGCCTTAAAGCACGTATGGCAAGGCCACAGATTACCTTCATTTCATACAAGACATGCCGTTACATCAGAGATTCGAAAAATAATACCGAATGTTCTCAAACACGTTTATATCATCCTATAACTAACCTTGATGTGGTTTATGATAGGTATAGTCTGTTTTATTGGCATAAATTTCGCTTATCTGTTGAGGCAATGGAGCTAATTGTATTGCCTAGGTACCCGCATGTTGGTATAGTGACATTATAGATATAAAAAAATCAATAAAGATACCATTTTAGGGATGATCCAAGTTTGGCATTTTACTGATACTATGAATCGAATAACAATATTACTTATTTGAAGTTTAGTTTACAGAGATGTAAATACATGTTAATTAATCATTGCTTCGATCTTAATATCAACTCTTCACTATGAAATATAGTGCTAGGTTTATCAAGAGATATCATTACTACTTTTTTTTGTTAAATAGGACACATACTAAAAAAAATACCATTGTTGATGTACCTATAAGAACATAATATTACGTATCATAAGTACATTTGTCTTTATTTTTTGGGTATAAGAATTTCTCTCGCCTAGATTACGAGAAGTTTCGTTATTCAAATAAAAATACTAGCGAGAATCCAACGATACAGGAATTGCTTGTATAAGCATAGCTGAAACGACCTAGTCTCAAAGTTGAAATACTGTAGATGTCATTGATACAAAATGCCTCAAAGGACTCGCTTTCGTAAAAAAAGTAATAAGGAATAAAATCCAGCATACTCTGCAATGTGAATTCAATGAGAAACTATTGCATATATAATAAAGTACGATAAAAGTTCAATGGAAAAGTGGATTCCAGCGGTTGGTGAAGCGGTTTATCGAGCGATTCCGAGCTTAAGTATTATGTTGTGGGTTTAATCTCCATACTCTTGTTATAAAGCATATTTCAGAACATGTTTCAGACCTAACATCTTCATGCTACTCACACGATACTTTTACTTCTTCATCTTCTCCAATAATTCATATCGACATGACATGTTACTTAGTTATCGATCACGGTTTAATTGCCACTCAGTGCAAATATTTGTATATGCGAATAAAATACTTATGCATATTTACCACACGGTGTGGTGTTGCTATTTTGCCATTTGATGCAGATATTCGTCTCGGAGTTATTAGTTATTATCTTTCTCTGGCAGCTGCTCTCGACCCTGAGCTTCAATCTACACACGTCGATACCACGAATACGAATGTCGATATAATCACTTATCAACGTCTAGGTATAATGTAGTAGGTAGGTATATACTCGCATTATAAAAATAGAGAAAAATATGTTGTAAATCGTACCCACATAAAACATGAGATAATGTCATCAGTATTTATCCCATAGGGACGCAGATTCCACATTAATACCTTGCTAGCAATCTAGATATTAATTCAACTGATATATTTAGAAGGGAAACTGGAATGTAATTTAAAAGGTACTAAAGATAGGGTTTGTTCACTGTTCTATAAAATATATTTTGTTGGTTTTTTTTCAGTTTAAATACGCAACCATAGGTATAAAGTAATAGGAACCAACGTGTCTTTAGAATTTTAGAATAACTCATTATTATTTTTTCGCCTATCCAAACTATTACTTTGATTGATTTTGTGCAACATTCTGCTTTGCACGTAGCATTCAGCATGGAGTCTTTTCAATATTTCCTCCCCGGCTATCCTAATTTCATTTTCGGCTCAGTCTAACCTCCTCTTCAATCTTCCTCTAATCTTATATTGTAACCATTCGCTTCTATACTCAATACCTTCCCTACACTACCTTCATTTCATTACAAAGAAAATAATCTGCAAACGCAGGAAGTATTAATCTAGGTACCTACATGAAGTCCGATTGCGAACTGAAAAATAAAACAGCTTACTGAGCTTAATTTCTTTTTTATTTGCAGCAAGCTCTCATATTTCATCATGAGATGAAACCGTGAAGCTCTCAGTCTCTAGTGGGAAATAAAAAGTTATTCACATACCTACGTCACATTCGATGAAATACGTCACATACAGTAAACGAGGCATTTGATGGAGAAATTTTTCATGTGAAGTTTGAGTCGATGAGAACTGAAATATTAATTCTAATGTGTGTACTTACGGTGGTTTTAAACCCATTGAATACATACTAAATAGCATAATAATGTCAATATCTAAATAGGTGTAGAGGACCTCACTTCGGTTCTTAAAGCCCAAGCAGATCTCACCTGTAAGGAAAATTACCAGAGTGCTTAATGCAAGTTTTTCTCCACCGGTGACGAGTATTTTTTTTATCACTTAAGTGGCAGAGAAGCACACTACCCACCTGATGGAAAGTGGTTACCGTGGCCTATGGACGTGTGCAACACCAGGGGCGTCACACTCGCGCGGCCGACCATGAAGAAACCTTCTAATGCCTTCTTGAAGAACCCCATATTGTAGTCGCTTGGGAAAACAACAGCAGGGAGCTCATTCCACAGCTTGAGCGTGCGTGGGATGAAGTTCCTTTCATACCGCACGCATACGCAGTAAATAATGATTTACATGACATTGAATTAACGCCACCTGGCACTTCCTTATGAAACATTATTAGCGCATACAAATAATTATTTACTCGTGACCCGTGAATGTGAGAAAAAAGCTCGCACTAGGCACTTAGAAATCTGTCACTCCAGTTAATGTTTTATTTGCTCGTACCGTAAAATTATAAGTCTTGGACAAAATATAAAAAGACGTATATTCTATACAGCAGTAATTTATATCAAAGGCTCCCCAACCTTATTACGCTAAAATCCAAGTGAACGAGCAGATAATTAAATCGACGTACCCAAAAACAACTTCAACGTACATTTTCGTTACGAACAGGAATTCAAGAGAAAACTAAAATTGGCGTGTCCGCTACCAAGCCTTTATAGGGTTGCAAGAAAATCATAAATAAAGATCATAAAAATAAACATAAATTGAGGCCGAGACTAATGGATTATAGTGCAGGATTTTACTATCAGAATTAGTATTGAATGACATTTTTAAAGCATTCAGCATGCTAAATATACAAATCGATTAAGATAAGAAAATTTTTGAATCGGTTTAGGTGGTGTTTGGGCCCGCGATCTTTGCCTTATAGGGGCAATGCTTTGACCATTAAGCTACCAGACCTCGCCTCCTTTATATCTGTCTTTGAGACGACAGTGGAGGCGTCTACCGATAGTCTCACGAACTATCGGAGCCAAAGAATGCCTGTAAGGTAAAGATCGCGGATTCAAACAACGCTTAGGCCGTTGCAATATTGTTCCTATCTTAATCGACCAGAGTGGGGTATGTTTACGCTAGTCACTCCCGTAGCGGCCAAAATAAAAAAAGACGGGTTGCACTCTGGGAGTGCCGGCAGAAGTGAAAACATTTTCTTTTTTTCTTTCTTCGTTATATACATAGAAAAAGATAAAAAAGAACATACCATACCATACCTATAATATAGCGCTAATCATAGAACCTATCACTTATTTTCTGCTAATTTTCTGTCAGAAGAAATTAATAAATTACTTATAAAAAGAAAAAATAATCACAAAAAATAATAAATTACAAAAAGAAAAAAATCATAAAAAGTAATAAATTACAAAAAGAAAAAATAATCACCAAAAGTAATAAATTATAATAAGAAAAAACAATCACAAAAAATCCCTGAAGGCCAGGTGGTTTGAACCCGATACTATCTAAAACTATAAGGACTTACAGTCGACGTGCTTACCGTTTAAGCTACGACGACATCTATGGTAACTTGCAAAATACATAGTCTGTACCTAATCTTGTATGACGTCAGTCGTCGGTTACGGTTCAAAGGTCAACTAATCCTGACGCTTCCTTAACATTTTACACCCATCCAACGCCGCTAAAGAAGTTTTCACTTCAAAAAACTCCTAACTCCACAATGCAATTTTGGATGCAACTGGGTGGGCGGTCGGATGATGATTACGATACACTACGTACAAATAATAGTAATGTGTAATAAATATAATGTGGTTGTACTTATTTAATAAATAAATAAATACAACCAAACTGACCATCCCACTAACTTCGCCACTTGTTTATATTTCACCAATACATATATTTTTCAAATTTTCATAATACAAAACGTATTATATTAAAACGCATTTTATAACCTCTTAAAGGTTTAGCGCGTTCAACTTAATAAATAAAATAAACAGATGCCTCTAGCATGTATTTATTTTATTTGTCAAGTTTCAAGTTAAATATGAAAGAAACAATTTCATATAAAATTTGTTTGTAGATATTTGAAACTTTGTGTGCGAACCCTAAGCCCACCCAGTTGTTTGTAGGTATTCCTCGAATTCCGTGTCACTGCATAATTTCACTTCGGTCGCAACACCTTTTTTCTACTATTTTCATGAAGGTAAAAACTACGCTCTTTAGCTTTAAAAGCACAACTGTACCTTTCATACGTTTCAGAACAACAATAAAAGTGTAGTAACAAGACTTGTGAAAAGTTCGGATCATTTCAGTGAACTCACTTCTTAATGCACAAACAAAAGCTATTTTTGGTTTGTGTATTTAAACGTTGGCATAGATGCTGTTCCAAGCTTAAATCATTTACCTACTGTTCCAAGGTTCCAAATTATTCATTACTTATGTCTGCTTAGTTAGATCACAGTTTCCAACGACAGAAAATAGTCCGAGATCAATGCGTCATCTTGGAAGTAAATAGTGACTTATCTTTACTAAGATTATAAAGAGGTTAGATGTGTTAGTTTGTTTGTAATGAATAGGCTCAGAAACCACTGGACCGATTTTAAAAATTATTTCACCATTACACGGTAAAAATTTTCGTGAGCAGTATAGGCTTTCACGGAAACGTTTTTACCACCTGTGCGAAGCCAGGCCCGGACGCTAGGTTTAATTTGGATGCTAGCGTGATCAAAACTAAATTAGCACTGAAAAATTATCGGTCTTCAGTAGGTAGGTATCCTCCCGTTCTCCTCAACAAATTTCGTCGACTTTAATCACCAAAATACTGAGTACCGTATTGTTTGAAAAATAAACAAGTTGCATACTTCGGTTTAGCAGTACCTGGATGAAGCTATTATTCACGCATTAACGGGTGACTTGAGATTTAAAACATCAAGTTAAGCCCCATCTCCTTTAATCAAAAACCATTAGTAGTAAAATACAGGTAAAAAGATTTCCTGAAGTTACGGCAAAAAGAGCGGCTATGACAACAATACAGGTCTTTTTTGAAAAACCCAGTATATCTACTCTACTCGCGTACAGGGCTCAGATTTGAACGAGTACTTTTATGACCTACTTCGCTTAAATTAATTATGATATGGGACACCTGCTCAGTTGTGTGTGTATGTGGCACTGATAGCGATTTCGTATGCATTTTGTATTTATGTTGCATACTGTGAGTCTTTGTAAAGTTTAACGAAATCGCAAGAACTCTCGTACGCAAATAGTTGGTACTTGAATTTATTGTCATAAAATGATGACATATTCGTGAAATGTGAGATATAATTCTTTTTATAAATTTGTTTAAGAGGAATTTTGTCTAGACTCAGAGAAGTACCTTAAAAATGGCTGAGTAGGCTGCAAAAATAAACGGTATGGGGAACTTAACAATACTGACTAAGAATATCTTTATCTCTAAAAAGCACCTTTAGCTTCTCTAAAAAGGCTTTGAAGAAAGGAAATATAACAATAATAACACGAAAACCTACATCCATTCAATTTCCCATCTGATACCTAAGATTTCTGCTCTTGTATGTATACTGGTATTTACCACTAATTAATTAGGTCGCATTAGATTGGATGAATATCAAAGAAAATGATTAAATTTCATTATTGATCCAAAATTTATTTGCAAATATTAACGGTTCGGCTTAATTGGAAAGAGGGATTGGGTAATTAATGTCTAAGGGACTGCGATTTGCGAAAATGGATATCACAAAACTGGGATTGGAAGATAGAAATGGTAACAGGTGAAATTAGAAGTGCCTTGTGCCAAGAATTATTGAAGTGTAGGTACTTAAACAATTCTTGGCACAAGGTACGATGCTTGCCAAGAAGGCTGGCTTTTTCAATGCAGTAAAGAACCTTCGGTAAATATTAACAAACTTGAAAAATCACTTATTATTTTACAAGTAACATTAAAATATAGGAATTTGAATTGGTAACTTTTTTCTGCTCGTTCGTGAATACATTTTCCTCCGTACCCTAATATTCAATAACAATATTTTGCATATTGAATAATATATAAAATAAAATAAAAATAAAATTCATTTATTTCAGGTATCACAAAACCCATATATGTATCTAGTCATTTTGTCAACAAGCAAATACCTTATTTCAATTTAGATAAATCACACTTTTCACAATTCAAACTTAATAATAATGTTAATAATAAATAATAATAATAATTTATTAAATGATAATGCATAATGATAGCACTTGTACTTTGCCACACTTTATTTTGTTTTTATTTTTAACCTGACCGGTTTCACCTCACGGCATTATCAAAGGTTTACTAAATACATAATATTTTGTTTGCAAAGATTTGAACATTAACTTTGATGGTACATATTTAATTTTGGGATACTGTGTTATGGATTTGTACCCCCCCCCCTCCCCCTCCCACTAAATTTGTTTGTGCAAATTTAGATGACCGATTTAATAACTGACAGCGTAATATTTTGTTAGTTATTGAAGAATCAATTCTAAAGATTGTAGTTTTCCTTGAATAATTATGAATGTGTTATTTGTACGGTTCAAATAATTTCTAAGAAATTTACTATGTTAGCAACATCACAACCAATAAATCAATAATCCAATGTGAAATACCACAATATGAATGAGGAACGAAATGTAAAGTGAATACAAAACTGTTCCAGTTATGTAGACTCACTAGAAACCAACTGAATTTAATAATACCTCGAAAGAGATGAATTTTTCTGTAGGTATTAGGCCTCCTCTGTTATTGCTTTCGTATTATATTCACATAAAATTCTATATGCGATAGGCACAAAGTATACTTGAATTGTTTTGGTAGGGTTTGGTCATGAATAGTTTTTTATTTAGTTCACTATATTATGAGCATTAGAATATTATTCGCTAATATTGAGATTGCGTCTAAAGCAAATGCACTTATTAAAATGTCATTTTTGTTTCATTAATCATCTTCCTTTGTCTTCTTAGGTTTGTTTACTTGGGTTTGCTGTGTTGCAGTTTTGTCATTGTTTTCTATAAATATGAGAGGTCATTTTATCAATCACTCCTTTCCTTGCCGTGTCTTCTTTTACGCATTCTATCTACCATACCGAGATGTTTTCATTTATTTTTATTTTTGTAGAGAACACTACAGAATTTTCTTTTACTTAAAAATCACTAACTAAGTAACTCATTATTTTTAATAACATTATTCGTTATTTGGGTTTTATCTACTTTTAGAAAAGTGAATTTCACTACCTTGGAAAAATTACCTTAACACTGAATAGCACCACCATCATGCCCTAAAGAAGAAATGGGTTGGCCTTCATCTTCTTCATCGGATGTAGAAAAGTTCTATTCCTTAGTCACCTTCTCTGACCTCCCATAATCGATCGAGAAGAGATGGATTGGCCTTCATCTTCCACTCCGCCGGGAACCGGGATTATTTTCTGTCCCAGTCCCAGGCATTGTTCCGAACTATACATTTTACAAACAAATACAACAACAAATGTATTCATTCAGGCAGGTTATGATAAGTACATCCCAAATGGAACAAACATCTGTGTAATGTTGTCTGACGTCAATGAAATCTGATTATGTTTTGTCAACAATCGTAAGTACCAAAAATACACGTAAATCGCTAGAACACATCTGTAGCAATGGCATATGCGCATATCGAAGTGCAAACATAACGGCAGGTTTATTCTCCACAAACAAATGCGAGTGTTGACTTCGAGTCTTCAAGTACGAATTACGGCACTAGGTCAAGGAAAATAATATTTTGGAATATTTATACTTCAATACAATCATATTTGACCATAATTATACTGTATAAACACAGTCTTCATCATCACCAATCATGATCAATTAGCCAATTACAGTCAACTGCTGGACGTAGGCCTCTCCCAATGTGCGCCATTACTCCAGATCTCTTTCGCATCCAGTCTGCCCTAGCCTCTTTTGCAGGTGCTAACAAAATACACTGCAAAAGACGACTTGAAATACGCGTTATGTGTGAGTAAGCTAATTTCAATTTTGTTTTTTAACCTTTCAATGTATATATATTATGGGATGTATTTATTTGTCAACTTGTATTAAAAGTAGTAGATTTTTTATGCCGCATGTAGTGCCACTACTGTGTCTATATAGTTTGTATTTAGTCAAAGACTATAATCCATACCATACTATCTATTACTTCTACACTTACTGTGTCCTAATATTCCTATTTTATATGGGGTTTATCGTAATTCTTATTGTATGTATTAGCTATCAAAGTTGAAGGACAGACGAAGTCTCTTGCTATCGCAGCTTCACTGGCATAATGAAACAAGCACGCTCTATGCGATTACACTCAATCTTGAAAATTTTAACTCTATCGAATAAAGTAGCTACCAGTTCTATCAAAAACTTAGTTAGTTCCATAACGCCATTTATGTAGGAATAACAAAAACCTACTTGATGACAAGGAGTGCCTGTTTGTTCTGCCAAACTGTTAACTAAATTGGTTTCGGTAGCGTTTAACCACTCCGTTGGGCTAAAATGTTTACCAACTATTAAACTTATATTAAGCTAACACAATAATAACCGTGAAAACATAATAAAGTGGTTAAAAATTTACAGAATAAATAATAATTTTTAGTGATGTAGTGAAGTTCTGATTAATTTACTGGTTTTCTTTTAAAGTCATAGGAGATTTCGAGTAGTTGGGATCCGAATACCTCGAAAAAAGCTCAATCCTAGGCTTTTCTCTAGGGTTGAGGGTCAGACAGTAAACATAACGTCTCATAAGAAATTAGTGGAAAAGAGGAGTGGAATAGGACAACCATGCGGGAAATCCCCACGGATACCCCCCTCTCCGGAGCTGGAGGGGGTGGTTATGTCTACGCCGTCTGTGGGTAGTAGTGCTAGGCCGAAGGTGAGGTTGTCATGCGACATATCCCTCGCACCCCGGCTGACCCAGGGCCAGACCGAGAGACTCTTATCCGACAGTAAACATACAGCCCCAGCCAAAGTGCAGGCTAGTCGGCAATAGGCTCTCCCCCTATTATGTGGGACCGAAAATCATAGTTGGCGAAACTTGGGTGTTAATACCCCTCTACCTACCTCATCGGGGATGTATGTATGCATGTAATGAAATAGCTGTTGCCCGCGGCTCCGTCCGCGTGGATGTCGGTTATCGCTTAGTGTTGAGTCAACATAGTAGCTTTATGCATGTAAAGTCTCAGCCCGATCGATTTAAAATTGACAAAGTTTCATACAAACTTTCATCCCCTAATTTATCCCTTCGTGGGTAGAATTAATCAAAATCCTTTCTTAGCGGATGTCTACGTCATAACATCTACCTGCATGCCAAATTTCAGCCTGATCCGTCCAGTGGTTTGAGCTGTGCGTTGATAGATCACTATGTCAGTCAGTCATAATAAATTTCGATAAATTTGATTTCCATGCTTGTATTGAATATTAGTAGTTATTTTTAACTATATTTCTATGTTTGAATATGTATAGAAAGAAATGAAATCCTAAGTTCCATCAGTTTTCTATTTTCTGGAAGGTTGAGGATTGTATTTGTACTCTGATCGGATTTATCTTCAAAAGGAATGCTAGCATTAGACTCTGCTGGCAAGTTATATCCGATCAAAAGGAAGGCTAATCTTCGGGGCATATTATTTACGGAACATTTATTATACTCTATTTAAATTAATCTATAATATTTAAAAAAACCGCCGAATGTGTTGCTAAGTGCAAATCTCGAGAACAGCTGAACTAATTTCGCTAATTCTTTTTTTTAGAATATTTCTTGTAGTACGAGGATGGTTCTTATGCAGAGAAAAATTAAAAAATTGACTGAAAAAGTCTAAAACCAACACTTTTCTATATTTCCATACAAACGATTCGTAATAATACTTAAAGTCAATATGTTTACGAGCAAATATTTATTTACGAGAATTTGTTTATTTTCATTAGTCTAGATGCATCTATTTACAGAAAAATATTTGTTGTCATGTTTCGCTTAGTCGGTTAACTCACTTTTGTATTTATAATAATAGTAGAATTGTTTCACGTTGTTGTGATGGTACTAATAGACAATTGTATCCTCATTAGCATCACTATTAGAACAAATTTAAAACCTAAAACTTCACAAAACATTTGAAAATTTGTAACACTGTGTTCTAATGGAATTCGTTATAGAAGAAATAATACGACAGTGGGCTGAGGTTAATACACCCACATTTCAGCAGCTGTTTTGATGCTACGTAATTTTTTAAGCGTTAAGTTTAGTGTATTGTCGGACAAGCAAGCCCCTTATTCCACTCTGAACAACTAAATTGACCAACTGAAAAACTATTTTTTCCTGACGAAACAACTATGATTATGTATATTCCTCTGAACCTATAAACATCTACCATTATACCGGCGGCTAACACGCACAGGGAGACAAAGTCTCTCCTGAGGCTGAGCGGTCCCACACTGCCAGTGAGTTTGGGATGGTCGACGATCCTTAGCACCGAATCGAGGGGGTCTTACTAAACATCCGGTTCCCCCGAAAAAAGGTGACAGCAGTACTCCATGAGGGGGCCAAACTTGCTTTACAAAGGAGAATACTGCCCTGCAGTGACGCACTGCTTCGTCCTTTTGAGTACTCCTGGTTTTTTTTGTTGCCAACTTGACCTGGTATTTAAAATATTGGTTCGATCCCCGCTCAGGGCAAACATTTGTATGCATGAATATGAGTATTTGCATAAGTATGGTCGTGCCTCGGAGAGCACGTTAAGCCGTCGGTTGCTGTTGCCATATGAACATCTATAGTATTAGTTACGGGTAGCTGGAGCCCTCAAAAGTCCAACTGGTCTAACTACGATGATTCGATATCGCCTTTGGGTTATAGAGGTCATATGGCAATCACTTCACAAAAAATATCGAAGTTCAGCCAAATCCGCAGTCAGACTGGTAAAGCGGACCCCATACTTTAAGCTGAAAGCTTCGTATGCAACTGGGATTAACGCCAAGAGAAAGATTTGTTAAAAACAAATACAAATGAAAATCCTTTCAAAATTGACATTAGCTCTAGATTACCTTTTCGTGCCATATATATGCCTATAATATCATTGTATTGTGTCGTAAACGTGACGATTGCTACTAATTTCTTAACAGGTAAAACCACAGAACAGAAAAAACTATTAGAAGTGTGATAGGACAGATTTAATAGCGGAACCGATGTCGCCAAACTCACACATACGACCAGATAATAATACGTTGCACTACTAGTAAACAATTGTTTTGATTGGTCGTATATCTTTAACACCAAATTAGCCTAAATTATGCACACTGCAGAACGAAAACATACCTTATTGATTGGCATTAGTGATAACTCTAATATAGATAAAAAAAGGAATTTACGACGTTTTGTATCTGAATCAAACCTGCTTCTCACTCTAACTCTATTACGAAAAAGTTCAACTATTCTCCAGCAGATGTCCATTTATTTTAAGAATGTTATTTAGATCCTTAACAGTTATGAATACGGTTGATATTACTTTGAAGTATTATCTCTCTCACTCTAACTCTCTTACATTAACGCTAGAGCGGCGAAATAAAATTTTGGCAATATCGATAGATTTGAAATTAGTTTTCAAAATGTCAAAGGATTCTAAACGCTGTTAGTGGTTGTAGTCTGAGAGTACTAAACACCCTCTTGTTTATTACTCTTAGATTGTAATTGCTAGCAGCGTTTAGAATCCTTTACGTACAGAAGTTGAACTGTTTTTTATTAACGATTAAAAAGGTATGAAAACGTGAAACTACATAATGTGCCTATTTAATTGAAATAAAACAAGTGTCCATTTGTAGTAGATATTTTATGTAACTGTTGCATAATAAAAGCGTTTTCTCACTATCCGGCGCATCCGATATCCGATATTAGTGTCGGCTCCGATATCGAAGGAAATAAATTAAAATAGAAAAAGAACTCGTTACTATGTTGAAAATAATTGACAGGTTTTTTTTTTCTTTTTTTTCATACAGTATTTGTGATCGAGTAAATGGCCGAATCGGACCGATTTTATTGAATATATGTGAAAACAGCACATGGTGACGGCTATCGGGGTCAGACACCCAATATCAGAAAATGTGAAATCGCTTTAAGGATACTTAAAATACGAGTGCGAGTATTTTACACATATGAGACGGGTGTTTTAAGATCATATTACGAGCAATTTCATACACTACTTCGAAATAATTAATTTAATTTTCATAAAATGAGAAAAACGTAGAGCACCAAAATCTATTTGCTGATCGCGGATGCATTTTGCGCCGCGTCCACAAACTAAAAAATATCCAGCTGAAGTTGTTCAATTCGGAAGTTTATATTTTTGTATATTTGTACGCGCATAGCTTTGTCATATGTAGACGAATTTGCAAAATTCCTACTTTGTTTGAAAGAAGACTATTCCGAAATGATACCATTTAATTTTTGAAAAGATCCGATAAAGGGTTCCAGAGAGAGACCACGAAACTCTTCAATAAATACCAGGAAATCAGCAGTAATTGCTGCAAACGTATATTATTGCTATGTCTATGCCACTACACATTATAACATCACGCCCGTATGCTTTGAATCGGTATGCAAAAGTGTTCGGAATGTTCCGTGATATTTAAAAAAAACAATAAAGCCATTTGACAAAAGTTTATAAATGTTTCTAAAAAAGTAGATATCGATAAAGTTTGACTGCATCACTAAATGAATAGCAAAGAAAGTTCTAGAATAAATAAGATGAGATGTCTATTGTGTGTAATCAAAAACAATGTTTATTGATATGGGGTAAGGTTGATTTCTTTTTGATTTTATTACTTTTAATATTTTGCGAAAAATCCTCCATAGTAATCCAATCTCGGTTGGATTGCGTTCAGGGGTCAGCAAGTGCATAGCCGGGCAGGGGGGAGGTCGCAGCACAAGGTGGGTCTTGGCGTAGTCTAGTGGGGGGTGGAGCGGGGCGACGCGCCGAACAGAGAGACCTGTAGAAACGGTGGTGCCGCTGGCCGCCCGCGGCATAGTACAGGGGCCCAACCGGGACTAACCACCCTGGGAGGCTGCCCCACCAGGTCGCGCATAATCCCGATATGGCTCATCGTGCCGGTTGGTGACCGGACGAGGGGGCCCGGCGACCATACTCGGGGGGGTACGGGGGCCCTTCCGTTCGGCGCGTCGGCTCTCGCCATACCTCACATTCATAGATAAAACCAATATCCCACGCTTTGTCACGCTGTGCTGCGACAACAATCGCCTCTTTTTTCACGCCTTCCCTCCTCTTCATCCTCATGGCAGCGCATAATTACAGTAGATTGGTCTACACAGCGGCAAAAAACTCTCCCTCGAGCTCGCTATTTGAGGTGGAGTCCACGAACATCTGTGGGCTCCATACAAACCTCAACGCCGTCCACCAACACCTGGAGACGGCGAAACCAGCAATGCTGTTTCTTACGGAGACACAAATACGCCGCCCTGATGACACGACCTACTTACTCTACCCCGGCTATGTCCTTGAGGAGAATTTCCGCGCAAAAGCCGGGGTGTGCGTGTTTGTTAGGGCGGATGTTTGTTGTCGCCGTTTGCGCTGCCTAGAGGACCTATCCTTTTCCACCCTTTGGGTACACATAGACCATGGCTCTACGAGTCAGATCTATGTGTGCCTCTATCGCTCCCATACAGGAAATGCCGAGACAACTCGACTCTTTGAATACCTGAGTCAGGCGGCAGATGATGCGCAGGAGCGGTTTCCGAACGCTGAACTGGTGTTTTTGGGGGATTTTAACGCCCACCAGGAGATCTGGTTGGGCTCCGCCAAAACAACCCACGCGGGAAGAGCCGCCCATGCATTTGCTCTGGCGCATGGCCTGACCCAATTGGTACACGAGGTCATTAGGATACCAAAAAGGTCGGACCATGAGCCCTCTCTGCTAGACCTTCTGCTGACGAGTCGCCCGGACCAGTACAGTGTTTCGGTGAGCGCCGCTTTAGGTGAATCCGACCATTGTCTGGTCCGTTCCGAGGTGCCCATTTTAGCGCCCCCACGTCCCGTGCAGGGGAAGCGGCGTCTCTGGCACTACTCGACAGCGGACTGGGATGGACTGCGTGATTATTTTGCGTCCATCCCGTGGGTTGAACGCTGCTTTGAAGGTAAGAACCCCTTTGAGGCCGCCACTGCTGTCGCCGGTGAGATCAGTCTGGACATGGAATATTATATCCCCTACACTGATGTCACCGGTGTTCGCAGGGCGCGCCCCTGGTTCGGGCGCGAGTGCGCGGAGGCTATTAATCATAAACAGTTTGCGTACCGTGCTTGGATCAGGGCGCGCGCTACGTGCGATCCCAATGTGGGCCACTTCAAGGCGGCGTACAACAGAGCCACAAAGGCCTGCAAGAGGGCTTATGTCAGAGCGGATGCCCAGCGCATAGCGCGGCTTGGTCAGAAGCTAGTAGAGCATCCCACGGGCAGCCGTGGCTACTGGCGACTGGCCAAAGCCGTGCAAGCCAACTTCTGCCAGCCTTCGCTGCCCCCGCTGCGCAATCCCGATGTATCCCTGGCCCAATCAATCCCAAGCAATCTCTTTGCGGCCAACTCCCAAGTCGATGATTGTGGTATGGAGCCGCCGACACTGCCCGTCAGTGACCATGCGATGCCTGATATTCGTATCAGGCAACGCGATATCCGAGCAGTGTTGCAGTCACTCGATGTCCGGAAAGCCAGTGGTCCGGACGGTATTCCAGCGGTGGTTCTGCAAAAATGTGCAGCGGAGTTGTCTCCAATGCTTGCGCGGCTGTACCGGCTGTCCTACAGCTCTGATACAGTGCCTTCGGCTTGGAAAGAGGCGAATGTACAGCCAATCCCCAAGAAGGGGGATCGCTCAGACCCAAACAACTATCGACCCATAGCCGTCATCTCAGTGCTGTGCAAGGTGTTCGAGCACATAATTAACAAACAGCTCATGCGTCACCTTACTACTGATGGCTCCCACTGTCGCCCTAAAGACGGTAGTATAGGAGAAATTTGATAGCTTCAGGCGTGGCTCGGTTCGTTTCTTAATCTATATATTAAACAAATAAATTAGGCTGACTAATTTACTAACTAGTGGCTAGATTTCGGTTTTTAGACTTCAAAGTAAGTTCCTAAGAAGAGAAAAATGTTTAAATACTAAGTTTTTATATAAAACGGGCCTATTAAAAAGACACATTTCGCTTTATGTTTAGTTGAATACCTAACCAAATGAAATTTACTTATTAATACCTACCTATGCTGACCTCTTACATGTAAAGGGGCGATGGCTTCTTTATCCGTATTTATTATACTTTATCATGAATAGTACGCAGACTATTGAATAGTTCTAAATATAAACGGACGTGTAGGACGTAACCATATTGTGTTTGGATAGGGGATCCGCTACAAGAAATAATCCGATTGTTTAGGGTGAATTCATACAACTACTTATAATAGTTACGTATTTTGTTAAAGGCAAATAGGACTATTATATGACACAATTGTGCCTTTTGTGCTTTAATGATATCTCTTTTAGTATATTTCTGGCCTATAACATGGCCACGGTCAGCTTAACTGTGATATAATAGACAGACTAAACTGAAATTATTATTTTTTAATTGCATAACTAACCAAATGACTGTGCAGTACCTACGCTGTGCTCTGCTTTGATGGGTTTAAAAGTGAACATTCATAACCGGTATCTTCTCCTTCATCTTGAGTAAGATAAAAAAACACGCTACTTATATCCCATCTCTTGGTCTACAGCCTTTGGCTCGCAGGACATTAGCTATCAATCACGTTCGATTAGACCTTCAGAACTTGCCTCACTAGGTATAAATTGCTACTCATAGCCGCCATCTCAAGGTTAAGCCCGCAAAGCGTAATTTCACCGAAGGGTTTTATTTCTAGCAGCTTATAATCTACGTATTGAGTCTTAAATTATAAGTATTTTTTTCTTTTATATTATATAAATTACATGGGCACTTTCGCACCGGGTACAGATCTGGGCGCACCTTTATTTTAAGGACGAGCACGGAGACGTGTAATCGTTGACTTTTTTTGTAACATTGTGACTTTTTATTGTATAATTTGGATATCATTACTTACCGAAATACATTATATAAAATCTAACATACACACAATATAATGTATACTGTTTGAAAAGTCTACAAAACATGTTTCTACTACTGCTATAAAACGATACTGTTTCACGGCAAATTCATGATCTAGCAAGCTACGCCAAACAACACGATTCGTCTTACAAATGTATTGTCGACTGATGCTGCTGGACTGGTTATAATGCTAGTTTTCATGAGATATTCATATAAAAGTTCTTTTGAAGAGGACATGCTTAAAGAAAGAAAAGTAAGAATTTTTGAAGAAAATAATCTCAGTTAGAACCACGGGTCGGAACGATTGGATTGTCATTCATAAAACAGCAGGCACAGTGTCACTTATTGTAGTTCCAGCCACCATATCCTTCATAGGCAAATACTTGTGAAGAAGCAAATGCTATCAAATCTTATATTAGTTATGGATTAAGCAGTAAAAAAATATATTTTTAATCAAATCACAACCACTGCAATTCCGATTGTTCTCATTATTGTGTGAAGATTGTGACAGCAAACATAAAACACTAGTGCTCCCTATAGAAATGCAATGACTGTCTTGAGGCGTACAACTTTAACAAGGCTAGTTGAACTAAGAGCCGAGTTACTAATAAGGTTTTTTTTCAGATACTTCTTTTAATTATGGAGAGCGTTTGTATGATAAAGGTTGGTTTTGCTGACTGTCTTTTCTGGCACTTATTTTTCAAAAACTGAACGAATTAAATTTATTATATTTGTGCGAAACAGGATTTATAACCAATACAGCCACGAAAACAAAATGCCGCAATAGACTGAACACCGAACCTGATATGAGTCTTCAACTGTCTTCTTCAAACCTGAATTGAATCAGCCAATTGATGAAAAATAAAAAAACAGTTTCATACCATTCATACCATAGATTTTTTTTTAGTATCTTCTATTATTTTATACTTGTTATTTAGTAATTTAGTAAGTTATAAGTAGTAACTGTTACATTGTACTTCATTTAATAAAAACATTACGTCATCAACAAAGTTTGGGAACCGCTTTACTAGACATTACAATATATTTATTAAGACACTTTGTACTTTTCCATTAAATTTAATTTTTTACCTGACCAGTTTTGGAAAATATAATAATTATAACTAACGAAATAATTACATACAATATAATAATTTTATAACCTTGTGAGGGGAAACCGGTCAGGTAAAAAATAAAATATACCTAGTGGAAAAGTACAAATTGTCTTATTCAGTACGTGTAGCAGATTCTATTCTAACAGTATTAACATCAAAATAGATATCACTAGTTTAATAGAAATTGATATAAATCTGTTTAGATATAATTGATGAGTCAACAATTTATAACCCAGTTTCAAATTGAATTATTAGGTAGGGAATTGATAATATCAGTATACAAAATTGATTTGTGTACCGATTAATTAAGACTGACTTCAAACTTTGCTTTCATAGTATCGGCACCTACATTAAAATTTATCGTGGTTAATTTGTTTTCCCTCGACAATGCTAATAGAATATTTGTATTAACAGAACTTAGATGACACAACAAGACTGTCTATCCCACTAGTTCCATGGAGTTGTCCCATCATGGAATAACTGAGACAATTACGTCCCAGTAGTTCCATGGGACAAATGGAACTAATATTTTATCATATTGTTGTCCCAGTAATTCCATTGCCATCATCACCGTACATATGATCTATTCTTTTGATTTCTTAGGCATGATATGCCTCTTTAGAATGAAAAAATAATTTAAAATAGGTGAAGGTTACCGATACCTTTTTTCACAAGAAGCAGATTCTTATTCTATGATTTACGTGGTATAATTGTATAACAAAAATTATTTTCCTCTTTCTGAAGGCATTAAGACATTTAGAACCTATATCGGGCGAGTTGGATTTCTCGCAAGCGGATAAGCAGACGCGGGCTTCCCACCTGAAGAGGGCCAGATTGAGAGAGATGGCCCTGGGTCAACCGGGGTGCGAGGGATATGCTCTGTAGCTACCTAACCTTCGACCATGCCCTGCGACCCAGAATCGATGTGCGGTTTAGTCGATTCAAGTCCGACATAATCACAACCCCTCCGGCTCCAGCGGGGGTGGTAACCGTGGGGATTTTCCGCAAGTAAAAAAAATAAAGGGTTGTAGGAAATAAAATGAGGATATTAAATTACATGCCAATAGCAAGAAGGGGGTATGAAAGTTTATTGACGTGCCAGTGTTTATGAAAGTTTGATGATGCGAATACTGTGATTGCCCTGAAGGTGGGCGCGGCATCCTATGGAGCAAGTATAAGACAGGTGATGTGGGTCAATACCAATCAATCTCTGACAACCTGAGGAAAATTATATAATTCACGCTAGCGTTTGATTAAGTATATCATACACGGGCGTAAATCATAAGCATAACACAGCTTATAAGTCATCAGGGCCAAAGTGTTACACAAAAATATTTATTTTCTACTGCGGGCTAAACCTTAGAAAAGGAGAAGAAGATTGGTTCTTCATTTGTTTCTCTGTTTAGGAACTTAGCTTACAGCTTTCACCTGCTGACGTTGAAATGGTAAGGTAGCTGATTTTAGGTACTTCTATCTTGTTTTTTTTTCTAATCATGACGAATATTGACGCTATTTCTATAGCTTCAGACCCAGAACCAAAGTGCGGACCCGGCCTCCAAAGTACCAGCTTTGGATGCAACCTGGGTTACTACCCGTATGAAGATGATATATCATTCGATCAGTACTAACTCGTTCCATTCATACTAATATGATAAATGGGAAAGTGTATGTATGTGTATGTTTGTTTGTCCGTGTTTCACGCCTAAACAACTGAACCGATTTTAATGAAATTTGGCATAGGGATAGATTAGATCTTGAGAAAGGACATAGGCTATGTTCGGTCGCGATAACCGACATCCACGCGGACGGAGCCGCGGGCAAAGCTAGTAATAAGATAAGCTGCACGAAGTTTCAAAACGGGTTGATATATTTTAGTCAATATGAGTTACGGTTACACGATTTACAACTTTTACAAAGTACCTTCGAACGGTTCATAAAAATATATGCGCTATAAAACATTATTTACATAGAACAGAATATCGGTTGAAAGATAACAATCTTGAAACATGCCAGTTGTGGGAACACGGATATGTTGACAAGATGATTAAATTCAAAGGAACAACAAGGGGCTGCAAGACTGCAATATTGGATTACTCGAGATTGTGTCTATTTAGATATTGGTTAATGTTCCTACCATATTTTTTACAACAAATAAAAAACTTTCACCCTATAAACATGTGTTTTTATCATACTTACAAAAATCTTGTATAAAGCTAATATTTTGTAAGCTAAATTTTCAAATCTCAAATAAAAGGTGCGTTTTGCGTCACCTATGACGAAAATAAAGTTATGCCTACTGTCGTCAACTGGGTAGTTTGGGGATTATAGAACGGAAATAAAACAGAATTATGTTAAAAGGAATTCGTTCTAGCACAATAATTAACATACCTAGTTAATATAAATATTTATTTACGTCAAAATATGCTAATCGATAATAAAATCTTTCACCAAAAGTAAAGAAATAAAACTGGACTTGAAACGTCATAGATACATCAAATCATTAATCTAATATATAAAATTCTCGTGTCACAGTTTACGTTGCCAAACTCCTCCGAAACGGCTCGACCGATTCTCATGAAATTTTGTGGGCATATCGGGTAGGTCTGAGAATCGGCCAACATCTATTTTTCATACCCCGATTCGCGATAACCGACATCCACGCGGGCGGAGCCGCGGGCGACAGCTAGTTCCTTATATTCTTAGTATTTTTAATTTGTAATTTCATAAAACTCTCCGACTGTCAAACTCAATACGCAATATTAAATAACTTTTCTCATTCGACTTTTTCTATTGCAGCCACAGTTTTAAAACAGCATAAAACTGCTACATTTTATTTTTAAATACGGACATTGTGTACCGCATCACTTAAAGTGACAAAACTGTATCCGTCTCGACGAGGTAACAAAGGAGAAGAGGGGTCTGGGACGCGGACGATGAAACATACACATACATACAATATAGGTGGTATACGTAAGAGAGTGTGTTGCTATGAAAACGTCGAGAGCTAGCGAGTTTGCTTATAGCAAGGAAATTAGATTGTGCCTGTTTTAAAGGCGCTTGCTTCTGGAGTTCTATGTTTTCATGATTTTGTTTTTGAATATTGCATATAAAACACTTATGAAGCGTTAAAAATGTAGTCTTAGAAGATTTGATATATTAACTTTTTAACTTTCTGGTATCGTGGTCATAGTAAAGGCATAGTCTAATATTGACTAAACCGGTCGGGGTCACAGGCTGACTGCTTCAGCCGTCTTTCCGTTCGTGAAGTAGAAGGTTCTTCATCTACCCATTTATTCTCAATATTTTTGATATTTTCATTTCACCATGTACCGTCACTCAGTGTCCCTGAAATCCGTGGGAATTGCCAGCACGAAAAAAAAATTGTGTCCCTTTTTTATACACAAGCACACGGTCCTCCTGATGGAGAGTTGTTGCCGTGGCCTATGGACGTGTGGAACACCAGAGGAGTCCCACTCGTGCTGCCGACCCTGTAAACACAGAGGGTTTCTGTGCCGTCAGTGTAGGAGACAAAACAGGACTTCGGGCTCACTGGAAAGTTATTGTGCTGTCAGGTCTTCCCACTGACAGCACAATAACTTTACAGTGAGCTCTGGCTACCATATTCAACGCCGAGCAAACAACAAGAGGTTATTATAGCCGCGGTATTCTGTAGGGCGGAGGTACTTCCCCAGTCGGACTGCTCAATTGGACGGAAAAACCGTCGTGTCGACCTCCTAAGAATTTACTCCCTATTTTGCGAACAATGTATTTTTATAATTTTCTAATTTGTAAGTATGTAGATACCTACACCTTGATCGCGTTAATTCCTGTTAACAATAAAGTTTTGATATAGGTACCTAGTTCATATAAATAACATGCTAAACGTATTTTATTGAGAGTCTACATGGCTTTACGATCTAAAGCGTAGGTATGTGCATACAACCTTCAGTTGTCAATACATCGGCACGCCTTTGAACAGATGTGGATGGAAAATGAGGCAAAAATATTGGAATGTGATGAATATATAATTTTTTCAGTACTTTTATACATTTTTGCGAGTTCATCTTTCAATAGATACAGAAGTGTATATCATGTGTATACCCACGTCTCACTATATATTTTTGCTGTGCTACTGCTATAAAAGTTTAGTCAAGCTTTGCTTGACCAGAAAATGGAACTCCCGATCTCTAGAAAACACATGTGAAAACCTAATAACATTGATCCTGTTGTGTACTTTTTCTAGATTATAGCACCTATAAGCCAGTGCCGATAAAAAAATTAGGGAAATAATGAATAACAGCAGCAGACCCTCGGGAGATGAAAGGAAATGTGGTCAAAACAACGGGAAAAATAAATTAAACTCGCTATGAAGTACGAGGCAGAAATGGCGTGCATTTTAAAGGTGAAAAATTGTGTTTCACGATTTGCGGCGAAACTAAACCTCCTATCGAAAAAGTTAAATATAAAAGTTGAAGGTAATAACGAGGTTTCGTAAAAAAGAGCTTTTGTGGCATAAGAACAAAATACCAAAAAACCTTATTTCCAATTTTGCTCGAAAACTGTAAGGTAATGTGAAAAATGGTTTAGACAAAAGTTGTAGACCTTGTAAATACCTGCAGCTTTTGGATTTAAAGTTTTTCGATAGGAGGTTTAGTTTCGGTGCAAATCGCGAAACACCATATTGCACGCCATTTCAACCCCGTACTTCATAGCGGGTTTCATTATTTTTTTCCAGAGTTTAACCATATTTCCTTTCTTTTTCAACTGGTCTCATGCCATTTTAAATATTTTTGACGTTATCTGAACTGGCCTACTACTATTTAACTAGTGTTCGCCCATAAATGGACCAATTAGCATTATTCAAAAGTTGAGGTAAATATAAGTCAAGTTGCAAACTTCATTTTGCCAAAATCATAGGTCTAATAACAGGACTAAGTCACTTGAGATAACAATGCCCTGGAAACCAAACTACCCAACCTTATTTGCGTGCTCCTCAGGCTTCACCTCACTGAAACTAAAGATTAGGTGGTACTATCGACCTAGTATTGACTAATCTGCACTGTGTTTCGCTACATCAGCGTGTGTGGCCAGGGAATCAGGTTTGCCCTAGAAAATTCTGAGACCCCGACCGGCCTTGGCCATCCACCTACCTACCTGCAGCTTTGTGTTAAGTGTTTGCAAAGAGTAAAATTGGATATATAGTGAATTTATTCTTATGACCTGTGTAGTTTCCTAACTACACAGGTCATAAGAATAAATTAAATTAAATTCTTCCTAAAACCTTCTTGGTCCAGATGGAGCTTATATAGGGTGTAATCGTTAAGTGTGTCCAGGCGATTATTCCGTAACTATTACAGATATCAAAAAACTTTAAACCGATATCGAAAATGCGTTACCTAATGAATAAAATGGCATCAATAACATTTTTTAAATCAAACGAGAGGTATCTAATATTTTGACATTAAACACTCCCATACATTTAGTATGAGATTAGTAGAAAGGTTTTAGGTACGTACACCAGAAGGGACTTCTCTATCTGGGTACTCTCTTCTGTAGGCGATAATGGCCGCTCTTTTGTTACAATCATATTTGTAGTCATTAAATTACACATTTCAAAAGGAACTCGATCAAAAGCATCAGCTTGTTTCAAACTATGATAAACAGATATGGTTGCAATCATATATGGAAACTAAAACAGGAGTTACGTTCTAGCCGCTTCGTATCTAGAGCAAAGTTTGTAATAATTGGAGCTTATTATATTTTACCGTAGTTTGTGGCAGTGAAGACACTATATTTTATGATGGGATAAAAGTTAACAGTAACTACAGAGCTTTTCTTTAAACGCCACCCCAGAAATTGACTTCAATAGTACGAATGGTGATCATCATCATTATCTCTACAGCATTAGTCCCGGATACATCTAATGGAGATAAGAAACAACATACAGAATACCGCGGCCATAATAATGTTGTGATCCCGGCGGTGAATACGGCAAGGGTTGAGCTCATTGAAGAGTTTTTGTATTATCAGTGGGAAGACCAAAGGCTTGTCTTGCTTTGTCTTCTACACTGTCGGCACAGAAACTCTCTGGTTCTTATAGGATCAGCGGCACGAGTGTGACTCCCCTGGTGTTGCGCACGTCCATAGGCCACAGTAACCACTTACCATCAGGTGGGCCGTGTGATTGTCTGCCACATAAGTGAAATAAAAAAATCCAAATCTTATACTTTGAAGCCTACTACTTTTCTGACCAGTTCGACTATGAATTAGTTGCCATATATAATGTACTAATAATATGTAACCCACGTTACTAGTATTATTTTCCATGAATGCAGAGGATTATAATTATTATTACTGTCAAGATATTACCTTATATGACGTATCCTATTCGGTGTTAATTTTATAGCGGTGATGTGTGCGATTGTATGACGGTGACCTTGTTAACTCTTAACAGATGAATTAAGTCAATGTGTACACAGCTTTATTCAAATTGTTTGTATTTAATAGTCTTTATTCGAATAGGTACTTCAAGGTTTTTCCGAGATAAATGAGTATGGGATTTCCCGAAACGGTGCGGACAGTCGACAAACAGAAGATACTGTCACACTTTTACAAATAACTTCATTTATGAAAGAGCGAAACTGTATCTCTTTTGTTGTCTGTACATGCCTAAAATATGTATGTTTATTACTCTTTCACGGGCAAATCATTGAATGGATCTACCAGAAATTCGTTACAGGGATAGGTTTATATAATAAAGTCTAGAATAACACCAGCTACTTTTTGTTGTTCCCCGATAGCGGGAACGAAATTAGTATTCTTGGCGGATGGATCCGCGAGTGACAGTTAGTGTCATATTTTTAAAATTCAATTTAGTTAGTCTTTATTCAAATATTACCTGAAGTGAACAAAATCATATATAAAATAAGAAATGTAACCTAAAAAAATAAATAACTTAAAATCTTTTTATAGGCTCTTGGGGGTAAAGCTTTTACGGCGTTACTGTATTGTTTTGCGTTTTGGAAAATATATCTATAATTATTATCACCCATAGAGCAGAACCACTAAATTGGATCTTTATTTTTGTTCATTACGATGACGAGGTATATCCATTAAAACCGCCGCAGTTTATGGTTCATTCAACAATTGTTCCAATTAATTAAAATTAATGAGTACCTAACATTTATTATTAAATAGCAGAGAGAAATTTAACCACGTCCAACATTTTAATAATTATATCAAGTGACCCTTTAAACATTTTTTTATTAAATTTCTATGCATGTATCAATATCACTTATACTTAGTATAAAACAAAGTCGCTTTCTCTGTCCCTATATCCCTTTGTATGCTTAAATCTTTAAATCTACGCAACGGATTTTGATGCGCGTTTTTTTTAATAGATAGAGTGATTCCAGAGGATGGTTCATATGTATAATACATGTTTAGAGCGTGCAGCGGGAGCAGGAGCTGATCATGCGGGCGGAAAAATATTGCCGGTACGAAGTTCGCCTGGTCAGCTATTGTTAATAGATAATTTAAAAATTAATAACAATAAAAAACCTATTAAAAATAAGCTTTAATAAGACCAAACAAAATATTAAGAATTATTGAATGAATTTGAGATTGTTGTTGGAACAAAACGGTTCGGAACGAAAAAAAGAAGCACTCCTTTCTTTGATGTACAATAAAAACTCTCATGACCTCAGATTCTGGACATCTCTCAAAGATATTAAACTAAAAAACCAACTTACTAGAATTTTTAGCATCGGGAAGGTCAGACCTGTATTTTTTGGCCCTCACCCAAGTGAATTCAAATAAAAATTCACCATGTAGAACACAATGATATTTGGCGAAATCTGGTTACTTTAGAAGACTATCCATTGGAATATAATTATGCTGCCCTAGAATGCCAGGTGGAGCAGGACATCCGAAGGTAAGAAGATTAAGAAAAGAAAACGGTACGATAGTGGACACCGAGTTTTAAATGTTGAATAAGGATAAAGCCCATAATATGTACCTAAATCGGATCCAGAAATACCTAACATACATTGACTCAATGAACGGTTTAATCTCATGAAAATGAAATATTCAAAATAATAAAAAAAACACACACGAAATACTACCGAATTACAGCCTCCTTCTTTCTTGAAGTATGTTAAAAACAGTAAACTTAGCTGGTTTACTTTTATATACCTGATATTTTACAGTACCGATATATTCCTGTTTGTCACCTATTGCGTAATCCTGTGGTTAGCCTGCTGTACACTGTACAGTGCCAAATTAATTGGAGCAACGTGTATGCTGGGCGTCCATTGATACGAAACCGGTAGAGAGCCGAGAAAATTAGTTGCTACCCAACAAAGCCACCACTTAATAACTAATTTTGAAAACAACGTTGCTGCAACATTATAGTGACGTGTTTTTATTTTTCACGCTTTGTCTTATAATTTTCTATACTGATATCGAGCGAAGCGTTTTGAAAGGAAATCAAGTTAATACGGCACTGCATCTTATATACAAATTCTCGTGTCACAATGTTCGTTCCCGTATGAGGAGTATTCCTCTTTCATGAAATTTGTGTGCATATCAGGTAAGTCGAAGAATCGGCTTCCATCTATTTCTCATACCCCGATCCGCGATAACCGACATCCACGCGGGCGGAGCCACAGGCAACACCTAGTAATTTTATATGCAGAACGTATCTAAAGAGGTAAAATTGGCTGACCCATAGCCATTGGCTGATTGTGCAATTATAAAACAATCATTATAAAAGTAGAAGAAGCGACAATGGAAAATCGTTGTCTCTACGAATACCCTAATGGACAAAGCATGGCATTATCTATGGATGTCATCATTCTCTGAGACTTTTTCCCGACTCAGTTGGGTTCAACTTTCTAGTCTAACTGAGATGCGGCTGAACTTCGATATTTTCTGTGAAGCTATCTAACCTTCACAACGTAAGGATGTGTGTTTGTTTTATTTTTTTCATTTGAGTGGCTATCGAGGTGATATCGAGGAAATAAATCACGGGTAAAGTCACGTGGTGCAGCTCTCATTCGACTCAATTCACATTCGACTCAATCCATAATCCACATCTTTCAATTCCCAGGACAGCCGTCGATATCATCTTGCCAACTTTTACGAAGTTGGTGGCTGTGTCGTTACTATCGAAAGTAGTTTATTGTGTTATTAATTTGGGTCATGGCTTGACCGGTTGATTTCTTAGAAAGCTCAATATTGTACGTTTACTCACGCCTGTTAATCCTCAGAGGGATTAGACAAACGGTCTTTGGTCAATTTGTCAGCTGTTGCGGTTTTCACATAATAAGGTGCGAATCTTTTACCGCTAACCGAGCACTTTTGCTGTAAAATTCTCACATACCATAACAATTTTCCATTCCTAAGGTAATTAGCCAAAAGTATGGAAATCAACAAAAATATACTGGGTTCATATAAATGGCTCTTTGATGATTTTATAATCTCTATACAACTGTTATAAAAGTGAACGGGGTATTTACTTGTGTTGGACTGAATACGTTATTTTACCATTGTTACAGGTGCCATCATGGATGTACTGACGTGAAGTCTACTAGTTGTTCACCCTCTCCTCTATCCTATCTTTCTAACCTAACCAAACCAACATTAATTATTATTATTAATTAATTAACCTGAAATATGATCTTCATACACTTCTCGATACTTATGCATTATATCATATTTTACGTTTTAGATTACATTGTAAGAAATGTATTTCAAAAGTAGTTACACGTTGCACTTCTTCTTCTTCTATCGTGCCAATAGCAGATCGACTCTCAACTTTTTTTTCCCACTTCATTGAACAAATCAAACGACTTCTCCATAGAAGTGATTCTAGCGTGCAGCGCTAGACTCATTTCATCTCGACTTTTTGGCTTTGACGACGTGACCTGACCGATTTGTCCGACCGATCGGACGACGCGGACTCTTTTTTTCTGTAGCTCCAACCAATCGGACGACGCAGAATTTTGCTTCCTATTGATCGGATGACGCGGAAACACTTTCCTATTGGTCCGACTGGTCGAACAACGCGGATTTTAACTTTACCTCCACTTTTATGGTGTGCCCAGCGATCGGTTGCCCAAGTCACTCCGGTTCTGAGACTTCTGGGACGTAACGATACAAATGACGCAAAGACACGAATGAAAATGACTCAATATAAGGAGTAAAATCTTGTCTTTTGTCATAATTTGAAAACAAATCATCGGCGTGAAGAAATTCTATATAAGGACAACCATTCTGTATATTTACAACAGATGTATGCCATAAAGAGCAACACTCAATCAATGTCATTACTTGAAAAGAGATCGACGAAGGGCAATTTTTTTTTTTTTAAGTTTTTATTTCCAAAGCATAACAAAGATAGGTACAGATACTAGGTATTCACAAAATGTACAGCCTGTGAATCAATCATTAAATGACTTTTAAATGTTAGAAAATACATACAGTATTTTCTATGATAAAGTCGAATAAGCCCTTACTATTTCTTTAAGTCAGAATAATTTTAGTATAACCTCTTCACCGTAGGCCTTGGTCAACTCTCATGTCCCCAATACATTGGTCAGAAATGGGCCATACATTGTTATGTATAACTGTAACCTTGATAACGTAGATATTCACACAATAAATAGCGCATAGGTCATTGGTACCAGCTTATCTACTCAGAGTTAGTGTGCCAAGAAATAGACTACATTCCGCTTGTACGCTTCATTTATCCCCCTAAAAAAACAACAACAATGTGTACTGGATTCTTTAAATTAGGCATTGTATTATGTAGCAGCTGTACGGAGATTATTTACAAACCTGAATCTGGCAGTAGTTTCCCCTTTAACTCAACGTCGCTCTCCGCTGACGTCGCCCCGTAGTTCTTGTACGTTTTCGCCTTGTTCCCCGAAGGCTCGTCATGCTTTGTCACCTTGAAACGTTCCGACATTTTCATCTGTGATCACTTAAACACTTACAATATCACTTACACTTCTTGATATGTTTCAAACACTGAAATGTTTACATTACACAGATATGTATTGTATATTTACAAGGATATGAATTGTATTTTTACATAGATATGTATTGTATTTTTACACAGATATGTATTGTATTTTCACACAGATATGTGTTGTATTTTCACACAGATATGTATTATTTAACTTTTTTCGTGCACTTCTCATTCATTTTCGTCTTGACCTTTGATTGTGCTAATTACTATAAATAACAATTTATGAAGTAAAGAACCTTCAGTTTACAGTGGTTGAATATGAGGTCATTCATCAGTATGCCATTAGGTACTCATTTTAATACAGTTATTAAAATGAGTAATGGCTATATTTACTATTTACATATATTCAAACAAATTTAACGACGCATTAAACTCGAGATTACAACACAAAAGACCAAAAGTAGTCATAAACTTTATACGGACTGAAGTAAGGCAGTTTAAATTTCTCAATTGCGTGAATTACCTCGACTCAAGTAAACTAAATCTACGATTTATGTCAAATGACTTCATACTTAATAAGATTGTTATATTTTAGTTATGGCGTATTCATTTTGTCACAATCTTCCTAAGTTGATTCTCTTGATATTATTTTTTTTTACTTTTTTGTTTTCCGGTGACTTAAGTTCATTATCAATTTCTTTTTTTAACTAATTACCCTTTACCTGATGTTTATGTGAAATTTCATATACTTACTTTATAGATTAAAAACGAAATATTAAATTGTATGCAAAACGTATTGGCGACTCGAAATTTGAGCCTTGACGTATCGTTTTATTGTTTATTTCAATATTCAAATACCCGCAGTAAATATGATTAAGCAAGTAAACATATTTCATAGCCAACACTGATCGATCGACGTGTTAATTTAATGCTAGTCACGGTTAGTTCTTAGAAGTAATGGAATAAGTTATACTTTATAGAGTGGACCTTAATATCTTTGATTGTATCGAAATATTGCGGAGTGCATTGCGTTTAAAAGCCATCCTGAGAGGTATCTTAGAAAACTAGGGCTCTGCCAAAATTCCTCGGAAACTTTCACGCTTAGAATATTAAGCAGGACCATGATCCTAGTAATAACTGTATGGTATATCGCAACTAGATCTAATTAAATAAGTATTTTAGTACTTTATATTTTTAAACACAAACAAACTATCCGCAAAGATTTTGGTCAGTCTACAAATATTCTTGTTCCACTAACAGACCGTTATACTATGAGTAAAATGGTGCCGACATTTCATATTCAACGCATACTCGTATGTAAAAAGTAACAGCTTATGTCTAGCTATAACCGCCAGAATATATCGAGGGACTCGTTTCGACATGTTTGAAGAGAAAGCAAGTAAGCTCATCATAAATCAGAGCCTACATATCACGATAACTATATCGTTAAAAACGCTTCGCAAAATGACAAATATGCTCCGGTAGGCAATTGTGCCAACTTAGATCTGGAAAAGGCTCATCAATCATAATATTATTGGGAGATATATTATTTCGAGAATAGTATTTCTTTTACAATATAAAGGGAGTTACACTCGGGCTGCCGACCCTGTAACCACAGAGTTTCAGTGCCGTGAGTGTAGAAGCACTGACAGCACAAAAACTCTCCAGTGAGCTCTGGCTACCCTACTCACCGCCAGTTATTATGGCCGAGGTATTCAGTCTGTAGAGCGCAGGTACTTCCCCAGTTGGACTGCTCAATTGGACAGAAATACCGTCGTGTCCTACCTCCTACAATATTACTAGTATTACAGAATAAGAATATATCCCATGATTTTTATGTTTTTCGACCATTCGATATTTCGGCACTGTTACAAGCGTCATGATCACGGAATTACTGAAACCTTTTGTCTTTGATTATTTTGTTTGGATATACTGAAGATGTACTGAAGGAACAAAAAAGCATTAAATATTTTTAAGCACCCAAATTCCGTCATCTAATTTTGGAATTTTAGAATTTGAAAGGAAAGGAATTCTTTAACCAAATCAAAATTAGTTAGAAAACTAACTCAATAATGACGTGAAAATAAATAAGTTTACCTTACATGTTTACCAATAATTTTGAAGTTATTACACAAGGCAAATTAAGCTACAGGTTAATGTACGAATGCCGTGGAACTTTCTGCATTAGTTCACACAAAAACGCAATATAACTACGGCCAAGTTAACATTGCATAACCACTTTGATTATACTAATACTGAACCACTTTAAACTAAACATATTCATAGTTTTATTTTAGTTCGGTCTAAACTTGAGACCGTTTATGGAAAGGTGTGGAAAAAACTTGTTAAGATTACCTTCTTTGAAGATACAATTTTAAAAGTGTTAAGAGACTCAACAAACTCAAGATACATATCGATCTCTCTTGGGTCTTGTTAGGTTCTCTCTTAAAAGATGTAGTGGTTATTTAATATTTGTGGAGTTTGTACGATTATAAAATAATCTATCTATCTATCTATCTATCAGCCAATAGACGTCCACTGCTGGACATAGGCCTCCCCCAAAGAGTGCCATGCCGAACGATCTTGTGCCTTCACCATCCACCGACTTCCTGCGACCGCTTTAATGTCATCGGTCCATCGAGTGGGGGGCCGTCCTACACTTTGTTTTCCAGTTCGCGGTCGCCATTCGAGAACCTTTAATCCCCAGCGGTTATCGGTTCTGCGAGCTATATGGCCTGCCCATTGCCACTTCAACTTGCTTATTCTAAGAGCTATGTCGATAACCTTGGTTCTTCTACGGATTTCCTCATTTCGGATTCTATCACGCAGTGAAACTCCTAACATAGCTCTTTCCATAGCTCGTTGCGCAACCTTGAGCTTATGCATGAGACCAATATTTAGCGACCACGTCTCGGTGCCATAAGTAATCACTGGCAACACGCACTGATTGTAGTACCTTTGTTTTGAGGCTCTGTGGTATCGGTGACGAGAAGATATGCCGTAGCTTTCCGAACGCTGCCCGTCCGAGTTGGATTCATCGGCTGACCTCTTTATCAAAGTTGGACCAACCAAGTTGGATCACCTGACCTAAGTAGATATAGTGGTCAACAACTTTGATTATATCATTCCCAACATGTACTGGCATGGGTGTGACATGGGCATTTGACATAATATTTGTCTTGCCCATGTTAATTTGAAGACCCACCTGTTGAGAGACGGTATTGAGGTCTCTGAGCATAGTTCCAAGGTCTACCAACGACTCCGCCATGATGACTATATCATCGGCAAATCGAAGGTGAGTGATGTATTCGCCATTGATGTTGATGCCATACCCGTCCCATTTCAGAAGCTTGAAAACATCTTCCAATGCAGAGGTGAACAGTTTCGGAGAAATAACGTCTCCCTGTCTCACCCCTTTTTGCAAATGGATGGAGTTCGTGCTCTGATCCTGGAGACAGATAGACATGGTGGCCTTGCTATACAAACATTCCAACACCTCGATATACCTATAGTCAATTTGGCATCGCTGTAGAGACCGCAACACTGCCCAGGTTTCGACAGAATCAAAGGCTTTTTCGTAGTCTACATACGCTAGACATAGCGGCCGATTATATTCTTCGGTTTTCTGTATAATCTGTCGGAGCGTATGGATGTGGTCTACGGTGCTAAAGCCTTTTCGGAAACCGGCTTGTTCGGGGGGCTGGAATTCGTCGAACCTTCGAGCGAGACGATTTGTTACTACTCTAGAAAACAGCTTATAAACGTGGCTCAGAAGCGAAATGGGCCTATAATTATTCAAGAGGGTGTTATCACCTTTCTTAAAGAACAGTACCACTACGCTTCTGTTCCAGGCTTCTGGCGTTGTACCCTCAAGGATGACGGAATTAAAGAGCTTCTGAAGGACTTTAAGTACTGGTGTTCTACCCGCTTTCAGAAGCTCAGTGGTTATTCCGTCCTCACCTGGTGCCTTGTTGTTTTTGAGCTGTTTCAGTGCAGTGCGTATTTCGTACAGGCTGACGTCCGGGATATCTTCGGTGTAATGTCGAGTTAATCGGGCTCTGGCATCGCTAGTCGTGCTAGGGGCAGGACTTTGCGATGTGGTATATAATTTTCCGTAGAACTTCTCGAGTTCTCTCAAAATCTCTGCCCGTGACGAAACGATACTGCCACTGTCGGTCTTCAGTTTCGTCAACTGGCTCTGTCCAATAGTAAGATCTCTTGCGAATACTTTTGAGCCCTTATTACGCGCTATTGCGTTTTTAATGCAGTTAGTATTAAAAAGACGCAAATCGTATCGCATGGACTTGGAGATCTGTCTATTGAGCATGCCGTATTTTGACATATCAACTGAAGACTGCAATCTCATTTCACCACGCTCTGCCAAGAGTTTAAGAGTATGCACAGAGAGTTTCTGAGCTCTACTTTTCGGTCGAGTCTTATAGAAATGGGGCCCGACCTCTTGGAAATTTTTTACCAGCCCGTTGTTTAACTCGTCCATTGATTCGCATTCGGCGAGACACTGGAAGCGATTTTGGAGTTCTAATTGAAAGCTCTCGGGGTTTTGAATTTGGGCAGGACTTGGGCGAAGAGTAGATTTCATCAGACGAAACCTTTTCTTAAGATTCAATGTGCCTCTGACCATACGGTGATCACTACCGGTTTTGACCCTGTTGATCACAGAGACATCATTGAATATTCGCTTCTTGGTTGTCAAGATGACGTCGATCTCGCGTTTGTGACCGCCAGGGTGCAGCCACGTCCATTGCCTGGACGGCCGCTTCCTGAAAAAAAGAGTTCATCGCGAAGAGTCCCTCCTTTTCCATGAAATCGACCAATCGCTGACCCCTTTGGTTACGCTGTCCAAATCCAAATGGCCGTTCACCGCGTACAAGTTTGCCCTGAAAAGGCAGCTCACCTATGAGACCACACAGGTCCTCACGGGGCACGGTGCGTTCGCCTCGTACTTGTACAGATTCAAGTGCAGGGCGAGCCCATCGTGCATCTGTAGTCCGACTGAGGACGAAACGGTCTCGCACCTCCTGTTTGACTGCCCTGCGAACGGGGTGCATAGGTTTAATTTAGAGATGGGAATGGGAAGGGAATTGAAAAGGGAGGTGTTTTGGAAATATTTAGAGAGGATAAAATGAGGGAATTATTTCTGGAGTACTGCACCCAAATTGTAAAAATATGTATGCAGAGGAACAGGGACGGGTGACGTGTTGGACGCCGTATGATAAGCGCGCTGCGCTGCCAGCATACGGCGGTTCCAGCACGTCACCGAACAATACGTCGTTCGGAGAGGGGTGCAGTACTCCAAACAGAGTACAAATGTTTTTAATTGTTTATTTATATTTGGAAAACGTGGAATTTATTTGTGGCTTTTATTTTATTTTAATTTTATTTTAATTATTTTAATTTTAAATTGTAATTTTCAATGTATTTTTTCTAAATAATAATTTTGATCATATTCTCAATTTTAATTTTAATTCAATTGTAATTCTTAACCTTTTATTTTTATTTTAGACATCTTAGCAATTATACACCTATTATTAAAAAATTTATTGTAAATACTGTCTCTTTTAACCTTTGTATAGAAATTTAATTTGATATTTATTGTAATAGTTATAAGCCTTTTAAAATGTATATAATAATTGTTCCTTTATCAATGTATTCCACAAACCTACTTAAAGAATTGTACTCAACAGATGTAAATATTTAAATAAAAAATGAAACCCCAATAGGGGAACTGTCATATTTAATTACAAAACACACACAAACTAGAGTAGCAAAAGCCTTCATTTTGTGAGGGAGAACCAGCATAGGTCCCAGCTCTCGCGGGCCACCCCACTGCGGGTGGACTGGTAGGCCCACTAGGCACACGACCTACATTTAATAAAATAAAAAAATAAAAAATCCAAATGGCCCCACTCTCAGTACATCGCCGTTCCGAATGCCCACCCGCGCATTGAAATCTCCCATCACAACCGTGAAGTGTGTTTTTGAGGCATCCATGGCTTTTGAAATATCGTCATACATAACCTCCACTTCATCATCTGGGCGCTTCGAGTGTAGGGCATACACCTGTATAACCTTCAGCGAATACCTTTTGGTTATTCTGAGTATAAGGTATACCACCCTGCTCGAAACACTTTCGATCTTCACTATGTTGTTGACGAGAGATTTGTGAACGAGAAACCCAACACCGTGTTGGGACAGCTGATCGCCCTCCCGGAAGTAGAGCAAGTTGCCGGACTTAAGGATTATCGTGTCCTCCCCCTCTCTTCGGACTTCTGATAATCCAATAATATCCCAGCGCAACTTGCTTACTACTTCTTCCAGCTCAGCTAGCTTCCCGTCAGTCCTCAGTGTGCGTGCGTAATAAGTTGCCAGGTCCAGAGATCGTTGGGTTTGGTAGCTGATCCTCTGCCGGCGATTCTTAGCACCCTCTGCTCCGCCGTTACCATGGCCGCTACCGATACCAGGAATAGCGTCGCTGCCGTGACTGGGGGCCCTACTTTTTGATGTCCTGTTCATAATGGGGGGTGTTTGCCATAATCACCACGCTTGCACCAGGCGGATTGGTGATCGCAGAATCGGTTATCGAACCTCAGGTGAATGCTGCTGCCCATTCCCTGGTGTAAGCCCTTAGTCGCCTTTTACGACATCCACGGGAGGATAATTTCAGGAAATCGTGATTAAGATTTGAGAAAAATTGTATAGACTATCTGCTAGACAATCCTTTTCCCAGATTAATCGAGATTCAGCTGAGTATTATTCTAGGATACGGGCCTTACCGTGCGTTGGCCCAGCGAGGAACTTTATCCCATTTGCTTACTTCAGCAGCAAATGGATTAATGATTTTTACGATAATCGAAAACTACTGCTGCAAAAACTATTTATCTGTTATATTAGTACTTTCAACTCTCTAAAGCATATTTTTGGTAGGATAACGCACACTGTCATTTAAACCAAAATCAAGCAATTTAACTTGGACTTCACGGGTAAAACCAGTCTGTGTAACTATAAGCTCAATAATGTCATACAACACTGGTTGCATCATGTTAGCCTCGGTCTTCAGGGTGCGTACTAAATTGATTTTCGATTTGATTGGCTTCGTGTGTCAACCGAATCTAACTACAAAATGTGATAAAAGTCACCCCAATCGGTAGATTGAATTCTTGTTCTTGTGAGACTATGTCTAGATTTACCGATACTATCAACCGAAATTACTAGTTTTCACGTTAACCCTTCCAGCCAAGCAGAATCGTGTTAGAAGCAAGTTCACGTCGATAGTGTAATGGTCACAATTCGGACAAGCGCCCTCTCGATTGTAAGGTTAACTCTTTGACCACTAAAGCTATCGACGCTGTATTTTTTTCAATATAAAGCTACCTTATACTAACGTAATCCTCAGAATAAACGTAGTAGATTTATATCACCAGGTAGATTAGTAATGTTAAACGCATGACGTCATTACGTTCTTATCAGTGAAGTACTGAGTCCTTGAACATTAGGGTCAGGATTAGAGCTTGTATCACGATAGTCTTAAACTGTTGTAATGTCAAGTAAATTAAGTACATATTGGATTACGAGTCATAAACTGCTGGTAGACTCATATTTTAAACTGCCCATCCAAGCTTCGGACGCAAAAATGTTCAAAGGATAAGTATGCTCAGCTGTGAAAGAATTTTATAGATAGGCACTTAACATTTATTAACACCACATAGCCTTGATATTAGCCATAACATTGATAACGATTAAGATAAGACCAAACCAAATGTTCCTATAGTGTTGGACGTGGTTAGGGCTAGGCATTTATTCGATCATCTAATTTTAACAAACGATAAGATCATCATGACTAGATATTTGGTATTTTTTTAGTGGTACTAAAATAGCATCTAATAACTCAGTAATTATTTACTACATTAATAGAGTAAGTAGTCTCTATCGTAGATAAAATGAAGGAGATTGAACTGAATAAGGTGCATATGAAACCACTACCTTGAAATAGTGTGAAAATTCTGTTGTTTTTAAAATTATGTCACGCATCGAAGTAAACACATCTATTGTATTACATAGATCGATAACTATTGTTAGTCGTAGAAGTATTTATTGTTGTAATATCGAAGTAGGCATAACTATTAGAATATTATTAGTATATTGCACTTATATGACACTTGATCAAGGTTTTAAATCTAGAACACATCATTCTGATTTATAAACTTCAGCGTGGGATTAACTCGATAACATAAATATTATAAGATATGCATATACATAAGATTGTGCAAATTTCCACTTTAAAACACAGCAATGAGAGTTCAGTATAGTATAAACACAGAATTGAAAAAGAAGTAACGCTGTTAAGATGAGGTCAGTGCAAAGTATGTATGTAATGACACCGATTTATTGGAAAGAGAAATGGAGATATACCTATTCCTTTAGAAGGAGTCTACTGTAAAAGTGAATAACATTCATTCAGTATACCTATTCAAACAAGAAGTAAATAAAAACATATAACGACCAAAATAGGTGCCTTTTAGAATACAATTCAGGTAGCAACAAACTGGGAACATAAAATTTAAGAGAAGAAGCGCAGCCGATTTGACAATAGAAGAAGAAGGTGCAGTTCCGAACAAGTAAGAAGCAGCCGAAACTAGTGAACCAATAATAAGTTTATGAAATTTACAATATAAAAGTATTTAAGGAATTATATTATAGAGTATGGTTTGGACGATGAAATCAACACGATTATTAATTACTATTAGGTCTAGTAAATATGCAGAAGATCATTAAGAGTATTAAAGACACAGAATCGAAATAAATTATAGATTAACGTTTTGCTTAACCTGAATCCTAAGTAGGTAAGCTATATCGTTTTTACTTTTTGCATACTGAGAGTACATTTGATATTGATGTTGCAATCTGAATCAATAATGAAAATTCAGTCATCCTGAACATGATGGACTTTAAAATTAACATAATATCAATAAAAGCAAATTCAATGAATAAATGCCGAGGTATCCAATTGTCATAAGCGTTACCTTTAACCTAACCTAACCTAACCTCAATGGCACCTTTAGAAGTTCCTTTAAAAACTGATATAAACCGACTAAAAACTGAACGAAATAATTTAAGTAATCCTTTCCAAGGAGACAGATTAATCCTAGAATGGATCTGGGCGCTGAAACACCGCTAAAGCGATTTATGTAATTTCTAGTTTTCAAGTTAATTTAGTTTTATTTATGTTCTATAGTAAATATTTAGAAAATAAACATTTGCTGTTGGTCAATAACAAATCTAGAAATTCAGCTATCCCTAAATTCTGATTAAAAAAAAAGTCTACTAACTTTTTACAATAATTATGTAGATTTTTATTTCTTCATCCTAGATTCCGTATCGACCAATCCGTATATTTTTAATAGCATCACATAATTTTATTCTAAAAATCGTGTTTTTATAATCGATATAAAATATCCTTCTTCTGTACTTGAAGTACATGCAACTCATGTAATTCTATAAATACTTGTACGTATATCGGGTATCAATCTTAGATACTAAAGCGATCTGTTACAGGACGGACATACAAATGACACACAATTGATGTATGTATGTTTATGCAGGTTACCATGAATTTATTGTAAAACTTGGGATTATTATTATGTTGACGTGTTTTAACTCACGCACGATATGTTATTAACCTAGACAGTAAATTTTAATTATATATTAATAATTAACTGAATTTAATTTAATTTAAAATTGTATGGCTAGTAAACAGTAAAATACAGCAAGATTTGACGACACAGTGAGCTCAGTCTGCGTAAATAGTAAAACTAACAATTCATCATGATTCGGGTACTTTGAAATAACTTACACTTCAAACTATATGACAACTACCATCAGCAGTCAAACCGCGAACATGGCTGCTGAAAAGTAGCCAAAACGTCGGTCAAAAAGTGGATAATAACAATTAAATCGAGATAGAATCCGTTTAAAGAGATTTTATTTCAATTCGCGTAAACTTTAGAAAATATCATATTGCTACATTTTTAGGTGATTAGAACGCATCCACGATGTCCACCAAAATTATAACGGATGGTAGTTTCTTTAGTGTTGGAAGCAAAAAATTGATACGAAGCCACAAGATACAAGATCTTCATTTGAACACTACGTTTGGAAATATATTAGACAAGTCTAATATATTGTTCTTGTTAGATATTGTATAGTGTTCAGTATCGTTAATAATTTAAGGTTTTTCTTTTTAAATATCTCCAATGTTGTACAGACACGACCACTTTAGTATAAAAGTAGAATAGTTTTTACTTGGATTTACTTATTTCCTAGTGAATAAGTTGCGATAGTATTCCAATTATATAGTAAGTAATACTTATGTTTATTAATAAGAAGAATGAGTGAACATACATTTAAATAATACGTATTTCTATTGTGGAAACTATAGGTATAAAAGTAGGTACTTAGGCGTAAACATTGTAACTGATACAAAATAAATAAATACGCAAATGTTTTGAGTAACATTAATTCTATTTGTAAACCACTATTTACAATTTACAAGAATGAATAAGACTTTCTTCGAGTCTCAATTTTTTTCTTTATCCGTAGCCTTTTTCTCATTTTGGTGTAATAGTGTACATAGCTAAACCATGAACTACGGAAAAGTAACTAACTATCATCAATAAAATACATTTTATGTACACAATGACCGTGTAGAGTTTAAGTCCAGGATAAGTAATCTCTTCATGAACTATTGTGAAATACAAAGTAACAATTAAATAAGGAGGTACCTATCTCAAAACAGCTGTTATGACATACTGAATTCGCAAAGGATCAATAAGAAGTTCATAATGATGCGACACAAGATCAGTATCTTGTGTCGCATCATTATGTCCAGTGACTGCACAGAACAGAAAAAACTATTAGAAGTGTGATAGGACAGATTCAATAGCGGAACCAATGTCGCCAAACTCACACATACAACCAGATAATAATACGTTGCACTACTAGTAAACAATTGTTTTGATTGGTCGTATATCTTTAACACCAAACTAGCCTAAAATATGCACACTGCAAAACGAAAACATACCTTACGCAATCGTTTTAGTGATTACTTTTATATAGATAAAAAAAGGAATTTACGACGTTTTGTATCTGGATCAAACTTGCTTCTCACTCTAACTCTATTCCGAAAAAGTTCAACTACTCCCCAACAGATGTCCGTTTATTTCAAGAATGTTATTTAAAACCTTAAACCTTAGGAATACGGTTGATATTACTTTGAAGTATTATCTCTCTCACTCTAACTCCTTAACATTAACGCTAGACTAGACCGGTGACATAAAATTTTGGCAATATCGATAGATTTGAAATTTGTTTTCGTAATGTCAAAGGATTCCAAACGCTGTTAGTAATTATAATCTAAGAGTACTAAAAAAGAGGGATTTTATAGCTTGTTGAACTGTTTTTTATTAACGATTAAAAATGTATGAAGACGTCAAACTACGTATGTACCTATTTCATTGAAATAAAACAAGTGTCCATTTATAGTAGATATTTTATGTAACTGTTGCAAAATAAAAACGTTTTCACACTATCCGGCGCATCCGATATATATTAGTGTCGGCTCCGATATCGAAGGAAATAAAATAAAGTAGAAAAAGAACTTGATACTATGTTGAAAATAATTGCTAGGATATTTTTTTCTTTTTTTCATCCAGTCTGTGCGATCGAGCAAATGGCCGAATCAGACCGATTTTATTGAATATATGTGGAAACAGCACATGGTGCTATCGGCGTCAGACACCCAATATCAGAAAATGTGAAATCGGGATACTTAAAATACAAATGTGAGTATTTTACAGTATCAGACGGGTGTTTTAAGACCATATTACGAGCAGTTTCATACACTACTTTGAAATAATTAATTTAATTTGCATAAAATGAGAAAACGTAGAGCACCAAAATCTATTTGCTGATCGCGTATGCATGTTGCGCCGCGTTCACAAACTAGAAAATATCCAGCTGGAGTTGTTCAATTCGGAAGTTTATATTTTTGTATGTTTGTACGCGCATAGCTTCGTCATGTGCAGACAAATTTGCAAAATTCCATCTTTGTTCGAAAGAAGACTATTCCGGAATGATACCATTTATTTTTTGTAAAGATCCGATAAAGGGTTTCAGAGAGAGACCACGAAACACTTCAATTTTAGATGCTCTCGACAGGTTGCAGCGACGTACGGTCCGCATTATCGGAAATCCTGAGGTCACGAGTACCCTCGAGCCTTTGCAGCTGCGTAGGGATGTTGCTTCCTTGGCAGTATTTTACCGTCTCTACCATGGCGAACGTTCTGAAGAGCTATTTCAATAAGTCCCACCCTCTCCTTTCCTATACAGGACGACACGTGCAGGACTTAGATGTCACCCGCATACGGTGCAGAACATTCCTTCAAGAACCAAGCGGTTCGGTGACTCTTTCCTTTGTCGCACAATTAAGACCTGGAATTCCTTGCCAGCTCACGTGTTTCCCTCTTCCTACAGTCCCGGGTCCTTTAAGTGGGGCGTGAAAAAGCATCTGACGAGGCCGTCAAGCTGAGTGCCACCATTGTTAACATGGCACGTGTGTATAATGGTGGCCCTCTCTCCTGAGACTTTGCCTTCAACTTACCATCAGCCAAGGTAAAGTCAAATTGACGTGCCCTATATAAAAAAAAACTAACTTTTAAACTCTCGCGTTCCATGATATTTAATTTAGAAAAGGGGAATTAACGCGATCATGGTATAGGTACTTACATACCTTTGATTGCCTGACGTTTCGACCAGGTTACACCGGCCATAGTCACAGGCTGACTGAGGTATGTAAGTACCTATACCATGATCGCGTTAATTCCCGTTTTCAAAATATAAAAAAAATAAACCAGGAAATCAGCAGTAATTGCTGCAAACGCATGTTATTGCTATGTCTATGCCACTACACATCATAACATCAAGCCCGTATCCTTTGAATGGGTATGCAGAAGTGTTCAGAATGTTCCGTGATATAAAAAAAACAATAAAACCATTTGACAAAAGTTTATAAATGTTTCTAAAAAAAGTAGATATCGATAAAGTTTGACTACATCACTAAATGAATAGCGAAGAAAGTTCTAGAATAAATAAGTATGACATGTCTATTGTGTGTAATCAAAAACAAGCTTTATTGATATGTGGTAAGGTTGATTTTTTATTTTATTTTATTTCTTTGCATTTCAATAAGATTAGTTATAAATTCTGCTATATCCTGACTTATCGATGGTATAAAACGCCATTTCGAATATTTATGCTCCTACTATCATCGGTGCACTACAAAATGACCCAGTAAGGCATATTTCTATTAAATAGTATTAAATAACACACGGTCCAAAACTGTCAAATACACGTGATGACAGATACGACTGAAGGTTGAAATTGTAAGGTCTTGCAAATCTCCGCATATCAATGACACGCGTGCCACGCCTACTTCACACTTCCATCGTTTTTTCTGTTCCGTGAGTGACTGCAATAGGCTCTCTCTATTATGTGGGACCGAAAATCATAATTAGCGATATGTGGGTGTTAACGCACCTCTGTATATGCCTTCGGGGATTAACATGCGTGATTACCTATGTATGTATGCTTCGATATAACAGATTACAACTTATTACGTAAGAGAGAGTCGCTACACATTTAAATATAGGTTGTAACTTCTGTAGAAGATATATGTTTATTGTTTGCTTTTTATTACTTATATCTAAGCTTCGCTGCGCAAAGGCTCATGGAATGATTATGTTGATTATCTAAACTTCCCAACGGCTGGCCTAGAGTCTCATAATATTCAAGCTTCTTCTTCTTTGAGCCAATGGCAATATCCAGCTGCACTAGATGAGTTTAACCAGCGAAATTGATGGCTATCTCGGTCGCCATGTTTAGATCCTCAATTGTGCAGATGTTGGGACTTCAAAATGATGATGCTACTTAATACGATTTAGATGCATTAAAATTTGATGATATTTAGTAAATATTAGGGGTTAAAGTATGAAATTGCCGATTTGTACTGACAAATTGAAATTCGTTTTTTTTTTTAATTTAACGTATTTATTTAATCAAAATAATTACCATTATTATCTATACATTGCTGCCATCTAGTAGGAAGGTCATTTATGCCTTTGCGATAGAACTCTGGTGATCTAGATTCGACAAACTGTGTGAAAGCATTATGTACTGCCTCCTGAGAAGAAAACTTTTTATCACATAGAAAATTGTCCAAGTCACGAAAAAAATGGTAGTCTGTTGGAGCAAGGTCTGGCGAATACGGAGGGTGACGGATAGTTTCTAATTGCAGTTCCTGTAGAGTTAAAACGGTTTCTCGTGCTGTATGAGGTCTCGCGTTATCATGGAGCAATAATGGTGAAGATCGATTCATGAGTCGGGGCTGTTTCACTGCTAGTTTTGCTATCATTGTTCGGAGTTCGGCACAGTAGACATCTGCCGTTATTGCTTGACCAGATCGTAGAAAGCTATAGTGAATAACACCATGCTGAGACCACCAAACAGTTACCATTACCATTTTATTGGTAAGTTTTGCTTTAGGACACTGTTGTGGCGTTTCACCTGGGGTCAGCCATTGCATTTTTCGCTTACGGTTATCGTAAAGAATCTACTTTTCATCACATGTCACAATTCGATCCAATATTCCTTCATTTCTGTATCGATTCAACAAGGCAACACAAGTTTCAACACGCATTTCTTTCTGCAGATCAGTCAAATCATGAGGTACCCATTTTTCAAATTTTTTTATTTTATTGATTTGACGCAAATGAGTCAATATTGTTGGTAAGGTAACGTTAAACCATGCAGCTAATTCCTGGGTAGTTTGGCTCGGATCGGCTTCCACTATGTCTTACAATTCATTGTTATTCACCTGTGTGGACGGCCTTCCTCGTGGTTCGTTCTTCAAATCAAAGTTTCCATCACGAAAGCGTTTAAACCAAAATCGCACGGTGCGTTCATTAGCAGTCCCCTCTCCAAACGCAACATTGATATTGCGAGCTGTTTCTGCCGCGTTAGTTCCGCGTCGGAACTCGTATTCAAAAATCACTCGAATTTTCGAAGTATCCATCTTTCTTGTCTAAGCTGAATAAAAAAAAACAACTGAAAGTCGATAATCGAATGTTGCACATTTTTAAATGAAGAACTACATAGGTACCATGTGGAAAAAGTTTCACTCAAAAATCTCAAACCATGAAGGTTCTATGTCAATTCGAAGTACCTATTACAATGAAACGGTTATTTCATACTTTAACCCCTATTATTTTGTTTACTTTATTAAGTTTTTCTATCATTGACGTCAGTAATTTAATTGCTATGCTTTCGTTGCTGTTATGTGCTAGGTTATTTTATAAGATGAAATGATGACGTTCAAAAGCTCAAATTCGTCTTGTATAGATTCTGAAGATATTATTATCAAACAAAATATAATATCTTAGGCAATTCACCAAAGCGTAGTAAAAAAAAAATTAAGGTATATTCGTAATATATCAAACTCGTGCGATTACTGGTATATAAACTTCATAAACACGAAGCATTACTGAAAAAAATATATTTGACCTTCTTTTAATATTGAAAAGAAACAAAATCCTAAATTTCACGCACAAGATACTTCATTTAAAAAACAAAGAAGCATTCTACGATATCGAGTAAAAAGAAAATAATTTGAACGTTCATTCACGTCTTTGGGTATCGATAGCGCAATACTACTAAACATACTTATATTCCTGATAGCCTATTTTCTTTCAGTATACAGCGTTCAAAGAAATATACTTCAGTACAGTTACCTCCAGGACATGGCCGTTATCGCAAACCACCATTCATGTGATACATTGTACTTTTGTTGATATTGAGTCTGCCAATCATGAGGAGTAACCGGCGCTAACTGGAGAAATAGGTATTACCATTATTCGTGTGACGATTATTGTAGTTTGTAGGTCTTTGACCAGAAGTCACATAATTCATAATGTCTGGTGCTGTTGAACCTTCTACTTTTATAACGAAAAAAGAAGATATTGTTATGCATATGCATATTATTAGGTATGCGTGAGTTTACATGGTAGTATAGTCAGCATCAAAACGTCCTTGATGAACAAAGTGCTCAAAATGATCTTAATTCCTTAGTTTTCCCCCCTTCCTGTTGACGGACTGTTGTGATATTTGGTACACACCTTTAGTTCGGACAATAATACAATTTAAATCAATAAATCAGTTGGACTTACTCTTAATACCTTAGTTTTAGAATAATTTTGAGACTTTGTAGTCAAGATAATTTTTACGCTCACTGTACACACGTTTTTTTGTTTTTTATCTTAAAAGATTTCTAGTTATTTGTTTATATATCAGCAATGTAGAGCAATGTAGAATATATTTCGTGGAATAACAAAGGAATTTAAGAAAAGAAAACTATTTATTGAGCATGAATAAAATATAATCAAATGATTATATTTTATTCATGCTTACCCTTACAACTATTTTTATTCAAATTCAATTATTTTTATTTTTAAACTTTCTATAATTTTGATATAAATTTAATTTACGTTAAAACATAATATCTAGGCAAAACAAATGAAGTTTCATTGCACCAATTGACGGCCGGACGACATAATTTCAACCCAGTTGCATCAATAATGAAGAAGTGCATGCGTTCCTGAACAATTTATTGATGATATTGAATGAGAGGGTGACGTTTGAATACCTCAATAAGGCGTAGAGTTCTTTACAAAAAGAGTTATTGTCATAACGCAAAGGATTTCTATTGGTCTATAAATCTACTGATCGTCATTGATCATAAATTTACGAGTAAGTGTTAAGTACAGTCAACGACAAAAGTTGTTTAACATAAAATAGTAACTAATAATACCTACTCTACTACTCTACTACTATGGCTAAATCAACGAACATAAAACTGTAAAGATAATACAAGAATATCCATCTTTTTAAATTATTTGTAATGATCAATCGATGTCGGTACATGAAATGAAGAGTAAGTCTCTATAAGACTCGATAATATTGACTTAGTAGAATTTCAAAACATAGATTTGAAGCAAGCATATACGATTTCAAATGCTTAGTGGCATTTTTATCTTATCACTTAAATAATATGAATAAGATGTTATTATATAAGAATACTTGACACGCGTGAGAAATTATGCCACTATCTGAATCATTAAAAAGCTATGCCATAAAATGTTATTGAGGTGGGTTATGTGAACTAAAATGTTTCTCATCTAAAGAATTCGCAGCACAAGTAAAGTAGCACTTTGAATATTGAGAAGTTTTCTTCTTATTTCTGACCAAATGTTATTCTGCATATAGGTCTAGTCGTTTAATGTTCAAGTTAGTATTAGTTAACCTTTGTATTTTGCATAGGTACGATAAAGTAAAAGCGGTATTACTTGAAATTTGGAGGTAAAAAAGGCATCTATCATTCACACTATGTCACCTGTATGGTAAAGTTGTAAATATATGTTTTTATAATTTTACAGGAGAGTAAAAAACCTTTTTCTTCTTATATTTCAATTTGCGCTCTGTATTCATTTTTGTTTTTTTTTTAAACATAGATTGGCAACTTTGCCATTGAGGTGACGAATATATACTTATATTGTATTAAGTAGTTACGCAAACACATTAATGATTTATATAATGCAGAGGCTTCGCTAAATAGTATTTTAGGCAAATTAGCGACGACCGCAGACTACGGATGCTTACAAAGCGTTGCGAGTGTCAAGGTCGCCACTGAATATGACACAGTTCGAAAGTAGATAGGTATCTATATTTTTTATTATCAATTAATGTTCATGAACAGTATAAGCACTTATCTCGAGGTGCACTGCTAGATTATTAAGCAATCAATGATGTAGGCAGTGCATAAATGAATACATAGTGTTGATGAATTGCAAATGTAAATCGCATATGGTATAATATAATATTAGGTTTTTACATAAATGCAATAGGCGTCTTATCAAACTGGCCATTTTGATTTGAAAAATCCAGCGTTTGTTTAGGAATTCCAAATTCATTTCAGTTTTAAGCTTGTCAATTTGTATTTCAAATGCGATAATTCATTTGTTTTCGCTTTATTTAAATTTGCTTTGACATCGTTCTGTGCACAATATGGAATACTTGAAATATCGCATTATTTTAGAATACGAATTCCATCGCGGAACCAGCGCTGTAGAAACAGCTCGAAGGATTAATTATGTTTACGAAGAAGTACGTTTCTGATTCCAAGGATTTCGTTCTGGAAAGTTTGACGTCCAGAATAAACCTCGTGGGCGGCCAGAGACCCTAGTTGTCAATCAGGATTTAAAAGTGATCGTAGAAGCGGATCCATCTCAAAATAAGTTAGAGTTAGCTGCAGGCTTCGATGTGAGTGATAAAAAATATTTTGAATCATTTGAAACAAATTGAAAAAGTGCAAATGCTTGATGAATGGGTACCGCATGAACTAAGTCAAGCAAACCAAGAAACACGCGTTGACTCCTGCGTCACGTTATTCGACCGTCACAATAACGAGAGGATTTTGAATCGTATCATTACTTGTGATGAAAAATGGATCCTATACGACATCGGAAACGCAAATCACAGTGGTTAAATCCTAGAGAACCAGTCAAATCCTGCCCTAAGCGATAGTTGACTTAAAAAAGGTACGAGTTAGTGTCTGGTGGACCAGCGTTAGTATCATTCACTACACCTACCTATGATCTGATCAGACGACTACGGTAGATCTGCATTGCCAACAATTGGGTACTTTCCTGTAGTTAAAATAAATTATTTAGCTGGGCTTATTAAATTAATAATGATAAAAGAGTGAAAACAGTTGCGTCGGTTCTTATTTTTTCGTTCTTATTTATTTTTAATTATCCATCCAACGTTTAATAGTATATGAGTTGACTATTAAATATTATGACGTCACAAATATAGTTTTCATACAATTTTCCTTATAAATTACCGTTTTGACGTTTAGAAAAAAGTAACTAATTTGACTGGTTAGTCAAATACCCAATTAACAACCATGATGGAAAAGCTAGCTGTCAAACAGCCGAGATTGGTCAACTGCTCTACTGCTGCTTCACGACAACGGTAGACCGCACACTGTGAAACGGACGGTAGCGAAACTAGAGGAGGTACGATTGGAATGTCTCCATCACTCACCATACTCTTAGTACCTTGCTCCAATCGATTACCACTTTTTTCGGAATTACGCCTTAAAAGATTATGTTGATCCTCGCTCCCGCGTCGGTTTCCCCAAATTCGGTCGGTCGGTCTCTATGACAAAGATTTTTAGAATTTTTTCCCTTTTAAGGCATATGAGAAAGATGTACTTAATCTAACTAGTTTCAAAATAGCACGTCCCTTACCTTTAATTGGAAATAAAAAATACAAATTGCCCGTTACAGTACAGAATTGCTTAAATTGGTTATTAAATTGTTCCTTACAGTACTGGATTTTTCTTTTTGGTAGTATTAAAGTAAGTACCACGAAAAAGAACTAACTATAAGATATTAGGTTCGTTAAATCATTTTTTAATCCAAAGTGTGTCTGAGTACCCCAAAAATGCATACTGTAAATAATTTTTATTAAAGATAAAGTAATTTCGAGTACACCAAATGATAGAGCACGAAATTCCAAATCCAACTTACTTTCGCCAAAATGTCCCTTACCTTGTACCTTACCTTAATTTATACTTCTGGTGTCGATGTGTTATATCATAGTTCAGTATACCTTGAAACCAGTAGTTATAATTTTTAAATAATGTATTCCCGAAACCTTTTCGACATAGAACAAGGAAAAACCTTTGGAACTCAGTTTTATTATCAACAATACTAAAATAACTTATACCTACACACATATTTATGAGCAAGTAATCATTATTTCCTTTATAAACTATCGCATTCACATGAACAAGCGCTGCGATTACAACGGGTGTAGTATTGTATAATTTATTACTACTGTGAATATTGACATCATAGTTAAGAATCGATACTACATGTATTGCTTGAATTGCATAATATGATAATCTATCAGTTTCTAACTTTAGATTTACAATAAATATAAAATAGTTTGTGTTGGACTTGCAATCAAGAGGTTACGAGTTCGAAACACACCCAATACACTTATTGACTTAAACCCATTCCTAAAACGAGTATTCAAGTCAAGTATTGGTAAGACTGGTACACGTATGAACCAAATTTATCAGTGCAATTTTGAAAGGTTTGGCCCCCCAAAATTTTATTCTATAGAAATTATATATGTATTGTATATGTACCTCGTTTAACTTTTTGTTTGATTTTGGGTGCAACTTACAGTAAAGCCAATATAATTTGGTAATTGAAAAAGAATGACTTAGAATTATTATTGGATACTAAATTTGATTGTCAGTCCATAAGAAATGGCACATATTGCAGAATCCTATGGCCGAAAGTTGAGTGCATTGGCTGTGGCTAATTGATATTAACTAAATTTGATTTGAGTAACACTTATTCATTGAATCTGTAATTTTGGTACATATTACGTATTGATTTACAAATGATAATTACTAAGCTCTCATCATCATTTGAGGTTATCGATATCTATCTATATATAGCAGCACTTTTTTCTTCTATTCAATCACGGCCTTGTTCTTTATACAATCTTTCACTTTTAAATAAAGTGAAAGATTGTAAACAATTTGATAAAAAACATTGTATTTTAGATAATAGATTGAATTTATATATAAAATTTAGATAGACTATAAAAAACATTGTTTCTTCTGCATCGATTGTACTCTTCGACTCTATTCAGTAACATAAATACTAACTCTTATAGTTGTATGTTTGTTGACTTTTGAATGAATGAATGAATTTATTTCTAAGAATATGGTACATCGAGGTCTTAATGTTATTACAGTGGTCATACATATTCTACCATGATAGGTGTAGAAATATTAAGTTTAACAATAATAATAATGTCAAATAATAATATAGCTTATGTCACACATGTAATTAATTAATTATTTCATTGGTCATTTATTTGTTTTACATCAGTCAATATAATATCTTTAACATTGAATTTGCTATCTATAAATTCCCTCACCGAATAAAAACATTTTTCTAATAAAAATTTAAATATGTTAAATTTTAATTTCGTCATAGGTAGCGCTCTCACACCAACTGGTAGTTTATTGTATATTTTAATAGCCATACAACATGCATTTGAAGAATATAGATGTAGCCTTTGTTAGGGTACTAAAATTTTATAAGGATCTCTACTATTTGTCTTTCCTAATATTTTGTCATGTAGCGGAAACATTTGAGGGTATTTTTTCACAAATAGAGACATTTCAAATATATAAAGGCAAGGAAGTGGTAGAATTTTTAGTTCCTTGAAAATTGGTTTGCAATGGTCCCGATATCCAGCTCCATACAAGGCTCTAACACATTTCTTCTGTGCTATAAGAATGCTTTCTACTTCTACCGAATTACCCCATATAACGATACCGTATCGTAGCACTGACGAAATGTATCCGTGATACGCTGACAGAGCTGTGTCTCTGGAAGCTATCTGTCTCAGTTGCCTTAAAGCGAATACAAACTTATCTAATGTTGTACATACACTTCCAATATGCTCTTTCCAATTTATTTTGCCTATAAGATATAGATGATAATTTGTCAGACTCAATTAATTACACAAATCTTACAAACAGTTTACAAATTTGCATTATTTCTGATATATAACAATGTTATTTTACTGTCACGTGATTGTTACTGGTGATAGTCAATTTAGCAGATATTTATATGAAATCATTATCATGTCAAGTTATATTTATTTATGCATTTATGATAGACTTGCCGATAAGTAAACTGCTACAATATGTTTTAAAACATGTTATCAACATCTATAAATATATATTAGGTACGATGTTTTTGTTGTTACAGATTATTCCCAAGGAAGACTTTTGCTCTAAGTAATAAAAAGTTATAAGAGCTCAGTTGTGATGGCTTTTTCCAAATCCACTGATACTGTTTGCAATACTACTGCATAAAAATCAAACTGTGTGGCTCGAAAGTAGTTTAATTAAATATCTGAAGAATCCTTTTCAAACAGATGGGTAGCAATATCATCAAAGTCTTATTAGTATGTTAACTTAATCTGTTTGTAGAGCATTGAAGAACTTTAAAGGTTTTCTTAAAAACTTATCAATCATTCTCAAGTTTTCAAAGTAAAGTTAGAATATCTGCCAAAATATACATTAATTTTATCATTTAAAGTTTAAAAGAATTAGGCATGATTAAGACACTTTAATCAATCTTTGTCAAGAAGGACCATCGACTCAACTTATTCAAACCATTCGTAAGAATCAAAATACTTAGAACAATATCATTTAAACCCGAAAAGTAACCCCAAAAGTATCTGTAAAAGTTATGGAATGAAAATGAAAAAGTTTATAGCGAACCGAACTCAGTTTGATTACTTGTTGGATAACTTTAATCTTATTGTAAGCACATTAACTTTAAGATAGATAGAGGAAACGATTTTTAGAAAATATTACAACTGAATGATGTTTAAATTTTATATACTCAGTTTAGGCCAGTACACTTGATGTACTATTGTTAGATCAACATGTCTTGGAATTCACTGAGCTAAATTGTGGTACAAGCCCATCCCATCATTGAGAAGTTTATTTAGATTTGCAGTGTACAGGACCAAGCGGTAATGAAAAAGCCTATTCATTTTAAAGATGTTAAACTTTTGTTTGTATGTATTCGAAGTATCCGGACCGACGTAATAAATTACACAAAAGGTACTCCTCTTTGGGATCTCCTAACCTTTTGCAATAGTATCTTAAAGGATGGTGTTCGTCTGCCAATGATTTATAAATATTTGATTTCACGATTCTATTAGACCAAAAAATCTTATTACGTTTCTCTGTCACTTATGAAGAGAAGTGTAATTTGCTATTCAAGATAACTCGTAGATTTTTAACCAACCCTACTTATTATTTCAATGGGGTCAATACCATATAAGTTTATTTTTTCTTCTAATCATTTCAATAAAATGTCATTATGTAATCCTATTCCTTGAGATACCAATTAATATTTGCTTCAGTCTTCGTCCCTTCCAATTATAAAATAATAAGTGAATTCTTAAACCTACTAAATAGTTGACAGGATGTGGTGGTTGAGTATTATTTTCACAAACACTCTGAATCAAGATAAGATTATACCAATTATTTAAAGATCTTCAGCAAATAGCCGAAAATGTAAGTATCTTTGTAGTTCTACATAGGATCCTTGTGGTATACCTATCAGAATCAGCAAAGTAGTTTTAATCCCCATAAAAGATTCATTTCAAAAATATAGGTACTAATTAATCAACTTGTTGAGTTTAGAATTATTTCACAGAAGAAAAAAACATCAAAACGTCAAATTGCGTGACGTTCTAATTCTTTTTAACCGATTGCGGCGAAGCCCAAAAGGAAAATTATTTTACAGAATTTATTTTAATAGATACATCTCAGGATATAAGCTTTAATAGCATAATACATCGTGGTAAGAAGGTACCTAACTTATTTAATGTTGACAACAATGTCAATATAAGTATGCAACACACATCACGACACGAAACCAACTGTTGTAACAAGACCGGAACATTGATAACATGATACGGAGTAATAATCTGCACCTTGGACGTCTGAAGTATGAATGAAACTGTGTTATGAAACAGTCAGTATTTGCATGGAGCGTCCTTCAAGTCAGGTGCGGGCCTTACCTCAGTCCGTTTACAGCGCTGGCTTAACGTGCCTAATCTAGTTAGTGTTGCACTATATGTGACGTCATAACGAAGCCGGCGCGTGCCGCGAAATGTAAGTTCAACAAACTTAACCTTTATTAAATACGTAAATATTGCGTATTTCGAAAATAATTGTTATTTATAGTAATGCACTGATTGCTGTTGTTATTAACACGTATTATTTGAGAATAGTACGACATACACTTATGGTTTTTGGAGTTCGTTAACAGGAGTATCACGCACGACAATTGACGTTTGCCGCAGCGGTATATACGCGAGCGTCGCTCGGCGGTTTGGACTCGTCTGAATGGCTGAACAGCTGTATCCTCACCGCGCCGACACTCTGCGCAATTTCCAAACAGTGTACTCGACTGTACCACGGTCCTCTGTACTGTACTCAGCACTAGTAGTGCACATTTATCGCGACTGTTTTAAACGTTGATCGGCGATATTCGTTTACATGTTTATTTACCGCATTGTGCGTATAATATAAACATACCTACTTGTATTACATACTTTGTCACTGGCTTGTAATTGTAATTAGTTAACCTATATTCAGAACATTGAATTCTGAGGATATTTTTTTAATTATTATCTAGTTTTAATGAGTTTTATTAGAGGTGACTAGAAAATTAGCAATATTTGCTGACGGACCAAGTTCCCCAATATCTTATTGGATCTATAATTCAAATCAGAAATTTCTAGATTTTTAAAATATTAGGTTAAGAGGCTTATTTGTGAACCGTTAACAACACAATCATTTATGGGACATTATGTACTGTCGGTACTGGAAATTCATATAGCTTGTCTAAGCCTAAATGATTCACCCACCCCCTCTTTTACATAGGTACTCAAATCTTGCCGATCAAGTAGATAAGTTCATGAAACAATTGAAGTTTTTACACAGATGCATGTGAACATGTTCAGCTTCATTTTAGTTCAACACCTTTTCATAGAATTTTAAATGAAAACTTCTTTGCCGAATGTTCATCAAAATAATCTACAGACTTTTTTAACTTCAAATACTATCACCAAAACACATTCCCTCTGTTATCTCGTTGGGTATGATTATCCGCTTGTTTGAAAAATATGATAATATTTACCCGTGACCCATCGCTTGCAGAAGCAGATTTATGACTAACGTAAAATTTCGCAAAAGACACTTCGACTTTACAAAGCAAGATTTTAAGAAGAGTTTAGTAAAGAATATTATCGATATAGGAAAAGTGTACGTCCAAGAATTGGCTTAAAATGCGACCAGTCCCTTGAGGAATGCTCTAACTGAGCTACTCAGTCAGACACATTTTGGACTTTCGAAGTCCAGATTTTAAGTAAACGTAAACGTAGCGTAGGCGTTTTCACATATGAAATTGGCGTTTTATCGATCTGGCCATTTTGATCTCAAAAATCCAGTGTTTGGTTAGGAAATTCAAATTCATTTCAATTTTAAACTAGTCTATTTGTGTTTCGAATGTGATAATTCATTTGTTTTCGCGTTATGAGGTCTTCCGTTTCTTAGCCACGAAACTGTACCCACAAGCTAAAAGAATAATAAATAATTCATCGTTCTGTGCTCATCGCATTATTTTTAAAAACGAGTTTCATCGCGGCACCAGCGTTGCAGCAACAGCTCGAAGGATTAATGATGTGTATGAAGAAGCCACTGTTAAAGAAAACACAGCACGTTTTTGGTTCCAACGCTTTCGTTCTGGAAATTATGACCTCCAGAATAAACCTCGTGGACGGCCGACCCTAGTTGTCAATGAGGGTTTGAAAGTGATCGTGGTAATGGAGCCATATGAAACCACGTTAGAGTTAGCTGCATTCTTCAGTGTGAGTGATAAAATCATTTTGAATCATTTGAAACAAATAAGAAAATTGAAAAACCTTGAAAAGCTTGACTTAGTTCATGCGGTACCTATCCGCATGACCTAAGTCAAGCAAAACAAAAAAAAACACACGTCGACTGCTGCCTCACGTTACTCGACCGTCACAATAACGAGGCGATTTTGAATCGTATCATTACTTGTGATGAAAAATGGATCCTATACGACAATTGGAAACTTAAATCACAGTGGTTAAACCTTGGAGAACCAACTCCTGCCCTGCGGTTAATGTCTGGTGGACCAGCTTTTGAGTCCTAAGATGGTCGGACGATTACGGACATTACGGTATCTGTCTTTGTAATTCCAACACCAAATCTGTATTTCCAACAATCAGGACAACACTAGACCACACACTGCACAACAGACGGTGGCGAAACTAGAGGAGATAGAATTGGAATGTCTCTGTTACCCACCGTACTCCCCGGACCTTGCTTCAACCGATTACCATTTTTTTCGGAATTTGGATAATTTCTTAAATAGAAAAAAAAATCCATTCAGATTAGGCAAAACGTTTTCAAAGATTTTGTTGATTCTCGCTCCGGCAATTTTTTCAGCAAAGAAAAATATATTTTTTCTTTTTCCATGTAAGACATGTAAAACGCCACATTATACATACATTAAATATCCAACTGTATACATACATATACTACTACTAAAAAGTCTGGTCTACGAAGATGTTTCATAAGCGGTACTAACACTTTACAAAATAATGTTCACATACTTATGAAACGTGTCCCTTGCTTGCTAAAGTAATAAATTTTATCTAAACGATGTACCTATATCTTACCCTGACACACCACCCTCACATACAGAGCAAGTTACGGCTGTAGGTGGAACTTTCACAACACCTTTCGTTGAATGGAAAGGATACCAGAAACGGGTGGCAGAGGATGCTCGCGAGGCCTTTTGTTCACAAAACTATCAGTAACAGTTCACATTAGTTTAATTAAGTAGAATGTAGATATCTATAAAACTATTACCTACGGGACGCTAATTTCAAGTATTTGAATCAATTGTACTTCTTCAACTCCTTACCGACAATCGCGAGTTCAAGTCTGCTCAAGTTGCGTTTTGATGAATACGCATTGGTTTGAATGACTTTGCATTTTTGGTCATTGTATGTAGCCGGCCGTCTATATGATAATATTTTTTGCCATTGACGTCACGGTTAAACGCTTCGCCTAAAACATATAGAACTAGCGGTTGTCCGCGGCGAATTCTGATCCACAACCCTTTTAAACCTATTTTAGGGAACAAAAGCTGAGTGTTATTCAAGACTATAATCTAAGATCTTGTATCTACCAAATTTCAGTAGGATCTATTCAGCCGTATAAAAATAAATCGCCAAAACGTATCTTTGCGCATGACTTCCGAATAACTGCACCAAATTGGATGTGGTCTTTTAGTATTTTTTTCTTAATCACAGGTCCTACAGCTCGGGTACAGTGTCTTTGACTTGGAAAGCGGCGAATGTACACTTGATCACCAAGAAGGGGGTGGGGTGTGCGACCACATACTTAACATATAGCTCATGCATCACCTAGAGGATCACTCCTTAATTAATAACCGGCAATATGGCTTCAGGCCGACACGGACAACGGGTGATCTTCTGGCGTATATTAACCATCTTAGGGGTGAGGCTATGGACAAGCACAGCGAGAAGTGTCTGCAAATATTTCCAGTGGGAAATTAGCCTTGACATCGTCAAAGCTATCGATAGAGGTTGGCACAAATCTGCCCCCTAGACTGTGCAACTGGGTTGCTAGCTTCCTGCAGATGCACCATTTTCACGTTCTTTGTGATAAACGAACTTCGGAGTTCTTGCAGGTAAACACTGGCAAGTCGCAGGGATCCACATATCCTCTCTTTCTTCTGCATATCAATGACGTGCTGTTCACCGGCAGCATTCATTCATAGCACCTTGTACGGGAGTTACCATGGACGTCCTGCAGATGCGTAGTCGGATATTGCGGAAAAAAGCAGCTTCTTGTCACTGAGCTTGACCGGATCTTGAACTACATTTCCTAATGGGGCTCTGAGAACCTGGTCAAGTTCAATGCCGAAAAGACGCAGACACGTGCGTTTACAGCAAATTTCTTTCCTTCCTCTTCCCACAATTTAGAGCACGCCACTGCCACTCCATGTCAGCCTCAATATTCTCGGTATGGATGTTCGCTGCAAACTGAACAATAAAAACTACATCGAGAGTATCATCAAAACAGCTTCGCCTAAACTTGGAGTCCTGGACTGAGTGAGACGATTTTCGACGCCGGAGCAGTGGCGTCTTCTACACATGACTCAAATTCGTTCCTGCGTGGAATACTGCTCGCATCTCTGGGATGGCTCAGCTTAGATGTCACCCGCATACGGTGCAGAATATTCCTTCAAAAACCAAGTGGTTCGGTGACTCTTTCCTTTGTCGCATCATTAAGACCTGGAACTCTTTGCCAACTCACGTGTTTCCTTCTTCCTATAGTCCTGGGTCCTTTAAGAGGGGCGTGAAAAAACATATGATGAGGCCGTCAAGCTGTGTGCCACCATTCTTAACACGTTAAGTACGTGTTTGTAATGGTGACCCTCTTTCCTGAGACTTTGGCTTCAGCTTACCATCAGCCGAGGTGAAGTCAAACTAACGTGTCCTATATTTAAAAAAAAACAGAATTCCTGGCAGGGGTAACAGCTAGTTTATGATATTAGTAGAATTGAGTGCAGCAAAATATAAAACCCAAACCGGCATACAAATTGTAAAGAATAAATTGCATCTTCACGGTCAAATGTTAGAATTAAAAGGAATACAATAGACAATTATTGAAATTAAAAAGACTATTCAAATAAGTTTAAAAATAATCACACGGAAATAATACTAGCGTAGGATATCAAAATGAATTAGAATGTCGTTGTTTCTATTAAAAGTCAAATTCAACTTTATAACTAGACGAACCTTATTATTAAACTGTTTAACATAGAATGAAAAGTTATTTATTTATATATTATTAGCTGTTTGCTGTCGTGATGATGGTGGACGAATTTTATTATTTGCTTATTACCAAATAATACCAAGTGGGTGTTACTATCGTTTTTGTGAGAGTTTAAAAAAATCTTAAAGTTTAAAATTGAAGGAATAAAGAATAGTGTCCCTTTGCAAAAAAAAATCCATTTTTGGCCAAGCAAAAAATGCACATGCAAGGAAATATGAATACATTTAGGAATTTACAAGATTAGAACTTCGTGGCGTAGCGGTAATGAACGCGGCCGCTACGGAGGAGGCGCGGCTTCGATCCCCACTCAGTGCAAATATTTTTTTGCATGAATATGGGTATTTGCATTGGTCTGGTCGTACCTCGGAGAGCACGTTAAGCCGGCGGTCCCAGTTGCCATATAAACATCTATGGCACTCATTACGGGTAGTTGGAGCCCTCAAAAACTTGTCTTAAGAGGATGTGCATATTTGACCAACGACATTGCACTACAAATTATTTAGAATCGTTTCATTTTACATTATTTTATTCAGGTAAAATGAAACCCAACCTACACCAGCTGTTGAATATTTTACAAAGAGATGCATTATATTTAAAAAGATGCATTAAAAATGCGTAATATTCCAATAAAAAAAATAATGTCAATTTTACAAGAGATCAAATTGAAATAAACGTGATCGCCTTTATTCAGGAAAATAAAAACAGATAATTAATCGCACAATAACTATAGGCCACTTTTTAGAAAAGATCTGTAGGCAAGGCAGTTGTGTGTGTTTGCTAATGTGGATTCGCTAAAACTCTTCATTCACTTTGCAGATTTATTGTTTTTTATTTTTTTATTCAATCGATCAATTAGCCCGCTGCAGTCCCCTGCTGGTATTTTTTTATTAGTACTTATTAAAAGTACCTACTACCATAACCATTGAAAATTTGTTTTTACCGATGTCTACTCATTTATTTCCATTTGTTCCAATTATTATTTTTTTAACGACCTTCTTTTACTTATCTGCAGTTCTACTATCGGTCTTTGTTTTATAACAGAAAGTCTAATGGGAAAAAAAATACCAGACAAGTCTTACTGCTAGTATGTCTAATGGGATACATTTTCCCAGTAGTACTACTGGTAAGACTAGACGGTAGTACTACTGGAAATAGGCCGAAAACGTTGATTTGTGTATCGTTCATAAACTCAAAAGTTTTGTAGCGATTGAGCTCAAATTTTGACAAGATAATACAACCTACAATCTATTTTTTACATCTCGGTAGATCGCGTTATAGAATATTTTTTTCTGAATGTTTCCTCTGACTAAGTCGCTAGTTGATATATTTTATAATATAAGATTCTCAGTCACAGTGCTTGTAAACCTTCGAAATGAGTTGATCGAGTCGAGTTGAGATCGAATTTTTGTGTATATAATTTAATAGCTTTGAAAAAAAAACGGGTTGCACTCTGGGAGTGCCGGCAGAAGTGAAAACTTTTTCTTTCTTTCTTTCTTCGTTATATACACAGAAAAAGATAAAAAGAACATACCATACCATACCATAACATACCTATAATATAGCGCCAATCATAGAACCTATAACTAATTTTCTGCTCATTTTCTGTCAGAAGAAATTAATAAATTACAAAAAGAAAAAATAATCACAAAAAGTAATTAATTACAAAAAGAAAAAATAAGGACTTACAGTCGAAGCGCTTACCGCTAAGCTACGAAGCTATTTATCGTATCTTGCAAAATGAACAGTCTGTAGCTAATATTGTATGACGTCAGTCGTCGGTTACGTTTCAAAGGTCAAGCGATCCTGACGCGAGTTTAATACTTTTTACCCATCCAACGCCACTAAAGAAGTTTTCATTTCAAAAATATGGCAAATCAGAATACTTCTGATTTTTATTTCTATATATATTTCTTTATTTCTACATCAATGGCCGAACAAAATCTTTCTGAATCGCATAAATATAATATACTAGCTGTTGCTCGCGGCTACACCCGCGTGGATGTCGCTTATCGCGTAGTGTTCCCAAGCTCTAATACACCCTGTACCAAATTTCATCAGGATATCTTTAAAAATTGCAAATATTCATCCACTATTCTCCCTCTCCCCCTTTAACCCCTTCTATCGCAATAAAAAGAAGCCTATGTACGTTCCTAAGCTTTATCCATCCCTGTACCAAGTATCAACCCTTTGAGTGAGTAAATTTTCTGTACTCAAATAAATTGCTCGACCGCCAACCGCTAAGTCCGCGCGCTTGCGCGATGCGATGCACAGCGCCGTGGCTTAGCAACAGATATAACTACACTGTCACTTCTCTGTATATGCCGGCCGGATTTGTTGACATTTATGATCACTGCTCCACTCCTTCGAGTACTAGCGTGAGGATATAAAAGCCTATGTGTTATTCTGATGTATAAGCTATATTATTGTAAAGTTGTATTAAAATCCATTCAGTAGTTTTTACGTGAAGGAGTAAATACATCCATCCATCCATACTCACACACTTTCGCATTTATAATATTAGTAGGAAACATTCGTTTACCTTATCACAGTATTATTAAGGAATATTCCCATCCCCCCCCCCCCCATCACTTTCATACAAATAAGCCGGATAATACCACTAATTCTGTTATTCTTCTCGAAAAAGGAAAAGTATTGAAATATGTTCCATGTGTAGATAAGAGCATTGTTAAGTTAGAAGCAGGAAACAATAATGTGGTTGTTAGATACACAAAAGGTTAGAGATTATGAAATACCATGTAACCACAACAAATATGAACCAGTAAGTATTTATCATAATATAATATTAGTAACAGTGGACTTGTAAGTTTGTTCCTACACGTTACACTTTCATATATTTTTGAAATGAAAACTTCTTTAGGCTCGGAGAATATTTTTGAAATTGGGATGGTTTTTTTTTTCAATTTGAAATCGCGACACCGTTACCGACACTCCTTATGACAGATTGCGATAATTTACCGATTGTGTCAATCAAATCTGGAACCCCTGTATATAATTGACATAACACGAAAAAGATCTTGTCAGACACAGACAGATGGACAAGAAAGTGATCTTATAATAGTAGATAATGGTACAAGTGTGTAAAGTTGGTGATTACCGCTAAGGCGATATTGAAACCCGAGCCGTTAGGCGAGTGTCTAACGACGTGTGTATCATACGACGTTTTTCATTTCACTTGTGAATAAACATTCCATATAAGGACTTCACATCAATCACACCATATATCGGTCATTGTACAATTATATGTATATATTGTGCGGTGTACTAGGTACATATTTCGTTTTCTTCATAACTAGTACTTGTAGACATTTTAATTAATAATAATAATCGATTTGAAAAGTTAGCATAGTAAATGCTTCAAAATTTCATTTAATTATTTGGGCGGAGTCATCGAAAAACAATGTTTAAAAATTATTGCAACATCATTCATTGTTACCGACAGTTCGTATGAGTGTCGGTAGATGGCTCTCACCGTCGTCGCCCTAAAGACGGTAGTATAGGAGAATTTGGATAGCTTCAGGCGTGGCTCGGTGTCTCAGTGGTCAGAGCATTCTCCCTGTAAGGGATAGATCGCAGGTTCGAGTCCCGCCTGAGCGATTCGCTTTTTCATATCTTAATCGATTTGAAAAGTTAGCATAGTAAATGCTTCAAAATTTCATTCAACTATAATTTCATCAGTAAAAATGAATTGTGAAACTTTTTGATACTGGCGGACTGGCGAGAATAATAAAAAATAACACTGGCCACAGACTAAAGAAACAACTTATTTCTTTTTTCTATGTGTACAAAATTGAGAATTTACTTATAGTTTTAAACAGAGAGAAAACAATAATTATATTTGAGTACAAGTTTTGTTTATTATAGACGTACGAGATGAAATTTCCTATTTAAATACGAAGTTGCATGAAATGAACAAGCAATAGGTAGGTTTATTAATTTATTTGTTCTATTGAACACGATCTTTTTGAATCTATTTTTTTTAAGAATAATGTAACTCAACCACTAAAATTAAAAAAAAAACCACTCGTGATTTAATAACAATCAAAAAACCACAGTTTGATAATAGGTATCATCATGTGCCTAATTTCGGTGAAATTAGAGTCACGTTATGAGCAAAGTCTTTTTTTATCCTTTTGAAATGAAAGTAATTATGTCTGTTTGGGTATTTAAACTATCGTGGTCACTCATATTATTATTAGAAGTAATAGGGGTTAAAGTATGAAATTGCTGTTTCATTGTAATAGGTACTTCGAATTGACATAGAACCTTCATGGTTTGAGATTTTTGAGTGAAACTTTTTCCACATGGTACCTATGTAGTTCTTCATTTAAAAATGTGCAACATTCGATTATCGACTTTCAGTTGTTTTTTTTATTCAGCTTAGACAAGAAAGGTGGATACTTCGAAAATTCGAGTGATTTTGAATACGAGTTCCGACGCGGAACTAGCGCGGCAGAAACAGCTCGCAATATCAATGTTGCGTTTGGAGAGGGGACTGCTAATGAACGCACCGTGCGATTTTGGTTTAAACGCTTTCGTGATGGAAACTTTGATTTGAAGAACGAACCACGAGGAAGGCCGTCCACACAGGTGAATAACAATGAATTGAAAGACATGGTGGAAGCCGATCCGAGCCAAACTACCCAGGAATTAGCTGCATGGTTTAACGTTACCTTACCAACAATATTGACTCATTTGCGTCAAATCAATAAAATAAAAAAATGTGAAAAATGGGTACCTCATGATTTGACTGATCTGCAGAAAGAAATGCGTGTTGAAACTTGTGTTGCCTTGTTGAATCGATACAGAAATGAAGGAATATTGGATCGAATTGTGACATGTGATGAAAAGTGGATTCTTTACGATAACCGTAAGCGAAAAATGCAATGGCTGACCCCAGGTGAAACGCCACAACAGTGTCCTAAAGCAAAGCTTACCAATAAAAAGGTAATGGTAACTGTTTGGTGGTCTCAGCATGGTGTTATTCACTATAGCTTTCTACGATCTGGTCAAGCAATAACGGCAGATGTCTACTGTGCCGAACTCCGAACAATGATAGCAAAACTAGCAGTGAAACAGCCCCGACTCATGAATCGATCTTCACCATTTTTGCTCCAAGATAACGCGAGACCTCATACAGCACGAGAAACCGTTTTATCTCTACAGGAACTGCAATTAGAAACTATCCGTCACCCTCCGTATTCGCCAGACTTTGCTCCAACAGACTACCATTTTTTTCGTGATTTGGACAATTTTCTATGTGATAAAAAGTTTTCTTCTCAGGAGGCAGTACAAAATGCTTTCACATAGTTTGTCGAATCTAGATCACCAGAGTTCTATCGCAAAGGCATAAATGACCTTCCTACTAGATGGCAGCAATGTATAGATAATAATGGTAATTATTTTGATTAAATAAATACGTTAAATTAAAAAAAAACGAATTTCAATTTGTCAGTACAAATCGGCAATTGCATACTTTAACCCCTAATATTTACCATGTTGTATTGTTTCGAGTTCCCAATATTTTGGTGCTGTGGCAAGTACCGTGATCACGGAGGAACTGGATAAACGGCGGTAAATGGTGAAATAATTTTGAGGAGTAAATGTATCATTCTACCCTCTTTCGAGTTCTTTTACTACGCGTATCAGCACTACCACTGGTTTTCACTAAAACTTGAACTCGACCTCGATCACGTTCACGACACACGATGCTTACTGTATCCACTCGCGATTTTGTTTTGGCTTGTTCCCGGTTATTTTTGCAGAGACGAACCGCTGAATTCCAGACGTTCGGCAATTGAAACCCAAACAAACTCGAAACAATACAACATAGTAAATATCGCGATACCTCTAATAATAATTATCTCTGTTTGTTTGTTTGTGCGGCTAAACATTAAAACCAATCGTTATAAAATTGATAACAAACAAGCCTGTAACCCGGAGAGGGATAACTCTTAACTGACCTGCATTACAAAACATATTTACAATGCAAATTGCTCACACATATTTGCACGTGGTCTGTGTAGAAATATATATGTATGAATGTAAATATATTTATTTATCGACGGTTATCTCATTTAACCTGTTTTATTTGACCTCCTTTAGAGTTATCCTCAACCTTTTTTACTCAAGTGTAGACGATTGAATATTAAGTGGTGCTGGCAGACGAAGTTGTTGGGAAATGTAAGTTAATAAGCATATATAACTAGACTTGGAATGCATCGCCAATGTTCGTGATGATTAAAAGAATACTTGAAAGGATGTTCTATTTTCAGTTCAATTCAGTTTAAGTATTAGCTAATTCTAGCACTCTCCCGTATCTCAGAAATCGCACTGAGATCGCAGAACAATTTGTCCTGCATGAGCGTAGTGTCGCCCTACAAGAAGGCTCAATGGGGCGTTGCGTCATGTACCAAAGGAGATACGGTCGCACTTTTTCATGTAATGCCATATACGCACGCCTATAAATCTCTGAAGGGACAGGCAGAGGTGTATTAACAGCCACGTTTCACCAACTATGATTTTTGGTCCCACGTAATAGGGGACGAGCCTATTGCCGTCAAGTAGGCACTTTGTCCTGGGCTGTATGTTTACTGTCGGATGAAAAACAGCCCTATCGCAGTATCCCTAAGTCACCTTTTACGACACCCACAGGAAGAGCTGGGGTGGTCCTATTTTACTCAACGGGGAACCAACACGGTTTCTATTCTAACAAATTATTTTTACGCCATACTAAATTACAATGTGTAAACTTAAACGGATATAGTGGTAGGCGTATGTTGCTAATCTGTTAACTTATCTACAGTTTTTTTTGTTGTGAACATTGTGTAATATAATATTAGATAGTGATTAATATTTATTGTACCTATCAACTAAAAGTAAGAAAATAAATTTGGTATACAACGTTCTACTAGTGATTACTTTATGACATTTTTGTCAGTTTGTTCGCTATGGATGCAAAAACTATTGAACGGATTTTAATGTACATTTTTAATCAAAAGGTATTGTTCATATTCAAAAACGTTGGTATGATTGATTACAATTGGTTGTTCACAACCGGAGATAGGGCCTAACATAGAAATAGAAAATATCACGAAAACCGACAAATATGCGAGTAGAGCCGCGTGCTTGAGCTAGTTAAATAGGTTTCTTATATATTACTTACCTATTTAGTAGAATGTTGCAACTGGCATGAAAAAGACAGGTGATTAAAAAACCATCAGCATTGTGAAAATTTAAAAATCGAACATCAATAGAATGTCAAAATTCTTGTGAACCCGCCCGCCGAGCGGTTGCGTCGCGCTTTTTTGGCCAGTTATATTTTATATTTGTTGACAATAAAAAAAACCCGTTACGAAAATGTCTCGAATGTCGGGCAAGATGGACGAGATAGATATTGAAGATCTTGAGGATATAGATATAACTTTGATGACACTCAGGAAACCAACGGATTTGAAGAAAGTAATCGATTCTGTGCCGAAGCCATTACGAGCGGTGCCAAAAAATGGTTTACCTCTGTGGTACAAGCTTGGACTGGAGAGTAAGTTACCTATGCCAAAAACGCCAGTCGGAAGAATTATATTTTCACGCGGGAGAATGGGTGAAGATGTAAGTTTTTTAATCAAATTAAATCAAACTTTATTTCATAAAATAGGGCTTACATACGGCTATGATTATCATAAAAAAATAACTTTCCTTGTAGTAATAACTAATTATTTTCAAATTTAATACATCTGTATGTAAAGCGAGCTACGAATAATGTATCCTATAGAAGTGTAACTCGGCTCAAAAAATGGCACCACATAATGAGGACCGCGGAAGGCGGAGCTTAAAAAGTGTACCGCGCGGCGCTGTCAGTCCGCGCTGTCACGCGTAGGTATCGTACGGTTGTGTCACTGGAATCAATCTGTCAGTGATTTTAATTGTGTTTGTTTTTTGTGTGTTTTCGCGTTAATTACATTTCAAATATGCCTTCGTGTGTTGTGAAGTGGTGCAGAAACCATACTGATATGAAAAACGCTGGAATCACCTTCCATAGGTGAGTAAATATTCATTTTAAAAACACGTACTTGGCGAAGTTGAAAAGTGGTATGCAACATGAACGCAATTCCTAAATAAAATTATTTTTTATGCAGTGTTCATAGTTCATAGTATGTTAAGCGCTAAGGTAATAAAAATATTGTTACTATGATATTATATTAGTAGGATGATATTATGCATAAAAATTAAATTATAATTTAAATGTCACAGATTCCCAACAAATGAAGTCCATCATGAAAATGGGTGAGTGCGGTTCGTTTGGAAAGAAATGAACGTGATTGGATGCCTAGTCAGTACAGTAAAATATGCAACATACACTTTCGAACTGATGACATGTACACACCAAATAATGGAAAGGTTAAGCGATTAAGAAAAACTGCGGTGCCTATTTGCACTGTGAGATATTTTATATACCTATTTGCAATTTCTAAATTTAATGAAAAAGTTAAACTGTTCTTATTTAGTTCATTACTTAAATTATTTATATTTAAAATGTATTTTACTACTTTTCAGATGGTTAGTCCATTACATTCAAATGTAGAATCATCTGGTCGACAATTGAAATTAACAATTTTAAAATAATGGTAAATAAGTGTATAACCCCTTAAAGAAAGCCATCCTATAGAAAGTAATCACGACGTTATGTTGTTAAAAGCTAGAATCGAGCAGTTTCTTATAATTCGTTTGCATTATATTGTTAAAAACGAGTCTTTACTAAATTCCAACCGCCATAAATTAAATAAATTAATTATTTTCAGAGGTACATAATTGTGAAAAATAACAACGTATTTTGATTTGTATGCGTACGTAGTTCAATCAATAGAAAAATAATAACAATCCAGTTATTATTTTTTGAAGTGAAAACTTCTTTAGCGACGTTGGATGGGTAAAAAGTGTTAAACTCGCGTCAGGATTACTTGACCTTTGACCTTTGAAAAAATTGTTCATTTTGTTAGGAACGCCAAGAAGCTTCGTAGCTTAGCGGTAAGCGCTTCGACTGTAAGTCCTTATAGTTTCAGATAGTATCGGGTTCGAAACTGGGCTTCTGACATTTCTTGTGATTATTTTTTCTTTTTGTAATTTATTACTTTTTGTGATTATTTTTCTTTTTGTAATTCATTAATTTGTTCTGACAGAAAATTAGTGATAGGTTCTATGATTGGCGCTATATTATAGGTATTGTATGGTATGGTATGTTCTTTTTATCTTTTACTCTGTATATATTTGCGAAAGAGAGAGAGAACAAGTTTTCACTTCTGCCGGCACACCCGGAGTGCAACCCGACTTTTTGAAGTGAAAACTTCTTTAGCGGCGTTGGATGGGTGTAAAATGTTAAGGAAGCGTCAGGATTAGTTGACCTTTGAACCGTAACCGACGACTGACGTCATACAAGATTAGGTACAGACATGTATTTTGCAAATCACAATAGATACGTCGTAGTTTAAACGGTAAGCACTTCGACTGGAAGTCCTTATAGTTTCAGATAGTATCGGGTTCAAATCACCTGGCTTTCAGGGATTTTTTGTGATTGTTTCTTCTTATATATTACTTTTGGTGAATATTTTTTCTTTTTGTAATTTATTACTTTTTATGATTATTTTTTCTTTTTGTAATTTATTATTTTATGTGATTATTTTTTCTTTTCATAATTTATTAATTTCTTCTGACAGAAAATTAGCAGAAAATAAGTGATAGGTTCTATGATTAGCGCTATATTATATGTATCGTATGGTATGTTCTTTTTTATCTTTTTCTATGTATATAACGAAGAAAGAACAAAAGAAAATGTTTTCACTTCTGCCGGCACTCCCAGAGTGCAACCCGTCTTTTTTTTATTGATTGAACTTTGATTGAACTTATTCAATAAAAAATAAACATAAACAAGCTGTCTTATTATTTTATAACACCATCCACGCTCATCACGTTCGCCGCTTTGCCACTATGACGTTTGGGGCGCCGAGACAGCATGACTTTGGCGCGACCAATCACGTGCAAGTGTTCAACAATGGATGTGTGAGTGTTTTGTTTTATTGCTGTTTTTTTAGTATGCGTAAGTTACTCCAATATTTCAGCGGTAGCTCTATGGGAGTTACACTTCTATAGGATACATTATTCGTAGAAAGCGAGTGATAAAAGTGTGATTAAACTTTGATAACATTTTTAGAAATTTGATCCAGGCAAGTAGATAGGCTTTTTACATGTTTTCCTGTCTTTTTTATTTTTGTTACATCGCCCTCGCACCAACGTTACCACCTGAACTAAATTTTATGCCTACTTATATGCCTAAGTTGTTCTTTATCATTTTATCTTCATTTCTTTTTAAGCGGTTTTATTTGGGCTGCTTGTTGGTGGGTCAAATTTAGTCATTGAAATTTCACCCCTATCCTGTTGACTGATTGATCTGAATCAGATCAAAAAGTCTACAGGTAGGGGGTAAAATTTCATATTTGGTTCACATTTTTAGTTTGGTTAATAATATAATTTCAGTACCGTAAAAGTTATTAATTATTAGGTACTTGTTTCACTAGGAATTATGAAAGACAACAAACTTTTTTCCACTATAAGACCGTAAAATGAAAACCACTCTGAATTATCAAGTAATTAGCTACATCAGTAAACATCTTTACTTAAGCTCCATTTACAATACTTGTTTCATATTCAAACAAACCTAACAGGATTCATAGACGTGGCAATAAAATTACTAATTCAACAACAAAAACTTTCATAATGTGTACGCAGCCTAAGTCGACGTAAACATCTTTAATTCCATCTGTGAGATTTAAAGGCTCATTTACACGAAGACAATTTCTCGCTTCCAACTAAATATCTTATAATTCAACGCTCTGCTACACTTGGTTCTTAATAATGTATGTTCTGTATTGTGTGAGACATCAGCGCTATTGTTACGTTATTATTCCATAGTTGTACTCGTGATCAGAATTCTATCTCCTAATGCGTAGAATCATATTCTTATTGGATGTCAAGCTGCTCAGTTTCGGACGTGCTCTTTCATTTTGGCCTCCTTCAAATTTTTATCTTTGATTTCCTGTCTGGCTTAAAGTAAGTCTGGTTATTATTTTAGCGCCTCTAGTTTGTGCTTTGCATATATACGTATTGCTTTTTTCTTCTCTTTTAATTATATAGAAATACCGCATGTATCCTACGCCATCTAGTGCCATTCAGCTGAACTTCTACAAAACCTCCAATCCTGCAACACGCAATGAAAGTCAACCGCCTAACTGCCGATGGTCAGTCATGATAATTATAACCTTGCATATTCGGTGAGTCCTCCCTTCGTGTAGGAGTAAGATCATACCATCGGATTTTTGGAGAACATTTTTGGATATGGGAAAGCACCATTAACCTCACAGTACTTACTTTACTGACACCTTTTTTCGACAAATTATAACAATAAACCATCTGTTACCCGCGGATGGCGGTTATCGCGACCAAACATAACCTATATCCTTTTCCTAGGTCTAATATACCCCTTATACCAAATTTCATCAAAATCGGTTCAATGATTTAGCCGTGAATGACGGACAAACAGACACACACACTTTCCCATTTATAATGTTAGTATGGATGTCCTTATAAGTCCTTCCTGCCTCGCACAGCTAAACTGTGGAATGAACTTTCGCCTGCGGTATTTCTTAGACCGATACGACCTTCAAACCTTCAAGAAAAGGGCGTACTCCCACCTTAAAGACCGGCAACGCACCTAGAACCCTTCTGGTGTTTCAGGTGTCCATGGGCGGCGGTGATCGCTTACCATCAGGCGATCCGACTGCTCGTTTGTCATAAAAATCTCTAGGTATATTAAATTTTAAATCAAGATCGGTTAAGTCGTTTAGAGGTAAAAGCGTAGCAGACAGACAGACGAGAGTAACTTTCGCATTTATACCTCTACATAATTTTATAAGTAGGTTTACATATTGTCTAAGTTTTCACTGCTGTCAGCACTCCCAAAGTGCAACTGACTTTTTATTAGCACTATTATTTATTGGTGTATTCATGGGTCTATTTAAAAGATCAATCATTCAGCACTCAAGAGTCACCTATGTAAACGAGCCCTCACCTTCGTTTTAAATGTTTGTCATGCAAATACGCTTGGTAGACGCAGACGCGTGAACTGAGCAATGAATAGAGCCTTTAGAACTCATAAATCAGCCTTTACTTTGCATTCAAATTATTCCATTTATTTATGAGTACGCGACGCGGCAAACATTGTTTCATTGTTATAAAATATTTTAAAGTTTCATAATAATTCGACCTTGTTGAAGTATACGATTTTGTACTTACATTATAGAGGATTATTATGTAGATATAGCAGTGTAAAAATGTTATTAGTTTATTGCCCTCAATGAAAACGAATATTAGTAACAAATCCAATTTTTGATTCAGTTATTTGTCCTGTTGATTTGTCTTGAGGTAGTGTGCCAAGCCAACTGAGCTACGTCTTCATATACTATGTACCTTCTTCTTTCGTGCGCCAGTTCCGGTTACAATAAGCTCACGAGATTGACTTGAGCCCCGAAAATTTAAATGAGGCCGCATACACATAGTCTTAGCTTAACACGGGGTGTTACGTCTGGAACCCCTATTTCGATCCCTTATTTAGGGGATCCAAAAGGAATCGCTATTCCACTTTGTTTCGGGGTACGAAAAGGTCTTCCACTTGGAACGCTTAACCCTCGTTTAGGAGAATCGTAGTAGGTTAAGATAGAAAAAGCTAGGGTAAGTTAGGATGAGATAGAATAAGCTAGGATAAGGTATAATAAGATAGAATAAGCTAGGATAATGTTAGATGAGAGAGAATAAACTAGGATAATTACAGGAAATAACTAGAGAATTTAACTGACCATTTTATTTCTATTTATCCGTTATTTTATTCCTATATTTATAAACTACTAGCTGTTGACCGCGGCTCCGCCCGCGTGGATGTCGATAATCGCTTTCCCGCTTTTCTGTTGAAATTTTTCCTGAATTTTCTTTGCTATAAACCTCACGGAGCCCGAGACCTTTCCAACGAATGCAAAACCGTGGCAATCGGTTCGTACGTTCTGGAGTTATAGCGTCAGGAAGGAAAACCCGACTTAATTTTATATAGTAGATAAACAACTATTATATATCTCAAGAGTAGGAGCAAACCTAGGAAAAAAATCCTAGTTTTGGAGGGTTTAATTTTTATTTATATAGATAGATAGAACCGACTTCCAAACCAAAAAAGTACTAAGAAGTAAATAATACAAATTTATATATTTATCTTATTGACGTTTTGTTAAGTAGATGTATTTTTGAACCGCATTAGGACTTTACACAAAAATCGCAAAACAACAATACATTTTGGGGTTTCCCCATACTTAATTTTATTTTTTATCAAAAACAAATAGAAAAATGATATTAAAGTTTCTAAAATCATTTTTTTCTAAACTGAATAGAACTCGTCCATGAAGGGTTCCGTAGCAGCAGTCAACATAATATAAAAGTTCTTGTAGTTCGTTGTAACTTTGATCGATATTTTAACAATTTGTTTGTTTTAAAAAAAATCGATGTTTTCTTTCGTAATATAAAAGACTGCTAACTAGATCTCGTTCATCATGCGTGTGAGGACTCTGGCGGAGGATGCGGTCGCCCGGGGCGAGGTGATGTTGGCGGTGTCCTTGGACATCTCCAACGCCTTCAACACCTTGCCCTGGAGTTGCATCAGGGAGGCACTCGTGTACCACGGTGTGCCTCTCTACCTCCGCCGCATAGTCGGGGCTTACCTAACGGAGAGAGCCGTCGTCTACCCGAGTTCGACCGGAGTCGGTAGGCGTGAGATGTCGTGCGGTGTCCCACAGGGATCGGTCCTGGGGCCGTTACTGTGGAACATCGGTTACGACTGGGTGCTTCGCGGTGACTTCGCGTACGGTGCCACCGTCACGTGTTATGCGGACGACACGCTGGTGACGGTGAGCGGGGCTACGCACCGCGAGGCAACCCTGGGGGCCACGACCGCGGTTGGCCAAGTCGTCGAGCGGATCCGGCGGCTGGGTCTCGAGGTGGCTCTGCACAAGTCCGAGGCCATGTTCTTTCATGGTCCTCGGCGCAGGCCAGGCCCGGGAGCCAGCCTTACAGTGGGAGGCACTCCCATCGACCACAAGCCCCAGCTGAAATACCTGGGGCTCGTGCTTGACGGTCGATGGGACTTCGGACAACATCTCCGAAGCCTGCGCCCCAAGTTGGTCACCACGGCGAATGCCCTGAGTTGGCTGTTGCCCAACTTGAAGGGCCCAGGGGCCTCCTGCAGGAGACTCTACGCGGGTGTCGTGCGGTCCATGGCCCTATATGGGTGCCCCGTGTGGGCGGACACCCTGGGGGCCAGATTCCTGCCTCTGCTCCGTACGGCGCAGAGGACGATGGCCTCCAGGGCCATCAGGGGATACCGCACGATATCCTTCGAAGCGGCGAGTCTCCTGGCCGGATCGCCACCGTGGATCCTGGAAGCGAGGGCCCTTTCGGCACTATACCAGTTCCGAAAGGAGGCGCGGGAGCGGGGATTCGATCCCGAGCCCGAGGACATTCGGGCCGAGAAATCCCGGCTCCACCAGGTCATGGTGGCCGAGTGGGAGCGACGACTTGGGCAACCACGCGCAGGGCACGCCGTCATTGCGGCGGTAAGGCCCATCATGGGGGAGTGGCTAGAGAGGCCACACGGGAGCCTCTCGTACCGTCAGACGCAGATGATAACCGGGCACGGTTACTTCGGGCGGTATCTGCATCTGATGGGTATTGAGCCAACGCCCGAGTGCCATCGCTGCGACGCGAGCGTGGACTCGGGGCTGCACACGCTCACCGAGTGTCCGGCGTTTGAGACGCCGAGGCGGGAGCTTGTGCAGGCCCTGGGGGTGAGAGTGCTCACGCTCTCCACCCTGCTCGCGGCGATGGTCCGCTGCGCGGATGCGTGGGCGGCCAGCGCCTCTTTCTGCGAGCAGGTCATGCTCGCGAAGGAGACAGCAGAGCGGGCGCGGCGCGGTGAGCGAGAAAGACTCGCTGACATCGCTGCTCGCGCCCGAAGGCGGCTCGGGCGTCGGAGGGCTCTTACAGACCTCCGCCCCCCATGAGCGCGGGCCTGAGGGTGACGGGTGGAGCCACCCGTCACCCTAGCAGAAGCAGGCCACGGCGGCGGCGCGCATCGTAGGGCGATGCGCGCCTCCCCACACCGGGGTTGAGTCGGGGACGGCGTGGTCCCCACCTCCCGAGGAGGGCCAGACCGAAAGGGATGGCCCTGGGTCAGCCGGGGTGCGAGGGATATGTCGCAAGACAACCTCACCTTCGGCCTAGCACCACGACCCACAGACGGCGTGCGGTTTAGTCGGTTCGAGTCCGACATAACCCACCCCTCCGGCTCCGGAGGGGCGGGTATCCGTGGGGATTTCCCGCACGTAAAAAAAAAAAAAAAAAAAAAAACTAGATCTCGTTCAAACCAATTTTCCGTGACAGTTACATCATATATTTTTTTTAGTTTTATCATTCTCTTATTTTAGAAGATGCAGGGGGGCCTCAGTAGTATGCCTCCCCACACACTTATTTTAACACTTTGGAAGTGTTCCTCGCCCAAACTATTCAGTTAAGAAAAAAATTATACAGTTTGGAAGATTTTAACCTCGCCTGGAGGAGAAGTACTCTAAATACTGGAGATAGCGAATGTCACTCAAAGGAAACATGCCTTTATTTTTTTAAAGAAATAATACGGCATTAATCAATTTTCTAAAATTCGCTTGTCACACCCGATAATCGAACCGACTAAAATCTGAAAAAACAACATCCTGTATTTTTATGTCATCCATCGATAGGGTCAATCATAAGGATCAAATCTCTCTTACAAACATGGTAAATCAAATGAAAGGAAATCCTTGAAATTTAACCTTATAAGTTAAATTTGACAAAAAAAAGCACTAACTCAAAGGCTCATTTGATATCGTACTAACAATAAAATTCGATACTCAAACAAAATTACTTTTTTATCATTCGCATACCACCGCTGGTCTGTTAGGGTATTTACATCGGACTCAAACCGACTAAAACCGCACGCCATCTCAGGGCTCAATAAACAGTTTCTGTGGTGTGGTGGTAGTAAACGCTGCCGCTACGCAGGAGGCGCGAGTTTGATCCCCGCTTAGTGCAAAAATTTGTATGCATGAATATGAGTGTTTGCATTGGTCTGGCCATGTCTCGGAGAGCACGTTAAGTCCTGGTCTCGGTTGCCATACGAATATCTGTGGCCGTCGTTACGGGTAGTTGGAGTCCGGTGGAACCTACCCTACCTAATTACCTCGTGCAGTTATCCAATAAAGTTACATTCTAAACCAAAACAAAGTTCAGTCATTTATTATCTACTCGTTTTGATAAATATCTGGCTTCATAGATAACCTTATTGTTGATAAGGTTTCTGATGAGTCCTTCTCCCTCCTATCTGCTGTCAGTGAATTTATAAGTTAAGATTTTATGAACTTCATTCCATTTAATTTACCATTTTTGTTAGACAGATTTGATCCTTGTGATTGAAACTATCAATTGATGATTTTCGGATTTTAGTCGCTTCTATTACCGGCTGTGGCAAGCGAGTTTTCAAAAATCTTTGAATGTAGTTTGTTTCTTTTTAAAAATAAAGGAATGTTTCCTTTGAGTGAAATTCGCTATCTCCAGTATTTACAATACTTCCCCTGCAGGTAAGATCAAAATGTTCCACCTTGTATTAGAAACTTCAATATCGTTTTTGAAGACCTATCCATAGACACACAGGTACGGGTTATATGAAAAAAAAAATTGAGTCTAAGTATGGGGCACAATTCTTGTTTGAAAATCTTAATGCGGTTCATAGAATACATCTACTTACCTAGTTTCAACAACATGGTTCTTATAGTTTCGGAAAAAAGTGACTGTGACATACGGAAGGACAGACAGACAGACAGATGGACATGTCGAATTCATAAACGTTCCGTTTCTTGCCATTTGGCTACGTAACCCTAATGATAGCCTAAAAATGATTTACAAAAAGAACGCGTAATTCATGCCGGCTTATCTATGGTCCCCTTCAACCGTATAGACGTTTAACAAGTAATGTATGTGCTGCTTGCGTCTGCGGTTGTCGTTTGCGGTCGGTTTCGGAATCCATGCCTTAAGCTCTCTCTCTTACCGCTGTTTTCATAGCCGATTTAATTCTCGTAATGCGTGTGAACGGTGTTTTTGATTAATGTTTTGCTACGTGCTCGCTTGTCTGCGCATTTCTTTTGTATATTGTGTTCAACATTTATTTTATTTGTATAAAAAGTACCGCATTAGTTACCTTGTTAGTACAGATATGTTGATATACTTTTGTAGTTTGTTATTTTTTAAATCGTATTCGTACGTACAAAATGGTAAATACGAAAAACATGAAAATTTAATGGGCAGACAAGTACCACGGTATAAGAATTGTCGTAGCCAACTAGCTTAATCAGCCATTCAATTAACTGCCTAGGCTCTTTACTGAACGGTGCCTTTCAATGAGCGGCCTGAATGGTGTTCAGCCATTTAATTAAACGGTTAGGCAAGTAGCTAGGATCGATCACGTTTTAATCACTTGCCTATCCATTTAATTAAATACCTATGAAAATGGGTTTATTCTGCATGATTATAAAAAAAAGTCGAACTGTACAACTTTCTCAATAACCCTATCACTAATTTTCTGTGTATTCACCTCTCCTTTCCTCCTTTGGGATTTACAGGCGTGAGTATATGTATGTATGTAGGTAATTTTCTGTCTTAATTCGAGGTGTTGCCCCATCTTACAAATGGCCTGAGCAATTAGCCAGCCAGGTTATTAAATGTTGTAATAAACATTATGGCTGAATATCATGTCGGCCGTTCATTGAATGGCGCCGATTAATTAACAACCTAGGCAGTTAATTGGACGACTGATTAAGCTAGTTAGTTGCGACAGAAACACGGCAAGTCACCTTTAGCTCAATTTTTACATGAAGTTATTGGAGAGTTATTAATTACTTAATTTTAAAATTCATTGATTACTTGCTTCTTTATGCGTGACATGGCAAATCAAACTTTTATCTAGTTTTGATACTAATTTTAATATGAGCAATGAATTTTCGGAAATTTAAAATTAGGCATGATGTTTTTCGGGCCAATAACTAATTCCTAAACAACTAATTCGGAAAAAAGACAGGTTGCACTCTGGGAGTGCTGGCAGAAGTGAAAACATTTTCTTTATTTCTTTCTTCTTTATATACATAGAAAAAGATAAAAAGAACATACCATACCATACCTATAATATAGCGCCAATCATTGACCTTATCACTGATTTTCTGCTAATTTTCTGTCAGAAGAAATTAATAAATTACAAAAAGGAAAAATCCCAGGTGGTTTGAACCCGATACTATCTGAAACTATAAGGACGTACAGTCGAAGTGCTTACCGTTTAAGCGACGACGCTATCTATCGTAACTTGCAAAATAGATAGTCTGTACCTAATCTTGTATGACGTCAGTCGTCGGTTACGGTTCAAAGGTCAACTAATCCTGACGCTTCCTTAACATTTTACACCCATCCAACGCCGCTAAAGAAGTTTTCACTTCAAAAAAATTAGTTTTTAAATATTCGGAATTACATATTTTAGACATTTTTGTGTGTTCCCCGTACAAACAGCTCCTAATATACAGGGAAAATTTATTGTAATTGAACAGCATTCAGAATTCCTATAACTACTGCTAAAACTGACTCTCTTTGACGACATGCATACCTACCTATATTTCTCACATGAAATGAGACATGACATTACATTCATGCAAAGATAAAACTCCTAACGAATTTTCAGACTAAATCATGTTTAAGAGGCTCGGTTCTCATTACACTAATGCTTGCTATTCACTGCTGCGCCCTATGAATGGTGCTGTGTTGGGCTGCCGAGTTATAAAATTCTTCAGGCTGCCCGATGTTTGTTGCTTAATGTCTGGTTTTATTAAATTTAGAATGTCGGTCATTCTATTGTTGATCAAAACCACAGCAAAGAGGTTTATTTTAGGTGAACATTTCTTTCAAATTTCATAATCTTTAATACAAAGCTACCACTTTCAGTTGCTACTCACTTACACTTTCCTCAAGACATCCCTGACTAGATGTTTTAATTGTTAACAATGTTTATAAAATCCATTCCATAATAGACATTGAAAAGACCATTAATTTATGCCAAACTAAACACATTCTAGATTCATGTACCCATTCCTCCTTGTGAGTTTGTGAGTTTCCTTACAATGTGTACCCACATTATTAAGCGTACTAGTTTACATAGTTAGCTAATATAACTACAAACATAGTTTCCCACAGCCTACAAAGTTCAGGCATGTAGGGACGTGGTCATAATGGCCTGTCATCTCCGGCCCTTTGCCCTTGCCCTTATAAAAAGTGGAGCCTGTCAAGGGAAAGGTATAAGCGATGAGGGCTGGCTTAAATAATGGTACAAGTTATTTGTCAAAACAACAAGTTTGTTTCTGTTCATACAGTTACGTGTTTGGTTAGTTGTGGAATTATAAGTTGCAAATACTGCTGCTATGAACGTTTAAATCAATATGAAAAAAAGAAAAAACAACGCTTCTTGGCAGTTGGCTAAAAGTTTCTTTAACTTTATGAATCAACAGGTATGGAAATAGGTATGTACGCTAGGTCCGGATCCGGATATAAAAGTTTATAAAAAACGTTGAAAATATCAGGAAACCTAACGACTGTTTCAATAGAACACGCTGGTAAAACTGGTACAACATTTAGTAAATAGTAGGAACAGTTTTATTCAAAGAAGTGATTGTTATGTCAGAAGAAACACGTTAGATCCATATTAACTAAACATCCTTTCACGAAGCCTCAGAAAAATTCTTACAAAACTTCGTGGTATTTCGAAGCTTCGATTTGCGTCGTAATCTGGTCGTCGCAATGACAGCCGCCGCCATTTCCTTGTCGATACTATCTCTAGGGAACATAGAATATAACTGGCGTACTATCTCGTTGTCGTTAGATATAACGTGATGTATGTAGGTTTATGATTGCCACGAATGATGGAATTGCTTGGTGAGCTCTATATTATGATGGTCTCTATGTGACTTTGGTATATTTTATGCAGATACATTAAATCGGCATTTAAGTTTATCATTTTTTCGGTTGCATTCACGAGAATTTTATGCGTGTATTTTTTCATTGTGTTATGTTAGTCCGTCGTCTCGTGGTCGTCCCACTTGGATATTACATTAGGGACTATTATTATTAACAGATTTTGTACAGATACAATTCACCAATAAATTAAAAGGACTTAAATTCCCCTTGAGGGCATTATTACACAATGGTTTTGCCCTACATTCAAAATCTCAAAATGTCTAGAAGGATTTGATTTACCGTGTGCTTACTAAAAGCTTTATAAATGACTCAGGCCGATTACATGACTTTATCAAGAGCTGATTTTACTTTTTGTAGAGCTTTATAAATTATTCGTAGAAATTTTGAACAATTCAACCGTAATTTGTACAACCTATCAACTGGAATTTATTATGAAACCGTTTTAATATTAATAATTTTAGCAGTGATAGCTCGAAAACAAGCAATTATTGAATAAAGATTGAAAAAGTTTTGACTCAAAAAGGAGGACTATCGATAACGCCTCTGTTCTTCTGGTGTCCCAATTGTTTAAAGACAAATTTTCACCTATATAATGATGTCCGTACCATGCCGTGTTGGATCTCCTTGGATTAGAATAGGCCCTATGTTTTGCGTGGATGTCGTAAAAGGCAACAAAAGAATAGTAATTCTCCATTCGACAGTAAACATAGCCCATGACAAATTGCCCATTTGACGGCAATAAGCTCGCCACTTATTATGTGGGACCAAAAATCATAGTATCATACGTCTGTTTACCTTTGATTTACAAACTTGAAGATATATACTTATGATTTTACAAAAGCATAAAGAAATATACGTGGGTTTCTTAATGGCAATCCTGAGCGAATTTAATATTACCTATCTATTATATTATCAGCTCCAACAGAATAGGGACCGGATAGACACTGCTTTAAACTGCGGTGTCGCCTTTTAGCGTTACTTAACTAACTTCCGACCTACATTTTGATACGCACTGCACTTAATTAAAGTGCGTTGGCTTTATGCAAACTATGTTATACAGTGGTACTGAAAAACTGACGACACTTTATAGAATATAATAGAATAGATCTTTATTTGCTAGAACTTTATGGTATACTAGCTGGTACCCGCGGCACCGCACGCGTGAATGTCGGTTATCGCGACCAAACCCTATGTGTTAGGTCTATGTCCTTTCTCAGGGTCTAACCTGCCTCTGTACCAAATTTCATCAAAATGGGGTCACCCATTAACTTTAATACACCTAGTAAAAATTTCCATATCGGGTGGATCCACTGGTAAAGCACTCCATCATCGGAACGCTCCAAGGTCGATCGAACGACACAAGCTTTTTCACAGCTTAACCAATTTTCATTCAACATTATTATTTTGTAATTTTGCGCATGATGCGCTTTCATTTGAGACCCCCCTTGAGTATATTTGCAGACTTTCGGTTGTTCTCCCTCACTGTCCCCCCCCCCCCCCCCACAACTTTTAAACGGCTCAACCAATTTTTATCAAACATGTCTAAGAACGCTCGCACGTAAATCACCTATAGACAAAACTAAACTAAATTGAAATCGCTCCACTCGTTCGGGAGCTATGATGCCACAGATAATAAGTCACGTTAAACTTACCCCTCTTTTTGTGTCGGGGGTTAAAAACGGAGGGATTCAATGGAAGGAATGATAAAAAATAGGATAGTCAAATGTCAGGGAAAACAGAGATTTCATTTCGAAGTAGCTTTTCGTTAGTTTCTTTTTACAAAGCCTAATAATAAGGCCAGTCGGATATGTTACATTCTTGGCCAATGTCCTAATACATTCAAAAATTTTCCAGTAGAGACAGGTTGGTTGAATTAAAAATAATAAATTGCGTTACAAAAGGAACCAACGAGAGCGCCTTCTCTCCCGATACTGATCAATTAAAGCGACCAAAGTAAATTGTTGGCTAAGAATATATTTACACCGTAGGTTATTTATTACATTTTCTACCTGCGGCAATTCTCATTTGGCTTGCTCGATCAGGTGTAGCAAAGAAATTGAAAAAAAGATCAATGTATATTTCTGTTAGTAGGTATATTAAGTATGGAGTACTTGGTCTGAAACCTTCACGTGATATATCTTGGATAGCGAAGACGGCAGTATCTCTCACGGGAGGGAAACGCTGCAGCCTACGACTAATTTTGACCGAAGCAAGAGTGGCTCACCACAGGCAGAGCTGCCAAATGCTCTCTACTTGCTTCTCTGAACTTTCCTACAATAGTCAGATTTCATAATCCTCCTAGCTATTTCCCGGTTGCGTCCAAAGCTGGGGAGCTTTGGAGCCCGTGATCATTCGAGAGCGACTGCTATGTGACCTCTCAACTATGAAAGAAAAGTCTATTCCAGGACCTCGCCCGTAGTTTGGCTAGTGCACCGACTGGCAGTTGGTAGGGGCACTGTACAGTGCACACCGTCTGTTCTCACTAAATGTACAGTATTTTAATAATTCTTCTAAAAACAATTAACATTTGACTTCAATTTCATTTCAGGTTCGAAGAGTTGGCCTCGGCCCTGGTGGTGGAACTCCCACTTTCGACTTAACAGACCCGTACTGCAATAACGTCTCCTACGACTACGTACCTATGCATGATCCACATCTTGCTCATTATTTTGCACAGAAGCCTGCAAGAAAAAGGATGCAAAGTCTTGGATTTTGTACCAAGGATGGCAGAGCAGTCTGTTCGTTAAAGGAGTTCAATCAGTATCGAAAGTATCTCTACAATCAGTTCATGGACAGAATCCATGTGGCCATGTATCAATTGGTATGTTCATCAGGATTAATTTTCTTTTTTGTACTATTATTATGTCTTAGAATATGGAGTCCGCATATAGCTACTAAGTTTGGCTTATGCGGATTTCATCGGAGCGACTGTCACCTCCGCCAACAACATCCCAACTCGTAACAGGAAAGCCTGTGCAAGACCCTCAGCTATTAATCAGCAGATGTAACAGCTTCTAGGTGAGGTCGATGAGCCGTGCTGGGACCCTATACTCGCAAAAAAAATCTGTCAGCTGATAAAGTTTAGATTTCATTACATAGCGTTTTTTCTATAAAATGAACAAATTGTAATGAGTTAAATTTCTTGTAATTATAAATATACAGGATGAACGCGCGAAGGACGATTTGACTCTAAAACGAGTTGACAAAGATGTTGCTAGAAGACTAATAATGTTCACAAAGGCGGAGAGAGCAAGAGAGCACCTAGAGAGAATCGCAAAAGAGCACGCAGAGGAATGGGAAGCAAAAAAACGGGCGTATGTAGTTGATTTATATTTGAGATGTCAGGTTATTATGGTATTTGTTGTATATCGGTTAGCTATATCACAAAGGTCTCCACTGATAGATCGAAGCTTTTGAACAAACTTTATTAATGAAATTCTTTGTTACGACCCTATGTGATTGAAAAAAGTAAGACTATTTCTCATCAAACGTAACAGATTCCATACCATGTTAAATTATTAGTTATTTATGATTAGGTATCGATTACCAGGGTGTAGGGTGCATGGAGGGGTCTCACTAAGCTCGGGTTCGGGGTAATCGGGGCTGAAGCCAAGCACATCTGCTAATCGGTGTGGTGCACCTGTTCAATCAAGTATTATTCAGTCTAGTTCCTATGACAAAATTCTATCATATCGTTACATATATTCACGGCAATAAAATGCCCAAGGGATAGGCAATGGTGCATCAACACCCACATTTCGAAACCTATGATTTTTGGTAGCAGGTAATAGGGGTAAAATTATTGTCATGCGGGCACTTTGTAATGGGCTTTATGTTTACCATTAATTAAAAAATAGCCCTATACATTAGTCGACTTCTACTACACCTAAGAGAAGAGATGGGGTGGCCCCTTTCTGCTCACCCAACCAATACGGCAATATCAACTTCATAGTAATTAATTGAAGGACGTAGCCTCATGCATTCATAATCGATTGCAGAATGTGATAGGTATGCAAAGTAGATTAATCTCGCTACGATGAAACTGTTACGTTCAAGTGTAAATTATTGTTTACTCTATTTACTATAATTGTTGTGTGATTTAAAATAATAATACGGTTGATTTATGAGTTAAATATACATTATTTATATTTTATTTCCACTTTGATTTCTATTTTGGTTAATTTTAAGAATCCACAAATTTCATTTTGGACCCCTAAATATTCTATAAAAAGGAATACAAACATATATTCACGCCTGTAAATCCCTGAAGGGGTAGGCAGAGGTTTTTTAACACCCACATTTCGCCAACTATGAATTTAGATCCCGCGCAATAGGGGGTGGGTCTATTAAAAGGAATACAGAAATAAAATTACCAATATGCCCGGTTCTTATTTATTCCAGTAGCAATTTCAGTCCAGTGAGCGAATCCAGTGCTGGAATGCTACTGGACTAATGTGAATTATCACTTATATTCCATTGAGTAATCCAGGTCAGTCACTGGATTGTTACCAGTTCAAACGCGTTTAAAACATCGGAATAATGTGAACACTACAGTCCAGCAGTGGACTAAATTCATTCGCTGGATTACTGGACTAGAATAATTTGAACCGGGCTATATTACTACCGCAGCAGCGAATAAACATATACGTACCTATAGATTGGGACTTTTACTAATTACGGAACAAAATGGCGTCGAAAATTCCGCATCAAACTAAAAAAAATCAATTAAATCGAATCATAAATCTCAGAGTAATCGGTGTACATACGTAAAAAAAATACCATTCGAACTGAGAACCTCCTCCTTTTTGAAGTTGGTTAAAAATGTATAAAGCTACGAATTCGTAGCCGACCCACTTAAATGTATTTCTTTGAAATATGGGCCAACAAAAGACGTGTAGCTATTAAGTACGAAAGGTATATCTGACAGAAATACACAGAAACCAGTGGCGTCGTAGCGATACGTCGCGTCGTCAGTGTGCTGCTGTTTGCGGTCGACTACGATCTCGTACCTTTAGTGAAGTTAAAGTTACTACAGTTTTACTTATTTCTACCCGGTGTAAGGGGAACACTCCCGAAGCCGAAGGCCCGTGGTAGTACTCTGGGTATACTACATACTAGCAACTATCAAAAAGCACTAAAACGAAGAAGGTTTTTAATAATTTGTTTTTCGTTTTTTTTTTCAGTATTATATATTCTCCATCATATTCGGAAAGCTCAATGAAACGACAATTTCATAAAAAAAACATCGCTATGATAAAAGCACGCGCTTGGCGCCATTGGTTTTTTCTGTTGTGATGTTTTTTTATGAAATTGTCGTTTCATTGAGCTTTCCTTATACGATGGAGAAATAAATAATGCTAAAAAAAACTAAAAAAAAAATTTTTTTTCGACAAATCGAAAAAAATATGCCAATATGTAGTATACCCGAAGTACTACCACGGGCCTTCGGCTTCGGGAGCGTTCTCCTTACACCTGGTATAAAATATCACATGAAAAATAACACAAATTTAATACTTTTTATATCTCACGCGTTGTGAATTTATTCGATAAGTACTCTCTTTAAACACGTACGGAAGTACTGTATTTCTTTTTCTGTACGTTCACGTCTAATGAGAGTCGGTTTCGCCGTGGGGTGTGGCCGCTCAAAGGCTCCAAAGGCTACGTGAGGCAAGCTGCGTTGATTAATGGTGACACTTTATTTTCATTTAGTTCGCAGCATTTACTTACTTAGGTACGGGAAACTTATTTACTCTGTAATTAATAATATTGACTTTTCTGCGTGTACCGTTAATTTGTTTATTGTTATTTTAGAAATCAATAAAAATGTTTCTAAATTAGTACTGGTTTGATGTCACGTCGTTAGGTATGTTGCTTTTTTCCTTTGATGATTTAATGGCGTTTGTTCTAATGACAGCCAGTCGATGTACAGTAAAGGTGACCTACGCCTCTGCGGAATAAAATTCAAGTTATGTACTATCCTGGATTTTATACCACCTCAGCATAATTGTATAGCTACCAAAACGTAGTTACATCTGAGAAGTGTACTTTACGCCTAGATTTTCCCCACTTGAATTATTTTGGTCTCACGTAGTGGAGACGGCTATATTGTACGAGATTATTTTCAATCTTCTATTACTGGAACATTTTGTGCTTGAAATATACACTAGGTACTATTATAAAGAGGAAAGATTTGTATGTTTGTAATGAATAAACTCAAAAACTACTGTGCCGAATGTAAAAATTCTTTTACCATTGGAAAGCTACATTCACCCTGAGTAATATAGGCTATATTGGATTTCCACGGGAACATTTTTACCACCCGTGCGAAGCCGGGGCGGATCTAGTACATAATAAACGCAATTATTTCTATAGCATCGCGATTCGTGCAATTATTATACCTCACTCTATCAATTAAACTATACCTATATCTCTTAAAATAAACACTAGGTATAAACAGGGGCAAACATGCTAATAATAGTGAAAAGACATAGTTGCTACATGTTACAGTCACAGACGCAGAACACTCGACATGAATGTAATTACAAGCTGTACAGAACACAATAGCTGGTATTTGCATCGGTGAAACAGTGATTTAATCACTGGAAAGCTGCCATCTGAGGCAAATTGCTATCTAAAGGACACTTGTAGGTATACGATCAACACTCACGCCTGTTTATTGCCTCATGGGGTAGGCAGAAGTGGTCTCGAATGTATCTGACGGAAATTTGGTCGGCACTGGGATAAGTGATAGTCTGGAATAACACGTAGGCTGCCTTAATTTTGTGACTAGGATTGATTTGTAATTTGTGATCAGAATGGAAAAATTGGTAAAGGCTAGTTACTAATATTCTGTTATTAGATAGCTACTATTGGTCATTGATATAAATCATGAATATTTATTTGGTTTGCAACAATGGCGTATAGAAATATTATTCATATATTGTCATGTTCATTTTGTGACGAGTATGTTCAGAGTACAATATAATTATAGAAATATTTGTCACAATAGACGTAAATGATCAACGTCACTACCATAATAGATACGACTCAATCCGGTGGTGACCATCTTTTTGTAGCGAAGAAGAAAAATAGCTTCAATGTAATTTTACCATTTATCAGTTTCGATTAACAAACAATCATTTGACTGCCAGGTAAATTCCTATTTTGAATCACAGTCGAAAAAACACTATAATACTAATCATAGTGTGCATACTTGTGTAAATATTAATTATTATTATTACACACAAATTGTAGAATCTTTATTTTCCGAAAAATGAAAAATACGACTATATCAGTTAGAGATTAAACGAAATATTCATTAAATAACATCGCAATTATACCCAAAAATATATTAAGCATGATGTTCAATACTACTTATATTGTAATCTTTTCATTATTGTGTTGCAACTTGCAACTATTACGTTTCTGTTTATGTTCATATATTATTAAATAATAATCGATTTTAACTGTACCGTCACAAAGCTGTATTTTGCACTAATAGGAACCTTGTGTTACATTTAAGTGCTTCTGTATTAAATATTCATTATATTGTCTGCCTTTATACTCGATAAAGCACTTTGCAAAACTGTGATGCTGATATTGCTTGCAATCGAGATCTAATGATCAAGGTAACTAGTTTAATAACTTTATAGTATAGTATAATAACTTTATAAATAACTAGTAATGTTGACAACATCTGACAGTCTTCATGAATATCCACTAGCGTATGCATATGCATTTAGAGCATACTCGTATGTGCAGAATAATTGTCGTCTAAATAAACTAAATAAACCACCTTAGGATCCTTTATTATAGTTTTATTTCAATAATAATCAATTATTTTTCTATTCTTATACAAGTTTAAGCCCGTCTAACTAAAAAGAAAGAAGTAATAATATATAATCAATTCTAATTCAATCCGAGAGAATTAGGACAAATCCGTCAGTGTTCAATTAAGTTCATCTTCACAGGTGCATGTAATAGTTGCAAATTGTCTAATACCTACCTACTGAAAACTTTGAATTTGCTACGTAGATAACACGAACGACTAAAGCAATTATTCAGAAGATACTTAACAGTGAAGTTAGGTTGACGGAAAAGAATAAGTAAATTAGGAAATGTGAGTGAATAATTGATTCTTAAGAATATAGTACCAATGATGCTAATTCTGTTGTGACATAACTAAACTAAAATAAGCTAAAAATCTCTAAAATTTAGTTTAGTCCTGTCAAACGTCGTTTCGTATTCTGAGAACACACGGCTTACGTAAAATTAGTTTGACACAACCAAAATTCGCTAAGCTACTTCATTTAGTCCTTTTTTAGAGAATCGGTATTCTGTTGTACGTTTTAAATGTCAAAGATTTCACAATAATAAGAAATGTCACACTAAAATTAGACGCCACCTAAATGATGCCGTCTAAGTTAGTGATAGGTGTAGTTCTATGTGGTACTCGGTAAATACCGTGTACCGTGGGATGCCAGGTACGTGAACCGAGTAAAACTGTATTTACTTAGGTTTGATTTGAAAAAATCACAGGGCTTTTACTATTTTAGCAATATTATGCATTAATTTACATTTACCGGCATTCTAACAACCCGTAAATACAGTTTTCAAAGAGTTTATGAAAAGACCCTTTATCATTCATTCTTAATTTTTGAGGAGCGGCAATTTCAACTTTTAGCGATGTCATATTCGAATTTAGCGCTGTCTTAGTGAACACTAATTTTAGTTAATTAGCGCTAAATTCGAATACGACATCGCTAAAAGTTGAAAATGGAAGTGTTGCCGCCAATGATAAAGGGTCCTTTCATAAAATCTTTAAAAACTGTATTTATATGTTGTTAAAATGCTGGTAAATGTAAATGAATGCATAATATTGATAAAATAGTAAAAACCCTGTAATTTTTTTTTTAATCAAACCATGTAATACAGTTTTACTCGGTTCACGTCCCTTTTTATTGTGCTGGTAATACACCCTCTCCGGAGCCGGAGGGGGAGGTTATGTCGGACTCGAACCGACTAAACCGCACGCCGTCTGTGGGTCGTAGTGCTAGGCCGAAGGCGAGGTTGTCATGTGACATATCCCTCGCACCCCGGTTGACCCAGGGCCATCCCTCTCAGTCTAGCCCTCCTCGGGAGTCTGGCCTTCCTCAGGAATCTGGCCCTGTTATGCCTCGGAGAGTTCCCGGTTGCCACACGAACATCTATGGCAATTGTTACGCGTAGCTAGAGAGGGTTCGCAGTCAACATACGCGTAAAAGCTCTTGCGGCTTTTCAGCCTTTGTGACACGCTAGCATGATTAACCAAACAACCACCACCACATCGGCCTGATGTGATGAATCACCGTGCGGCTTTAGTTGGTTCGAGTCTGACATAGCCATCTGATCATCAGAAGCCAGATGTTTGGTTAACTAGTCTAGCACATGCCTGCTCTCCACTGTGCCCTGTGCAAGTCAGAGGGATTCTTGGAAAACTTCCGAGCAATCTTCTGCAGAGTCGCTCCGCCTGGGTCGGAATTTGCTGTAAGCGGCAGCATTAGCCCTACGGGAGAGTGGCGCTGCCGTCTCTGTAGCCCAGGGTGCACCGTGTGGAGGTTCTGGACCGAGTACCACATAGAACTACACCTATCACTAACTCAGTCGGCATCATTTAGGTGGCGTCTAATTTTAGTGTGACAGTTCTTATTATAGTGAATCTTTGACATTTAAAACGTACAACAGAATACCGATTCACTAAAAAAGGACTAAATGAAGTAACTTAGCAAATTTTGGCCGTGTCAAACTAATTTTAGGTTAGCCTTGTGTTCTCAGAATCCCGAACGACGTTTGACAGGACTAAACTAAATTTTAGAGATTTTTAGCTTATTTTAGTTTAGTTATGTCACTACAGAATTAGCATCATTGTGTTGTATTTTACATCACCAGTGCAAACGCGTGGTTCTCAAGTGACTACAAAACTCCGCAAGAGCCAAGCAGCCTTTTTTATGTCCATATATTTAAATAATCACTTCTAATTCAAAATCTACCTGTATACCTGACGTCCAAATCAAAATCATGAAAAGTAGTATAAAATCACTCAAATGATTTAAAGGATTCAGGCACAGCGTTCGTGCTTCATAAGCGTTTTTTTGAAAAGGTAGTATTTCACTTCAAATGGACGGAGTCATATGAAAGAGTGGTTAGAACCTTCTGAAGTACTCTGAAGCAATTCTGGTAAGGATGTTCTGCCAGATAATTTATAGATAATATTTGTCTTGGACAACTTTGGCGGAAAACACAATAATGATAATTATAATCATCACAGAAGCACGTCGAGTTGAAATTTTATGTTCTTATAAAATACACAGTTCGTTAAGTGTTCAACGATTTGAAAGCAAATGGCGGTCTGTTGTCTTTTCCTACGTCGAAGGGAAAAAGTGAGCATATTTTATAGATGTATGTATGTAATATAAATTGTAATCGAAAAAATCAATATCCATAACTAAATCCTGCAAATAATGTACAAATTCGGCTCAACTCTCAACTTCATTACTTCAAAATGATAATAAATACATGATCTTAGGTATTTCGCCTACAACCAGTTCACACTGTTACCAAACTTGTACGTAATTCATCTTGGAACTCGTCACTGCGGTCACTACCGAAACTTGGCTCTTCATTTACATAACCTATTTCATCGCTTATTCATCAACTCGTGAAATGTTCTGTACAGTCTTCCAACTAAAACTGCATAAACAGTCGAGAAAAAAGAGATATACAATGTTACATATAAAGTTGTATATACACGTACATACCTTTCTCTTTTGTCGGCTGTAATCAACTCATGTAGATTAGGTATAGTTGGCATCAAATAGTTTTTACGAACAAAGTACTTAATATGATATTGAGATCATTTTGGCATTTTGCAATCAAGATTGTTTTGACGCTGACTGTAACTTATTCTAATTTTATTTGTTCCTAAATACTGACGAAAATCTGGCCTGCCAAGAAGATTCTATACATTTATTGCTCAGAATTAACTTCAGATAACAAGTTAGTAATAGTCCATGACGCAACAGTGATTATTTCCAGTACAGATTGAAAGCTATTGTTAGCAATACAATGGTTAATGAAAGCTTGATCTAAAGTATAATTAATCGCAAGCTGAGTAATCTGTTCAGCTTTAATTAACATCATTAGTATTACCTAACTTGCGTAATTTTCTGTATGACTTTTAGCAACTACAAAGGACTGTAAATCAAAAGTGTACCTACATTTTAATTGAAAGAACCATTACGAGTGAAGGTTGGAGAAAGTCAGCAAATGGTGAAAGGAATATTTTCGCTCTTAACTCGCTCTGAAAGATTTCCGTTGGTGACGTTTTTAGCTTTAATGATCGAGAACGGGGACTTAATGATGGTATCTCATAGTAGCTTTGCATCTACAGAATTGCAGAATAGGTTTTTGTATTCAGCATTAACTGTACGATAAATATGTTATATGTGGGATACAATTTTATGAATGATTAATATATAAAAATATATTATATTTTTATAAATTCAAACATGTTAAGTAAGATCTTTCTTTTATAGAGCTAAAGAACAGGAAAAAAAAATTGCAGCCAGAATGAATTACCTCGCTGAATACAATGAGAAACAACGGCAGGAAAGGGCAGCTAAGGGGGCAGAGAAATCAAATAGAATAAAACAGAGGGTGCAAGCAGCGGCTGAGATAGAACTCCGAAGAAAAATAACCATGGTGCGACAGTGGAGAACTAATGAGAAGAAACGATTGAACAGAGTTAAGTTGGATAAAGAAATGAAAAAGAAACGAATGGAAGATCAGGTTAGATTATATTTTTATTAAATAATCAATTTTTCTAGCCTTTAATAGCAAACCTCACCTTGTGCCGTCCAATAAAAGTTGAAATCAATTAAAGATTCAGCAAAGCAGAAAACGACTGCTAAATGGTGGCGCGTGCGAACTACAATTGATTTTCGTTTGGAGTGGACTGTATGCGGGTGTGCTATGTCATGTACTTATTTGCTAAATCGACACCATATGCTTGGAAAGAAAGAAACACGTGCTATTGTGGTTCGGAATAGTAATAAATAGCTCGGCAAAGGAGAGTATTGCACAGTACCTTGGACGTTCGAGGACTCCACCAGATTAAATGGCGACGGCACGTGGCGGCTTCCTCGCCGGCCGACAATCGACTCCGTTTCTGCTGCAAGGTTTAATATAGTGGTCATTAGAAATGTTCACCACTTACAAATATTGGTTTGAAATAAGTTGCCGGATCTTTATTAATCTCAAGAACCCACCTGCGGATTGAAACCGGCCAAGTACGAGTCGGCGAATGACTCACACACTAAGGGTTCCATACCAATATAAAACCTAATTTATCAACTAAAAGTTCCTTGAATATTTCAAGCGTTATTAATATCGAGCAAAAATGTTTGTTAATTGTTGGATGGCCGATCCCCCCCCCCCCCCCCCCAATAAAATATAAAATTTGTTTGTTATTATAGCGGCAAGAAATACTTATTCTGTGAAAATTCCAGCTGTCTAGCTATCACAGTTCATCAGACCGGCAAATGACAATAAAATCGTTTGTGGTATGAGAGCGCCTCTTATATACCTATTTTGTTGTATTTTTGTATTTGTTTTCATAAATATATCTGTGAAAATTTCAGATGTCTAGCAATCACGGTTCATGAGAGACAGCATTTTTTACAGGCAGAGAAATGTCAATAAATCACACTTGTATAGAAGCCCCCCCCCCCCCCCTTTATATATATATATATTACATTCTGTATTTTAGTATTTATTGTTATAGTGGCAACAGAAATACATCATCTGTGAAAATTTCAGCTGTTAAGCTAACCACGATTCATCGCATACAGCAGGTGACAGACAGACAGGCAGACAATGGAGTCTCAGTTATAGGGTTCAGTTTTTTACCCTTTTTTGTATAGAACCCTAAAACGCAACCAACATTTTTCTACGTAACTCTTACAAATTTACAAAACAAAAGATACATACTCACTGCACCTATCTAGAAACAAGCACACTTTAATTGTTATAATATTATAAGACCAACCAATCCCATGTCATGAACCTTGCTTTTATAAAGGAAAGAGCGCTATATAAGATTCCAAAGAATAACATAGAGTTGGCAGTTCATTTCTATATTAATTTAATTAATTTCCAGGCAAATAAAAAATGGACGGCACGCGTCAATGCTCAGAACATGAAGATACAAGAAGAGGCTCTTCTTCTTAAACTATACACAGAAGACATGGCAGCTGGCGCAGCGAGACGGGAAAAGTAAGATAGTCATTACTACTTTATAAACACATGAATAGCATTTGAAAAAAGGAACCTTCAAATTTTACCAAAATATCTGATATATCTGTTACATTTAGCCGAAATGTCTCGATTTCCCAAATAACACTTTTTATGTCTAGTTTTTATTCCATTCTTTTTTTATTTGATCTGGAACCAGAATTCCAAAATTACGGAATTTGGGATTGTAGAAGGAAGTACCTAAATGAGTGTGTGGGTAAACAATTGACAACATGAAAAGACGCTAAACTTGTTTATATTGCATAGTATTTTTGCATCAAACATACATGGGAGCTGTGGCAAGAGTGTTGAAGGCAACATTTCAGTTCACTAGGTTCGATAGTCAAAAGGTGAACAAACCGTTAATGTATTGTATATGTATGTTTTTTTATGACATAGGAGGCACAAGGTGTAGTCGTGTAGTTCGCGCACAAGGTTAATTCATTAGTGTAGGAGTTGCCCCAAATAAAAGAAATATGATTGATATTACTCTTGACTAATGAGGAAACTATTACTGGCACTTATTACTTACCCAATAAAAGCCTTTTCATTTCCGTACTGTGCTCTGAATCCACCACACAATATACTTAAAGAACTGGAAGTAATCCTAATTTATGTGGATTCGATCTTCCTCTTTATGGGACAAATTACACTGTAATAAAACCTTGATTGTATCCCGAATGACACGTAAATTGCTTTTGTAGCTGACACGTGAAGCTAATAAACTTTACAAACGCTGGAGTCGTAAGGAAATAAAAAAGTAAATTCAATATCGACTTCTTCCATCATGAGTCATACTGTGTCACGTTATATTGTGTCTGCCTGTTCGTTTTAGTTAGTTTTGACCTAAATATACAGTATTACTGCTCATTTGGGACCTATCTCTAGTATATATCGAAGTATATAACAGTAAATTAAAGACAGTTCGTGTGGTGTATTCCGCGTAGGTATTCAATTAATCAATTGTGGACTTAAATATTTTAAAATAGTCATACAGCTGATTATAGTAATTCGTGAAGTCGGTGCCAATTAAATCGAAAAATTTTAAGTTAAAACTAAAAAAAGTATTTCTCTTGACACCTATGAAAAGATTTAGATGTTTCTCCGTCTTCCTAAAAAAGTAGGTAAGTACTAAACACAGGGTTAAAAGTAAATTTACAGGAAATTCTCTAAAATAGTTCTAAATTTCGTAATACCTAGGGAAAATGTAATAAAAATAAAATATTCATGATGCAAAACCTTTCAACGCGAATACCACTTACACTTGACGTTACCTCTAAATAAATTACTAGAATGGTATTTGTATAAGATTGTATGTCTTCGTTCTTTCCTTTTATGCGAATTGTTTTCAATACAGGAAAGCTGAAATATACGCCTACAATACTGATTTGGAGCTACAACGCCTCAGACTAGCCAACTGGAAAGCCTTGCACGGCGGAACGGCTAAAGCAGCACAGTTGGTCAGGAAGATGGGAGCAGAGTTCGAGAAGGTATTAAAATATGTCCTGCATTCCCCTTTCTTAAATTCTCTAAGAGTCTAGCTAGTTTACTCAGTTGGTGGATTAAATCTGAATTATCAGACCTGTCCGGTACTTAAGTAATTTTCTTCTTTATGGACTTAAATAGTGTGGACGAGAAAGTAAGTAGTCAATTTTGAAGTTGAATTTGACCATCCTGATTCAATTCTCAATCAACATGATTATTAAGTGACCAACGAAATTCTCATATTTTAGCCAACGCTTGTATACAAATTAATAATAAAAATATTTTATTTGATTTCATGTTCAGTCGAAGGAATGTTACATCAGGTGTTATTAAATTGATTTATATTCTTATTAACTCTGTTACTATGCTATTACTTTTCCATTCTTCATTACTCCTATAATACTCTTCTATTAGTCACATATTACCCTTATATTATTGTAATATATTCTTGCCTTACAGTCAAAGCGCGGCGCAAAGGGTATGTCTCCTGAGCTGGCTCAGGAGTTAGCAAATGAAGCGATGGCGTCAGCTTACTCCACTCGTGGTGATGCTCTCATGACGCTCGGTCAAGCTCGAGCTAGAATGGATGTGATTACTGTGTTACCTCCTGCACCCATTAGAATACTGGACGAGGTATGTGATTGTAATTCTAGCGATTATTTCATCACAGTTAACCAATCAACCGTCCTCTTCTTTTGTGAAAATGTCGTGAATTTTTTTTTTTAATTGATTTTATAATTAATTTAAATATACATCGAGTCTATGTCGGATGGAACGCGAGTGTCGTGCGCGCCGTTCGGTAGTCAAGTGGTGAGGCCTTCCGTGTCCCCTGCGCCCCTCGCCGCGCCGTTCGTCGCGTAGCCGGTTGCTGTCGCGCCTCGCGCGTGAACATCCTCCCGCCCCTTGACCTCTTCAAAGGGAAGAGGGCAAATGTTATTGAACGCCCTTGTGATGATTCCTCTCCTCGTCTGTATCTCCGCCACCCTTGTGACGCCGTCTGGTCCTGGATAGGTGCGCACCACGCGACCCAAAGCCCAAACTAGCGGTGGTAGCGCCTTGTCCCGTAGAAGCACGAGCATCCCCTCAGTGAGCTGGCCAGAAGAAGTGGACCACTTGGTTTTCTGCTGAAGCAAGGAAACGTACTCATGAGAGAATCTTTGCCAGAAGTGCTGTCGGATGCATTCAATCCTCTTGAAGCGGTCGACGCAGCTGATGTTCTTCTCAGGAATCTGCGGACACGGTACAGACGTAAGTGGTCGTCCAATAAGAAAATGGGAAGGAGTGAGAGCAGAAAAATCAGAAGGATCAGAGGAAAGAGGTGTCAAGGGACGAGAATTTAAAACGGCTTCAATTTGACACAGACAGGTTGCCAACTCTTCATAAGTGAAGTTAGTGAGACTTAGCAACCGCCTCAAATGATGCTTGGTGGAGCGAACTGCAGCCTCCGCCATGGAATTAAAATGAGGTGAATAAGGAGGTGAAAATGAAAACCTGATGCCCTCACGCGACATTTCACATGCAACATCGGAAGTCGAGTCAGCTAGGAATTTTTGCAGGTCATTATTGGCTCCGACAAAATTGGTGCCGTTATCTGACAAGATGCTATGTGGTTTGCCACGACGAGATATGAAGCGATTAAGCGCTGCTATGAAGCCCTCTTTTGTGAGGTCAGTGACGGGCTCTAGATGCACTGCTCTGGTCGCGTGACAGACGAAGATGCACAGGTAGGATTTTGTGAGCCTACAGCCCCGACCTTTCCGGTCGGCTATGAGTACTGGACCAGCATAGTCTACGCTGCAATTAAAAAAAGGGTATTCGAGGCTGGTTCGAGTTGTAGGTAACTGTCCCATTATGGGCTGTACATTTTGACATTTAAATCTAAAACATTTAATGCATTGTCTAACTATTGACTTAGCGAGATTCCTGCCACCTAACGGCCAATACCTAAGACGCAAATGCGCTAATAACAGTTGAGGACCTGCGTGTAGCATTTTTATATGTTGCATATGAAATAGTGTTTTAGTTAGGAGGTGTTTACTACAAAGCAATATGGGATATTTTGTGTTGTAGTCGTACGGAGAATTGTCAAGTCTACCACCTACTCGTATGACTTTTTCGGAATCTAGAAAAGGTGTTAGTGAAATCAATCTATTTTTACGCGGTAGAGGTTTTCCCGACTCTAAAAGATGTAATTCCTCCGGAAACATTTCCCTTTGTGCGCTGCGTAGTAAACACATCAATGAATTAGTTAACTCATCACTAGAAAGAGCGCCTAGTAGTTTAGAATTAGAATTTTTTAAATTGTAAATAAATCTTTTAATGTAGGCTAAGACTCTTTGCAGGCGATTAAAATTGGAATGATAATGAATTAATGATTCAAATCAAATCAAATCAAATCATTTTATTGCTGAACATGTAACATTAATTGTACATCTGAGGTATTGTGTGATGATAAAGAAATACATGTTCTACCAATTTCGGCATGCAATATTGGAACATTGGCAGTAGGTACATAAATATTAAAATTATAGATTCAAAATAATAGTGTCACAAAATACCACAATAATAAAGAAATAAAAAACAAATGAAATAGTAATTCAATGTCAAATAATAATAATGTCACTAATTACCATACATAATAAAAAAAAGAAAAAATCAACATAATAACACAGAACAAATCACAAATGTCAATATTCATTCACCATACATTTGGTCAAATGAAGTATCCATGATATTAATTATTATTATTTATTACATAAATTATAATGTTTTATCTTCAAGATACTCTTTTACTGTATAATATACCTTATTTATTAACATTTTCTTTAGTTCCCTTTTAAATAACATAATGTTAGTAATTTGAAGGATAGATTTTGGTATTTTATTATATATTTTAGGCACCATTCCAAGAAAATTTTGATTGAATACAGTTTTTTATGTTGTATGCATCTAATTTTATAACTATACCGTGAACTATTCAGAGTATCGAATAGATGAAAATTATTTTTTACGAATGTCGCCATTTCAAATATATATAAACAAGGTAATGTTAAAATTCCAAGGCTCAAAAAATGAGGTTTACAGCTATCGGTACTTTTTATGCCACATATAGCTCTAACACATCTCTTCTGCGCTCTAAAAACCATTTCTGTGTTGGTGGAATTACCCCAATATATGACTCCATATCTTAGAGATGATGTTACAAAAGCATGATATGCGGTAAGCGCAGTTGTCTGGTTTACTATTTTGGAAAGGTTATACAACGCATAGGAATATTGACTCAGCCGTTTACAAACACTCTCAGTATGAGTTTGCCAAGACATATCTCGGTCTAGTGTTATGCCCAAAAACTTTGTTGAATCTATTTCTTCAATTATTTTAGTGTCATATTTTATGTTAGGTTTTATGTGATTAGTCCTTTGTTCAAAAGTCATAATTTTAGTTTTGTCTAAATTTAATTTCAAATTATTTGCCTGTAACCAATTACCAAGTGCCCTTAGACATTCGTTCATATTGTTTTCTATTATTTGAGTATTTTCTGCACTAAAAAGTATAGTGCTATCATCAGCAAACAAGACCATTGGGTGACGTGTAACTTTAGGCATATCATTTATGTACAGGAGAAATAGTAGTGGCCCCAAAATACTCCCTTGTGGTACACCATATTTTGTTACTCTTTGATCTGAGACGTATTTTACTTCTGTTTTTGATTCCATACAGACTTTACTTAGAGTAGTAATTTGTTTTCTGTCTGTCAAATAGCTTTTTATGAGAGCATGAGCATTACCTCTGATACCATACCTTTCTAGCTTTTGTAGGAGTCTAGACCGATCCACAAAATCAAATGCCTTGCTCATGTCTATGAACAGAGCCGCTACAGGATTTCTTGCGTCAATATTTGTTATGATTTTTTCATTTAGTTTATATATAGCCATGTTAATATTTTTATTTTTTCTAAAACCATACTGTTCTTCTACTAAGATTTTATTTTGTTCTAAAAAAGAATACAAACAGTTATATATTACCTTTTCAAAGATTTTAGAAAAAATTGACAATAGAGCAATTGGTCTATAATTGCTGAGACTTTCTTTGTCACCTTTCTTGTATACAGGTTTAATCACAGACAGCTTTAATCTCTCTGGAAATACGCCCCCCTCCATGCACATATTCATAACATGGCTGAGGATTGGTGCAACGTCAATAGCCACCGATTTAATAATATGAGTAGCAATTTCGTCATGTCCGTAGCTATTTGTATTATTTAATGAATTTATTATTTTTATAATGTCATTAGGAATTGTAGGTATTAAAAATAAAGAATTACAATGTATGTCAAATTTCAAATATTCATTATCGTCATTACTATCACTCAAGCTTTCTATTTCGTCAATAAAATAGTCATTAAACGTTTGAGCTATGCATTTTGGGTCTGTTAAAATATTATTGTTTGTTTTGATTTTATTTATACCGTCCATTGGTTTATTATTTTTACCTTTATTAATTATTTTCCATGTAGCCTCACTCTTATTTTTAGCCTTGTATATATAGTTACTATTTTGTGCTTTTTGTGTCAAGCGAATTATAGTTTTTAGCCTTTTAGAATAGCATTTGTATAGTTGTTTGTTATTGGGGGTAGGCTTTTTACGAAACTCCCACAACATACTGCGCTTACGTTTGCAATATACTTTTATTCCTTTACTAATCCATTGTGGCTTTCGTACTAAGGCAATTTTTATTTTTTTAAGAGGGAAGCATATATTATAAATCAACTGAAAAGTATCGTGAAATCTATTAAATGCTTCATTTGGCTCATTACATTCATACACATCATTGAAAGAAAGATTCTATGATATTTGGTGATTTATTTGTAATATTTGATGATTCATGAATAAAATTTGAAATCACTTCAGGTAGATCTTTTTTCCCGTTAGTAGAGGGCATAGTAGGCCAGTCATTTTCATGACTTTGTAAAAAGCTCGGGCCTGACCACCACAGATTGTTTACACCGATGGAATCGGCCTTCGCCCCGCGAGAAACAAGATCCGCCGGATTGTCTATCGACGGCACGTACCTCCACGTGTGACTGGTAGAATTTTCATGAATTTCATTGACTCGATTACGCACAAAGGGCTTGAGTTGATTTGAAGGAGTATTCAACCACCCGAGTACGATCATCGAATCACACCAAAAGAAACATTGATTTATAGGCATAGTTAATGACTCAATAACAGTTGTACACAGTCTTGACCCTAATAAAGCGGCGCAAAGTTCAAGCCGTGGGATTGTTACTGTTTTTATCGGAGCTACACGGTTTTTGGACAGGAGAAGACAAACCCTAAAAGAGCCAGTGTGACTTATGGATCGAACATAAATACATGCGCCATAAGCCTTCTCAGACGCATCACAAAAAACGTGAATTTCGTGTTTCAAGCACGAATCGATAGAAACCCATCGAGGCACATTCAAAAGGTTTAAGCAAGGAAGTGTTGAAACAAATGTTGACCACATTTCGATTATTTTCTTGCAAACCTCATCGTCCCACTCACACTTATTTACCCATAGTCGTTGCATGATAATTTTTGCCTCGACAACACAAGGGCCGACTAAGCCAAGGGGGTCAAATATTTGGCTAATGACTGATAATATGTGTCGTTTTGTGACCTTTTCTATTCGCTCAATATTAATTGAAAACGACAAGAAATCAGGGCCACATAACCAGTTTAGGCCTAGAGTTTTAGAAGATGTGTTGTGGTCTGAAAGATTTAAAGAAGAGAAGTTATCCTGCTCGTGTGAATCACCCAAAATGGCTTTTAGAATTTCTGGGCTGTTTGATTGCCACTTTCGAAGAAGAAAGTGCGCTGACGATAACATTTTTGTGACCTCTTTAACGTGTGTTATAGTTGCAGCAATGGAAGGACCCCCACTCAGAAAATCGTCCACATAGAAGTCACGTGATATAGCTGACTTTACGTCATCAGTCGAAGCTGCATCCGCTAGGCTCACCAGGCATTTGGTGGCCAAGTAAGGAGCTGACGCGGTCCCATACGTGACCGTGTTGAGACGGTATGTTTTCAATGGTTTTTTAGGGTCACTGCGAAAGATGATTTGTAGGAGAGGCCTTTGTGAGGGTGTGACTTCGATGCAGCGATACATCTTCTCCACATCCCCGGAGACGACGTATTTATGCTGCCGAAATCGCAACAAAATCGACAGTAGGTCATCCTGTACCTTAGGACCTACCAGTTGTAAGTCGTTGAGAGAGATACCTGAGGAAGATGGCGCTGATGCATCGAAGACACTTCTCAATTTAGTTGTAGCGCTTGACTCTCTTATGACACCATGGTGTGGTATGAAGTATTCGACGTGACCCGATTGTGGTGCTAGGTTGTTGATGATTTCAGTCATGTGACCTAGGCGTTCGTACTCGTCCATAAAGTCAACATACTTAGCCTTGTAGTCCGGATCACGTTGAAAACGTCGCTCAAGAGATAGGAAGCGATGCTTAGCCATGGTGTACGAGTTCCCTAAGACCGTAGGATTGGCCTTTAAGGGCATCGTAACAATAAATTTGCCATCCTTGTTCCTTGCTGTGTTTTGTGTGAAGCTTAACTCGCAGGCTTTTTCCTCCTGAGATAGTGAATGCCTTGGAGAAATAGAGTCAAGCTCCCAAAATTTTGACAAGTCTGGTTTATCAATAGGATTAGCAAAATTACAAAAATGTGAGCGTTGAGAAGAGGATGAACTTCTTTTGAAAACTGGACCGGATATGATCCATCCAAACTTAGTCTCACATAACTTAGGCATTTGTTGACCCAAGTCGATAGAAGCGGAGCCTACGACATTCCAAAACATTTCAGCCCCCAGGAGGATGTCAATTACTGACGGAATATTAAAGGTAGGGTCAGCTAAACAAAGGCTTGACGGGATAAGAATATTCTCAATATTGACAATAGAAGAGGGCAAAAGTCTTGTAATCTCAGGCAAAATTAGGCAGTCCAAAGTAAGCTTATGGTCACCGTTAGAAGACTCAATGCTGAGGTGGCAAGACTGTGTACTATAAGAAGACTGTTGATTGATACCTGTCACAGTGGAAGTTGAATTGCGTCGTAACAAACCCAGTTTGGTGCAGAGGCTCTCCGTTATGAAGTTCGCCGTGCTGCCATTGTCGAGCAGTACTCTAGCGTTGAGTTTTTCACCGTTGTGGCTGACCACCTTTACGATAGCTGTGGACAGTAAAATATTGGGTGTACTAATGAGCTGCCTAGAAGTGTCAGCAGACAAAGCAACACTAGTAGAATTAGATGGCATTGGGTCTTGATAAGTCTGCTCAGTCGGTTCAGTATGCAAAAGCGTATTATGTCGGGCCTTGCAATATTTACAACCAGATAATCTACATTTTTTGGTAGTATGACTTGAGCGCAAACAATTTAGACAGACTTTGAAATCTTTTGCCTTTTGTAGACGGGATTCAACAGATAAGGATCTAAATGACTCGCAAGTATAAAGCAAATGATCATTAGTGCACAAAGGACATTTAGTTAATTTATTTTGGGAGTTATTGTTATTATTTTGTAAATTGTTAGTTGATAAGTTTCTATTTTGTAAATTATTATTGTTTGAATTTTCTTCACTAGTGTTAGTTACTATAAAGCTTTTCTGTTTAGTGTTCTGATTAAGTGTGTTCAATTTAGATTGATTATTTTCTAAAGTTTCCAGCAAATCAGCCTTGTTAGATATAAATGTGGAAAACTGCGTTAGTGTAGGCGCTCTAGACAAAGCATTGCGATACTCTTCCCAATGCCTGCTAGTAGTAAAATCAAGCTTTCTAGATATCATGAATATTATGAGAGTATCCCAATGCTCTGTAGGCTCCTTTAATGTCTTAAGTGCCCGTATGTTTTTATTAACAGAATCAATAAGCCGTCGTAACGATAAAGACGATTCTTTAATAACCGGTTTGACATCAAACAGAGCCTGTAAGTGGTTATTTACTAAGAGGCGACTATTATTGTATCGTTCACACAACAAGTCCCAAGCCATTGCGTAATTATCGCCCTTAAAATCTATATTTTTGATGATCTCTGATGCTTGGCCTTTAAGTGACGCACGGAGGTAGTGGAACTTGTTGATGTCGTCGATACAATCACTATTATGTATTACTGAAAGGAAGGTATCCCTAAATTCCAGCCAATACTCATAGCTACCATTAAAGTGTGGCAAATCAATTTTAGGTAAGCGCACAAAATTATTTTTAAACGATACACCTGATTTGGAGCCCGCATCAGAACCCGCCTCTGAAGCGCGCTCAGCAGCGCAGGCTGCCAGCGCCTTGCGAGCTTGAGCAAGCTGGGAGTAATAACGCTCCTCAAACTGCACTCGCTCCACATACTCGCTGTCAGGAGTCTCCGAAGCTGTCTCGATCTCCATCTGCAACGCGTCATAGGACTCGTATAAGGCTTCAAAGGTTTTTAAACGAGCTTCTAAGTCTATTTGTTGCAGCTCTGATAGTTCCTTGGAAGATAAGAGAACCTTTAAATAATTTTCAAAATTTGTGAGCCTAGCTTTCATGCTACTTCGCTTTTTGATAGATTTTTCTAAAGTCGTCATGTTGAAAACCAAGTGTGAGGTAGTAAGCAAATGTGCAAAAAACGGTAAATGTGGGCACTAAAGCAATAAATGAAAACAGCCTATTGAATATAATGCACAGTTGTTCGCAACAAAGAACTGTATTAAACAATGGGCCAGCTGCGATGCGTAGGTACTATGCCAGATGGGCCGTTAACCTGACGATTATGTAAGCGCTTAGCGATAAGAAGTTATAGGCAGCAATAATTACGTGAATGCAGATAGATAAATCAGATGATTTATTTTTACTGCGAATGCAAGTAAAAGGGCTAGCAATTACTATCTGGTCAAATGAGAGGCGAAGAAGGCGATAGTATGGAGAATGGAAACAAAAATGATTAATTTGAGCACTGATTTGAAACAATAAACACTGGATAGGAAAAGGAATTAATTGGAACGAACTCACGGATGTCTTTAACCGTCCTTATTCCTTTTCTTGTGCACGATGAGCACGATGACTTGCAAATCGCTGGTGACACGTCGGTTCCAAAGTCCAACCAAGACGACACGATGACTTTGTTGCTTCTTGCTTGCTTCTTACGGTAGAAGGACCAATGTTCAGAGCCTCGGGTGATGATGGAATAAAAATGTGGACTGTATGTAGTTTTGATTTTATAATTAATTTAAATATACATCGAGTCTATGTCGGATGGAACGCGAGTGTCGTGCGCGCCGTTCGGTAGTCAAGTGGTGAGGCCTTCCGTGTCCCCTGCGCCCCTCGCCGCGCCGTTCGTCGCGTAGCCGGTTGCTGTCGCGCCTCGCGCGTGAACACTTACTCTTGTCATTTTAAGATCAGCTATATTTTCGACGTTATCGTTTAATTTATGAATGCACCTTTTGTTATTAGTATCATGTTGTTTAGTTCTGAGTTAAATATGAAGTTTTATGCTCATGGGCAATTCCATCTAGACAGACAAAGGACCAAGTCAGTACGCTACTTATGTTTGAAAAACATGACATGACAAGAAAAGTTGAAATAAAACTATTTTTAAGTCTCTATTTGAGGATCGTACGAAATGGCACACATTGGGAGAGGCCTATGTCTAGCAATGGACTACAGTGGGCTACTTGATTGATTGATTTGATTTGTCGTGTCACTATTTACTCGTTTTGATGTCATTTTAAATGGTTTTATTTCAATGAATATCTATTATATGCGTAAACTTTCGACAATGTAATGAGAAGTAAAATATAAAATTGCACTGCTTTTAACTTTGTCTCTCAATTTTCAATTCATCACCTTCATCAAGCAACCTTTGCTACTAAACCAAGTTCAGCTTTTATAGCCTAAGAAAGACCGACAATATATTCGCGTTTTTGGATTACCATTTCCACATTACATAACCATTTTTATTTACATCGTGACACACTATTCGAGAAGTTACCAAAAATAGACTTAGTAACTTGGCTTCTAAATATATTGTAATTTATGTAGGTTCGGTTACTGCCAACATATGGGTTCAATTTTTTGACCCCTGTCAGAAATGAATTGTTGGGTGAATAACATAAACCGCTGTTATGGATACGTTGGAGCAAAATTATTTCCTTTATGTAGAAATGCGGTTTAACCACATTTATTTGCAGTGATTTTTACCGATTTTACTTTCACAACCCTCAGTTAATATTTTTAATAATTCTATGTATCATGCAAAAGGGATACGATGGATTTGGCAATTTCGTTAATTTTCGTTGTACTTATTAGATGTAATGTGCGACAGTATGGGCACTGTCAAACTTCATAATTTTAAAGCCGCGATTAAACTCGAGAAAGTCTCCAATATACGATGCAGGAACGTACAGTCACAAAATCGTGCCAACAGCCTGCTAAAATCAGTATGTGTGTTTTGGCCCTATGTTTGATTAGTATAACAATAAACTATGCCGTTGTTGAACTTATAATTGGAAAATGAACACTGTAAGTACAAAAATCTCTTCTTGCTTGTCCTTATATTATTTCTGCCAGTGATTTTGGATGGTTAGTGCTCCTTGGAGTTATGCTAAGAGGAATACCTGAGTGACAACTCCATTAGGACATTCAGATATGTGAATAATTTCATTTAATGATAACATTTTTCTTACATAGATGCTGGAGAATGCAATAATGGAATTCTCTCGTCGCCGAGTACATTTACTCCTGCTCGACGTAGAACGCGTGGTGCGAGCCCGCGCTGCTGGCGTCTTCTTCAAATCTTATAGACCAGATGTGTCGAAGAAAGGGTACGTTTGAATACATGATCGCTCATAGAAATATACAAAGAATGACCTAAACAAAATAAATGTAAGCAAAATATGAACTGGGTAGTGTGTGAATAAATGAATGACTAAAAAACATCATTATCACGAATTTTCGAAAGAAAGACAAAATAGATGAAATACGTTATAATCCAATTCTTGCACTTGCGTTTTTCTTCTTTTTTAGTATTGTGTTTTATGCGTGTGGTTTTAAGCTACACCTCTGCTTTCTGGGGGTAAAACTACGAATAGCTGGTGCCCGTGGCTCCGCCCGTGTGCCGTAGCTTATGTCCTTTCTCAAAGTTTATCTCTATACCAAATGTCTACATAAAGAATTACTTTCCAATTTATAAATATAAGTATGAAGTGTGGGTGATATGCGCGCAAATGTTCTTACTACTATGGTCGCCCTAAATCGTGCGAAATGGAGGAGGAAGAGCCGGAATGTGGACCCTGAGCTCCGAGGGCTCCTTGGCCTTGAATGCAAATGAAGAATATGATGATCCTGAAGTGTGGATTGATATCAAATACGTTAATTTTTAATCCAGGGCCCATACGCCTCGCTGGTCGCCCCAACTGGCCGCGGATCTCGCTCAGCAGTTTGCCGCGGCTGGGGTCGACACCGGCAGCGCTATCGGGTTCGGACCCGTTACCGACATACCAACCATCAACACTGCGACACTACCCGTTGTGCCGGAAGGATTCGAATGGAAGAGTGCGAAGGACAGGCCGCCTACGCCTGTGGTATGTAAACTTGAGAATACTTTTGATGGATAAGAGAGTTTTGTGCTGTCAGTGGGAAGACTCTTTAGTCTTAAAGGCTTATCCTGCTTTGTTTTCTACACTGACAGCACAGAAACTCTGTTCTTACAGGATTGGCAACGTAGACGTCCATGGGTCAAGGTAACCACTTTCCATCAGGTGGGCCATGTGCTTGCCTGCCTCCTAAGTGTATAATAAAATAAAAGAAAAATAAGCGATCTTGTGGGACATTTTTAGTTAAAAACGAATAATATTGTTCCTTTAGCTTTAAGGCTCATTTAGACGAGCAGATTTTCTCGACTGCAAAATATAATTCTCGAAAGGACAGAAAAAAGTTGTTTCGTCTAAACATTCGCAGAAACAATTCAGCTCGCCCGTCCACGCTGGTGGAATCGTCTCGCACGTCTCGCAATTGAATATTGATAGTATCCGTCAAAAAAGATTTTTAAAACAATAATCGTATTTTGAAATAAGGCGATATGTTACTTGCGAATGATGTTGATAATAAGAATCGTAGGTGAGAATTTAGTATTTTCTCGAACCGAAACGTGCGAGAAACTCTCGTCTCAATTACGCTTAACTATAGCCTTCATTAAGTTTTATACTATACATTGCTATCTAAGGCCCAAATAAAACATAAATACGTAGACCAGAAACACTCAACTATTACGTTAATATGCCATTGCAGTGTTGGCGCAAAGTACTTGATACAAAAAGGAAGGCATTTCATTTTATTTAAGTAATTGAGTTCGAATGATCTTGATATTTGTAATAATCACGCCTATAAATGCCTAAAGGGGAAGAAGGGGTGTATTGGGCACCCACATTTCACCAACAGATTTTCGGTCGCACGTAGTAAAGGGTGAGCCTATTGCTGTCAGGTGGGCATTTTATCATGTTTTATCATGTTTGCTGTCGGATAGAGAACAGTTATTTTTTTTTACGTGCGGGAAATCCCCACGTATACCCCCCCCCCCTTCCGCAGCCGGAGGGGGTGGGTATATCGAACTCGAACCGATTAAACCGCACGCCGTCTGTGGGTCGATGTGCTAGGCCGAAGGTGAGGTTGTCTCGCGACAAATCCCTCGCACCCCGGCTGACCCAGGGCCATTCCTCTCGGTCTGGCCCTCCTCGGAAGGGGGGACCACATGGTCCCACAGTACCACTGGCACGAAAAAGTATCGTAAACGTATCACGAGAACGGAGTGTTGCGATTGGCTGCCTGCCTTGTGTGTGTGAAGATTGCCAATAGCATTGTTCCGTTCTCTCGCTCCGTATTAGGGGTGATGTACTGAACAATCTTGAAACCACATATATAACACTCACATAACCTACTTTGTAAACATGGTCATAATGATAATTAATTTAATATTTCAGCCATCGCTAACGAAATTAGCTGAGGTGACATTCTGTGATCGCGTAGAAGATCTACCCGACCCTGTTACCCACGGCCTGTATTTACCAGAAAGAAGAAAATTAGTAGAGGTAACTGAATCTTAGGGTCAATCCACACTGAAACTACAGCGGCCTGTGATGGCAAGACTTTTGTACTAGAAATGATTGCAAGAAAGTTCACGCGGCCGCATAACGTCTGCCGGTCCTGTACCGCCTAGAAATGACTATGATCTTTTTCTCCCGCAGATAAGATTAAAAATTGTTTGTAATATTTTGCCTCAAAAAGCAGCTACCGGCCGCTGCTCCTTCATTGGGATTGACACTTACTGTCAAAATTTAATAGATAGATAGATAGATTTGCCTATGTTACTCAGATGTTACACAGGGTGAATGTAGCTTTCCAATGGTGAAAGAATTTTTAAAATCGGCACAGTAGTTTTTGAATTCATTTATTACAAACATACAAAAATACAAATCTTTCCTCTTTATAATAAAAGTGTACTCGTAGATCTCTTTATAATAGTAGTGTAGATGCACAATAGGCGGCCTTATCGCTTCCAGGCAACTGTGGGATGGAGAAATATTCAGTAATACGCACGTTACAATTTGTGGTGTTGCTTACAGTCAAAAGTAATAAATAAATAAATAATATATTAATTTTAGCAGAAGCACCTTTTTCAACATTTGTGGTACTTTACTAATGAGATAATTGATAAATTGTCATATTTTGCGTCAACAGATGGTAAATCTTGCTGCCAAACTACTGTCGAAAAGCGTCAGTCTACGGGTCCAGAAGGGTATGGATATCACTACGGGCAAAGTATCTTTGCCGAAGTGTCGACACGCTAGTAAGTTACCTTTAATATTATGAAATGCTAAAGATTATTCTTGATAGCATCCGGGATATACACAGCGTAAATATTTGTGACATTTGTTACATTTGTCATCGTTGCACGTATCGTCCAGAAGGCAAGTAACTCTATAGACACAGTAATTGGCACTGCAAAGCGGCGTAAAAAAGATCTACCACTTTGGTACTAGTTGACATATACATACATCCCCTAACATTTATTCCAAGCGACCACAATGTGGGAATCTTCAAGAGAAAGTACTTATAAGGATGGCAACATGAATGTATTGCATACGTGCATAGGCCACGGTAAACACTTTCCATCGGATGGGCCTGCCTTATGCTTATCTGCAACAAAAGTGGTACAAAAACATGAACACATTAACAGTTTCAAGAAGAATACTGACATTAAAATCGATTTAAATAGAAAAAATGAATTGGTCTATTCATAGTTCGGTATAGTACGTAAGAATGTCAGTAGATGCTCCACTGTCGCCTCAAAGACTGATATAAAAGGAGAAATTTGGATTGGTTTGGGCGAGGCCTGGTAGGTTAGTGGTTTCAAACCCCGCATAGCACAATTAAATTTTTGCTATTTAAATCGATTTGAATATTTAGCATGAAAAATGCTCAAAAATTGAAAATAATCACACAACGTATATTTCAACCCGTTTTTTTGCTATGCATTTTTAAGCCACGCTGTGTCTGCACAGTATGTGGTTAAAATCTGTCCTTTTACTCAGAGAAGCAAATTAATATGTAACTGTTAACTCGCAGTGGAATGGGGTGAAACGGTTGAAAGCATGTCGACTGCGGTCGTGAACAACCGCATCCAGCATGACAACGCCGACGTTCGACGCACCAGCGAGTTCCTCGCCTACCGTATACTCAAATCTCTATCAGCTGAGATGAAACATGAAAAAGCGGTAAGAATACACTAAATCTTTTACCTCAATAGGACGCCAAAACGACGTCGCCTGCTTATCCAAGCAGTTAGTATTCTCTTCAATGAAAACACGTAGGTACTATTCCACATTATTCATTAAATTCCTGACCGGTTTCGCCTTACGGCATTATCAAAGGTTGATAAGATAAGGTTGATACAAAAAGAAAACACTTGTAGGTACTATTCCACATTATTTATTAAATTCCTGACCGGTTTCGCCTTACGGCATTATCAAAGGTTGATAAGATAAGGTTGATAATGCCGTAACGCGAAACCGGTCAGGAATTTAATAAATAATGTGGAATTAGTAAAAGTGTTTTCATTGAAGATGTGTAGCAAGTGCCATCAATCAACAGTATAAGCAGTTAGTATTTAAATATATAGTTGCCAATCGGTCACCAAGTGAGTTAGGTATCATACAATTCAATATTTAACTGCTTGTATACGTTGCCGGCGACGTAACTTTGGCGTTCTAGTAAGGCAGAGGACTAAAACCCCGTATTCTCTAAGCAACATTTGACGCGCCACACCTGACCCTCAATAAATTTTGCAACATTGCGCAACAAAGTAGATGTTGCAAGCGGGCGCGCAACATGAATCGTGGCTTGTTGTTTTTTCGACGATTGATCATTTATTATGTTCCGTATTTCTGCGCGTCTTTGTTGTGCAGCGTTGTATAACAATGTTACGCAACATGACACGCCAGTCATCATTCAGTCATTTCAGCCGAAAGACGTCCACTGCTGGACAAAGGCCTCCCCCAAGGATTTCCACAGTGACCGGTCCTGCGCCTTCCGCATCCATGCCCTTCCCGCGACCTTCACCAGGTCGTCGGTCCACCGTGTGGGAGGCCTGCCTACACTGCGTCTTCCGGCGCGTGGTTGCCACTCGAGAACTCTCTTGCCCCAACGGCCATCTGTTCTACGAGCTATGTGCCCCGCCCACTGCCACTTAAGTTTGGCGATTCTGTGTGCTATGTCGGTTACTTTAGTTCTCCTGCGGATCTCCTCATTTCTGATTCGATCACGCAGGGAAACTCCGAGCATAGCACGCTCCATCGCCCTTTGGGTGACCTTGAGCCTTCTTATGAGGCCCATAGTAAGGGACCAAGTCTCAGTTCCGTAGGTCATCTCTGGCAACACACACTGATCGTAGACTTTAGTCTTGAGACACTGCGGTATTTTGGACGAGAAGATATTACGAAGCTTCCCGAACGCTGCCCAGCCGAGTTGGATTCGACGATTGACCTCTTTCTCAAAGTTGGACCTGCCTAACTGGACTGTCTGTCCCAGGTAAACATATTCGTCGACAACTTCGAGTGTAGAGTCTCCAACCTTTAAAGAAGAAGTGGGTGCGACATGGACATTTGATATAATTTTCGTCTTGTCCATGTTCATTTTGAGGCCCACTTGTTGGGAGGCTCTACGGAGGTCTTGGAGCATTGTGCCTAGGTCTTCCAAGGTCTCAGCCATGACTATGATATCGTCAGCGAATCGAAGGTGAGTGATGTACTCGCCGTTGATATTGATGCCGAGTCTTCTCCAGTCCAGGAGCTTGAAAACATCTTCCAGGCCGGCGGTGAACAGTTTCGGAGATATAACGTCTCCCTGTCTCACCCCTCGCTGCAACTGAATAGGTTTTGAGCTTTGATCCTGGAGGCGGACTGACATGGTGGCATTTTCGTACAAACACTTCAGCGCTTCGATATATCGATAGTCAATTTGGCACCGTTGGAGAGACTGTAGCACAGCCCAGGTCTCGATCGAATCGAAGGCTTTCTCATAGTCCACAAACGCCAAGCAGAGTGGCTGATTATACTCCTCAGTCTTCTGTATAATCTGTCGCAGCGTATGTATGTGGTCTATGGTGCTAAAGCCTTTTCGGAAACCGGCTTGTTCGGGAGGCTGGAAGTCGTCGAACCTGCGAGCGAGACGATTCGTAATGACTCTCGAAAACAACTTGTAGACATGGCTCAGAAGCGAGATGGGTCTATAATTCTTCAACAAGGTTTTATCACCTTTTTTGAAGAAGAGTACCACCACACTTCTGTGCCATACCTTAGGCGTTCGTCCCTCTAGTATGACGGAATCAAATAGCTTCTGAAGAGCTTTAAGTATCGGTGTTCCACCAGCTTTTAGAAGCTCAGCCGTGATCCCATCATCACCCGGTGCCTTATTGTTCTTTAGCTGTTTGAGAGCCATTCTAATCTCGTACAGGCTGACGTCCGGGATGTCCTCGGTATAGTGTCGGGTCAATCTGGCTCTTGGGTCTTTGGCCAGATTATTAACAGATTGCCGTACACTCGTGAATAATTGTCCGTAGAACTTCTCGACCTCTTCCAACAGCTCCGGCTTTGACGAAATAATTCTGCCATCCTCCGCCTTCAGCTTATTCAGTTGGCTTTGACCAACAGACAGATCCCTTGCGAAAACCTTTGAGCCTTTGTTGCTCTCAATCGCCTTCTTAATACGAGTCGTATTAAATTGGCGTAGGTCGCGAGTCAAGGACTTGGAGATCTGTCTGTTTAAACGCCGATACTGAGTAGCATCTTCAGAGGACTGCAGAACCAAATTTCGTCTTTGTTCCATGAGTTTGTTGGTGAGGTCCGAAATCTTTTTGGTTCCTTTTGAACGACGGGCTTTGAAGATCTTAGACCCAGTCGTTTGGACAATTTCCACAAATCTGTCATTGTAATCATCCACATTTTCGCAATCTCCCAGGCATTCGAAGCGATTCTGCAACTCGAGCTGAAAGTGCTCAGGGTTCTGGATCTGGATAGGTGCTGAACGGAGCGTAGACTTCATCAGTCGACATCTTTCGAGCTTTGTTCTAAGATTCAATGTGCCTCTTACCATCCGGTGATCGCTTCCTGTTTTTACTGCAATTCAGTAAAAAAAAACGGAGACATCATTGAATATGTACCTCTTCGTCGACAAGATGAAATCAATCTCATTTTTTGTGACACCGTTAGGGTGTAGCCATGTCCACTTACGCTGTTCCGGCTTTCCGAAGAAGGAGTTCATCATAAAAAGGCCCTCCTTCTCCATGAAGCCGGCCAGCAGATGGCCACGTGCATTCCTCTTTCCATATCCAAATTGCCCCACTCTCAGCTCATTGTCGCTTCGTTTGCCCAGTTTCGCGTTAAAGTCCCCCATCACAACGGTATAGTGTGTTCGGGAGCTATGCATGGCTTCAGAGATATCCTCATACATAGTCTCCACCTCGTCGTCGGGGTGTTTCGAGGTCGGTGCGTGTACCTGTATGACAGCGAATACCGTTTGGTGATTCTGAGTATAAGGTACGCTACCCTCGTCGAAACACTCTCGATCTGGACCACGTTGTAGACCAGGGACCTGTGGACGATAAACCCGACACCACCCTGGGACAGTATGTCGCCCTCCCGGAAATAGAGCAGGTTACCGGATTTGAGGATCATGGTGTCCTGCCCCTCTCTCCGGACTTCACACAATCCTACGATATCCCACCGTAACCGGCTCAATTCTTCCTCGAGTTCAGCGAGCTTCTCGTCGGTTCGCAGTGTGAGCGTGTTGTACGTTGCCAGGGCTAAAGGTCGTCGGGGTTGGTAGCCTGGCATCTGCCGGGGATTCTTCGCACCCCTTGCCCCGCCGTTACCATGGCCGCTACCATAGCCAGGAATAGCGGGGCCGCCGGGGACTAGGGGCCGTTTCTTGTGTTTCCTCATCATGGGGGGTTATGCCGTAATCGCCACGCTTGGCAGGCGGGTTGGCGATCGCAGTTTGGTGGCTAGTACGCGGAAAGATGCTGCTGCCCATCCTCCGGTATTTGAATCCCTTAGTCGCCTCTTACGACACCCACGGGAGGAGATGGGGTGGTGCTATTCTAGGGCCACACCACAGGCAATATAACATGACACGCACTAAACAAAAATCCACTTGTCGCCTAGTGGTTAATAGGTTTCAAACTAACTTATCTGCGTACCTATTTCTTCTAATTTTCCTAGATTTTCGTCTAGTAAAATAATCTTTAGCCTTTTTTCCACCACATGGAAGATATAGTTTCAAGTTGCAAGTTCTAATGATAATGATCTGTACTTAAATAAACTTACTCCTATAGATGCTGGAAGTCAAATGGTTCCTCCGCGAGACCTAATCGTTGGCGACTTCAATCATTGCCTTCGCTTAGCAAATCTAAGAATTGTAATTTTTTTATGATTGATATTGTACATAATATACTTATTATGTTATATTATAACAATATTTATGAATTGTGTACCAGCAATTTAATTTTAAATTTTGTATTTCATTGGCCAGTCCAGTTAACTTTTTTGAAGTTAAAATTAATTGAACTGGATAATCTACTCTAGGTACTTTTAAAATTATTCTCTTGTCAATGAGGATGTATAATTATTATTTTTATTAATTATATTGCATACAATGTAGACCTCGTAACTGATCCTCATTAGGCATTGAACGATTTACGATTTTTTTTTAATTATCTTTGCGTCATGTTTAAATCACATAATGTATTTATTTTCTTATTATTTTAATAATTGTTGATATTATTCTTGACATTACCGCACATAACGTAAGATTTCATAAAAAACGAAAAAAATCGCTACCTAACTTTTTTTATCCTGAATACGGGCTTTATTTTTAACTTATTTTAGTAAATATTCGTATAGTTTTATTAATATACACAACAATTACTAAATATATTATTATTACTGTTCCTAGCGTTACTAACCTCGAGCAAAGGTGTTTAATATTTTATGCTTATAGTCGTATTTTTAATTTATTTTATAGCCATCAAAAAAATTATAGTAGATAATTTTGCTAGTTTTTTTTTTAAATTGTGTTTTTTGATTGAAAATAAATTGTTTTATTTATTCTTTGTTTTTGTTTGTAATTTAAATACATGCCTATTTAAAATAATGCAGGCAGGTAAGTATATAATGAATTCATTTCTAACTTCTGTTTGATTTGAAATAAAAACTATGTTTATGCGATTAACTCCCACCACTTCCTAACTCCCGGACACGCAGACAACCTACGTCTACGTACATTAGTCGGCCGATCGAGATAAAATTTGTGCAAGTGGGGGAATGCGAGACCCGAGCTTACCCGCACGTGACTGCGGAGCAACCTATGCCGTCCATGGCGCACGTGGTTTTGTGTCCTGTATGTTCATAATGTACAATTCCTATAATGTTCAGAGGGTGCAAAACGTTCATGTGCCCGAATATTAATATCCCAGAACGTCCAAATCCTGGAATGTCCAAGTTCCGAACGGTCCAAATACCAAAACATCCAAATGCTTGAATGTACATATCCCAAAATGTCCAAATCCCCACGTGTCCAAAACCCAGAATGTCCATGTATATATAGGTAGTTGTTTCGGAGCGAAAGATTTTGGGCTCAGTTCGATATAGTAAGATTTTCTGGAAGTATTAATTCGACAAAAAACTAATTTTTTTTACAGCCCCCATACATTATTTCTTTCACCTGTACAGTATTCCCATACATTATCAACGTCAAGACATATCAAGTCCCGTGACAGAACGCGGAACTAACATCGCTGCCATACTATTTGTTGATTGGTTGCCACCGTGGCAGAGTTGCCAGCATTTTTTTTATGTTATACTTGTGGGAAATATATTAATCTAAGATACCATTCGGGTCACAACATGTAGATACTCTAAGGCCCATATTCTAAAATGTCGCTCAGCTGAATCGCGATTTATCTGAGAAAAAATTGTATAGACAACCTGCCAAACAACCCGCCAAATGTGTACACAATCTTTTCCCAGTGTTTTTTGGTGTCTTTTGAGGATAGCATGCGGTGGTACACATTTATGGTACTTAATAATTTTTCATCAGCAATTAGGATTTGCTGTCGCTATTGTAAGTGACACATATGTAAGTAATCGGATTCTGTATCACTATCACTCTCAGTTGATATGATGTTGCATCTAATTCATCTTTTTTGAAACAATCATGTTCTAGGTGATTCACATGATCACGTTTTAACGTTCTAACGTTGGAAACGCCGGTTCAACTACTATTTTAGTCATATCTGAACAATAAAAGATCTGGTAAAATAAAAAGACGATACTGGCAACATTTTATGTTGCGACAGCCACGTGCGGCCTAGAGACTTATTTCGTAGCGCGTACTCTACACTAGACCCCGATTCCCACGGAGGACAGAATATGATTAAGTAGCCGATTCCGCTATCAACCAGTGTCATACAACTGACATTGCCATTACATTTCAGACTTTCTTCGTATTCAAAGGTATTCAACTCGAAAATTGCCCCCTAAAATCCAACCACACGTCCTGATCGTCCATCTGAATCTCGTGGGGGGCGGACACACGGAAACAAATTTACTGGCGTGGCTAACGTGGCTCTGGTACACTTGACATTGGCGTCTCGCCATTAATAACTGTATAATACATTTACTTGATAATTGATTGATTACTTGATATTGGCGGAGTTGCAGCGATTTGCTGCAGAGGCCATTTTGAATAAGAAAGAAGAAGAACTCGAAAATTAAATTGTAAATAAAAGAGTTTATTACATTTTATCATTCACTCTACAAGATGCCATTTAATTTGAAACTTCATATGGTGTTGATCTTCTTCATGGTGGTCATTTTGAGACTTGGACTTCTGGGATATGGACAACATACAAAACAAAACATACAAAATTCGGGCATATAGACGTTCTGCACCCCCTGTAAATTTTGGGAATTGGACATTATGAACCTAAATCGTTTTTCGAACTATTGAGATACATTTGTTTACTGAAAAATGTAAAAACTCATTATGTTCAAGGGCGCTAAAAGATCAATATCGCTAATTTATAAAAATAAACATTCTTAGAAACTGTTTTTATTTTTAATTTAAAATAAATGAATGTCTTCGGCGACAACGGGAAAATGGGATTGAGTGACTGTTGTCTATCTTCACGGCGTCAATTCCTCCGTATTCCCATCTTGGCTCCCGCGTCACCTATAGCAATTAGGGGACCAGTCGTCGAAGATGCTCCCCGACGTCCCATCGGCCTTCAAGTATAGGCTTAAATATTTTCACTTGGAGCTAGATTCTGATAAGAATGCCTTCCATTATGATCCAGATATGGATCCCTCGGGTGGCACCATCTGAGGCCCACAGGAGCAGAGAGGAACAGAGCCTCGGTTTTATGCATAGCAACCTCGAGATCCGCTCCATAACTTGGACAACCGCGGTCATTCATTCACATTCTGCTCCGAAGAGATGGCATTAAGGGTCGCTTCGTGATGGGCACCACGCGCCGTCACAAGCATGTCATCGCTATGACACGTGATGACAGTACCGTCTGAGCGCATTACAAAGCACCCAGTGGTATCTTATGTTTCACAGAAGTGACCCTAAAACCGATCCCTGCAGAATACTACATGACGTGACACGCTGACCAAGGCCCGTCACTGTTGGGTAGATGACGGTCCTCTATGTCAGATACACCCTGACTATGTGATGAAAGTGGAAAAGCACTTCATGATACACGAGCGCTAGGGAGCAAACCATGGTAAAGTGTTGAACGCGTTGGCGATGTCAAAGGACACCTCTAACATTATCTCGCCCTGGGTAACTGCATCCTTTACCAGAGCATTCATGCGCCTGATGGCATCTACAATGGCGCGCCTATGGCTGAATCCATGCTGGCAATCCACTAGCTCCATCCACGCTCTGGAGAGGTGCTCAATGAGGTGCTTTGTTATAACTCAACACTATCAAGTAACACTTACTTACATACTTACCAAAGGGCTGCATAGGTTAAGATTGCAGAAATTCCCAAAGCATCTGTGCCTGCAGATCACTTACGTCCGTCGGCACAGTCAGTTAAATTGGTTGTTTGGCTAATCACGGCCTGGAAAATTTCAAGTCATTGGTTGGTCAGAGTTATTGGTTTTTGGTTGGCCAATTACTCGATGTGCTAATTTGTTTGTTGTTGTTTAGTTGCAGAAGACAACTTCAGAAGAAGAACAAGACTTCTACGTTCCGGATAATGTGAATCTTCGAGCCGTAGGCAGAAAAGGAAAATAAAATATATTATTTGAAATAATATAATTTTTGATTGCTGATGTTACGATTTATTGACATAGTATAAATTACTACTAGAAATTAAAAAATTTAAGCACTGACTTTGATTGATGGTGATTAGTTGATTAATAAGCAATAGTTTCGTTATACGTACGAGTTGCCATTGTTAAATGCGTCTTAAGTTAAATCTAGTGGTGTGTAAATTCTGATACTATTTTAGTGTGTTTATGTATGTAAAATTATGTTAATTTTGTATTATTTGTGAACTGTATAATTAATAATTAACAATCATCGGAAACTTTTCTTTAATAAAAATCAGAAAAGAAATGTTTTAAATTAAAAATAAGTGTATAAAGATAAATAAAATCTTTTTTGTGTTCTTTTTAAATTTTTCATCAAGAACTTTTAAGACATTTTTGCTGTCAATATTTTAGTACAATATTTTATCACTTTATTATTTACTTATTTTAATTAATATTTTTATTGTTTTCCTACTTTGTTGGTTTTAATATACTTGTCCTATTTAGGAAATAAATGAATCAAACTATTAATAAGGTTTTTATTTAAGTTCTTCTGCATATTATTTACGATACAACCCTTTTAATATAGGTAGGGTAAGGTTGCAATTATTGGACCGGTTCTTTCTTTGGACCAGATGATTATTTGCAAAACTATTTACTTTAAAAGTAAACCGATCCTTGCAATTCAGCGCTTTTGACCCCGCATGTGTCCCCCGCAACTGCCAATGACGTACGAGTCGCGATGTATTAAGGACTAATGCAAAAGTGTTTTTGATGCTCAGCTATTTCTCATATAAGTCCTGAAAATCTCATTACTATTATTAATTTTTTTTTGGTTACAAACTAACATTAATTTATCTAAAAAGATGCTTGAGTATACAGATTTATTCAATTGCTTATGATATTTTTACGCTATGATATTTTCGAAACTAGGGAAAGTTGCTATCAGTGGACCATTGTCAGTTTCTTTATTTGGACTGGTTCAATCATAGCAATATATACAATTACCACTATTAATTTTATATTTATTAAATTATTAACAAATTAAACGTACCTATATTTAATTTGTTTAGCACGTCAACCAAACGGAAGCACTACAAATGGAACGAGGCGAGTATGAAGCTTGCATTGACGGCCTTAAATAACTAGGCTAGCAAACTACTATAATGTACCAAAAGCCAACAAGCCGAAAATCACATGGTGAAGTAAACCATATACAATTTAATAAATCTTTATAGACAAGCGTCTTATTAGATAAATTTATGTAATAACACACTTGTGTATGAAAATGACAGACAGATGAAGTTAGCAGGGAGCAAAAAATTAATAATAATAATGAGATTTCCAGTACTAATATTTAGATTTAGAGTAGCAAAAACACCTTGAGACTGATAGATAATGGTAAAGATTAAAGACTTAAGGTATACCTACAAATAATAAATGCAGCTTAGGTATAATTTAAACATTGTTGGACCATTCATTGGACCGAAAGCTGAACTTCATCAAAGTCCAATCATGGCAACTCTATGGTCCAATGAACGCAACCATGACCAAAGAATGCAACTACTTCGTAATCACTTTTAGTACTATTTTTTTTATGGGTTTATTATTGTTACCTCTTACAAGTATGATTTAAAGTACAAATATAAAACTACATTATAAATAAAGAATTCCTAAAATATGTAAGATATTTTTCAATTTACATCCGTTCAAACTTAAGTGGTCCAATCATCGCAACCTTGCCCTAACTAGGTACTGATACATGTTTATTTACATAATTAGTGTATTGTTTCACTTTTCGTTGCATGAAATTTGGCAAGTAAATCTTCGAACACAAGTAAAGTAAAAGTTTGCAAACCGCAATATCAAAATAATAGATTTAAAGCTTATTCAATTACTCAATTTTAGCCTTCTCTTCTTTATCTTAGCGTTAATCCCAGTCGCATCCGAAGCTTTCATTCACTTCGGACTCTCAGGTCCGCTTTACCAGTCTACTTGTGAATTTGGCTGAACTTCAATATTTTCCGTGTAGAGACTGCCACTGACCTCCACAACCTAATGACGATATTGAAGCATTGCAGTTAGACCAGTTGGTGGACTTTTTAGGACTCCAACTACCCGTAATGACTGCCATTAATGTTTTTATGGCAACCGAGCTAACAAGCTCTAGTTAAACGACGTAGACATCTTTCGCGTTTATTATTTTATCTAGCATAAATAAGTTGCAAACGAGTAATAAAATCAGCCAATAAATTTAATTAGCCAAATTTAGTCGTTAACGAATGTCAAATTCGTCAAATCCTATACATTCGTCATTCTATTCCATCAAACGCCCTAGCGAATTGCCACTTGTCTAGAGGAGCAGTACGGAATACCTTTCTATGCAGTTTAATCATAAAACGATGTTACATTTGTATCAAAGCACGAAATATTATGTTCATTTTCTACGCGAAAAAAGTACTGGCCCACTTAATTTCGATATTTTCGACCCTTGCTTTATTTTCTGGGGGGTGTAATTTCGGCCAAGAATTGCTACGTGATCAGTGTGCGATACACCGTACTCATCTCGAGTGGAACGTCGAAGAGGTGATCGTAAGTAGATTGAAGAAAGCAGCGGAATGTAAAGTAATATTCGTGGCTGATTTACCGCATTGGAAGTTAATTTAGTATAAATTGGTGGGTAGGTACTCGCTGTAACCCAAGAATGGAATTGGAGCGAAGTGTATTCGATTTGCGCTTGGTTATTTGTTAAAATAAGGTCAATACCTTATATACTCTCATATAGGTATATAGGAACGAGTAATCATTTAAATCTATAGAATACTAGCTGTGGCCCGCGGCTCCGCCCGCGTGGATGTCGGTTATCCCGATTCGGACTATAATTTGAGATTTAAACTATCCTATCTCTCAAGTTGGATCGAACTGCACATGGTGTGCGAATTTTATTATAATCGGTTAAGTGGATTAGGAGTCCATTGAGGACAAACATTGTGACACGAGATTTATATATATTAAGATAACAGGGCTCATACTGGTATTTTTTATACAACTTAGGTGGCAGGCAAGCTATCGGCCCACTTGATGGAAAGTGTTTACCGTGGCCTATGGACGTTTGTAACACCAGGGGCGTCACACTCGCGCTGCCGACCCTGAAGAAACCTTCTAATGCCCTTCTTGAAGAACCCCATATTGTAGTCGCTTGGGAAACAGCTACAGGCTCAGAATAAGATATCTAGGTACTTATTTGTTATTTCAAACTGAGTTGCGGAAACCCAAATTTTTTTAGTGTGCTTAGTCAATTATTTGTAAGTTATTAGTAACGACCGTAAGTATTCCAATTGGGTACTTTCCTGTAGTTAAAATAAATTATTTAGCTGGACTTATTAAATTTATAATGGTAAAAGAGTGAAAACAGTTGCGTCGGTTCTTATTTTTTCGTTCTTATTTATTTTTAATCATCCATCCAACGTTTAATAGTATAAGATTTGACTATTAAATATTATGACGTCACAAATATAGTTTTCATACAATTTTCCTTATAAATTACCGTTTTGACGTTTAGAAAAAAGTAACTAATTTGACTGGTCAGTCAAATACCCAATTAGAGTCTGGCCAAAGAAACCGCGTCCTGGGAGTTTTCTTGAAACTTTAATATACCAACATTCATATGCTGTCAAAGGCACGTCAAAGTTTATGTTCAATAAAGGTTCCAACACCGCTCTCACAGTAGCTCCCACCCAACACTGCCCTTAACTAAGACGACTGCTCGCAGTCCCCGCGGCACCAACTAGCAGGCACCCAGCAGTCCACGCGGCGACAGCTAGCAGACGGCCAGCTGTCCACCCGCCGACCGCTCTCGCTTTTCGTGATAGACACAGTTCACGATCGGTTTCCGTTAAAGCAACTCGTATTTTTTACTTTGTCCCGATTCATAACTCGCGAACTAGTAATTATTAATATTGCACTTGAGGATGAAGAGAGAAGCGCAAGAAAAAAGAAACGAAGATTTTGGGTGCATATTTTAATTATATTATTTTTTCGGGTAGGAGCAGAGTCGTGTAAGTGGGCTATGACCTTAATTGTCATTATTTTAATGTGTGATCATTGATACCACATAAAGAATATTTGAATTTACCGCTTTTTCTCAGGTCACGCTTTCGTTAGCCAGACTTTATAGGCACTTACACACGCAATTAATTGTTAGTTTAATTGCGTGCGTTAGTACCTACACTGTTAAAAAGAATATTCTCATTTCGATAATAATGCTCGAGTTCGTACCTGCGACTGCTCAATCGCAAGTCTAATGCTTATGCCATTACTAGGACACCTACCGTATTGTATGTAGGTATCCCTCGGTATTCATACCTACTCGGTTCCCTATTGGATTGTGAAGGCACAAGGGCATCAAAATATAGATTGTTAGAAAATGTTAATTTGAAGCATGAATAAGCAATAGTTTACCATTTGATAGTTTGCGAAGCGACCTTGTGTGTTGAACTTTGTCTGCAGCGATGCACCGACCTCGCCGTTAGACATATTGATTAAACTTTAAATAACACATTCACGGTCACCTTTTTTCGTTGAATAAATCTGAAACAAACTCGACACGTGCAAAATTATAACATATAGGTACTTACTAAAGTACTAAAGTTTCATTATTTTTTATCTCTAATTCCTTAATAAATAAATTGTTTATGGCAAAAACTTTGTCACCTTCTTGGCACAAAACACTCAAACACCATTAAAACATATAAATTTTAAAAGTCGAAGCAACACACGATGTCAAAATTCCAATAAAAATGTGAGCACAAAAATAATTTGCAGTAACCAGACCATTAAAATAGCAGTGATGCAGTTACTACACGAGAAGAAAGCGCTCCTGATGACGGTGAGGGATATCAACATGAGCACGAATTTGAACGTGGACCATTCAGACAATATGGAGGTGAAGGAGAAGAGGTCGTCGGATGCGTCATTACTGGTAATGAACCCTGTGGCGAGCGGCGACAATGTGACTACGGGACTGAACTCCACTCATAAGCTCAAGGAGGAACTGCCAGCGCTTGTGCCATGTTGCGAGGGGAGAGAATTACAGGTAGCTATTTGAAAGATGAGGTTACTTAACTACACAATACTTAAATAGGAACTCTTCACGCACTTTATTTCAGGTACCGGTAAAACGGGTTTATTAGAAATTTAGCGATGAGTATTTCTATTTGCCCCTTAATTTTAAGAATAAATTTACCAATTATTGCTACTAGAAACTTGCAAGTAGATAATTAAGTAAGTACATTTCTTTCCTCTACGCTAAAAAGTCTATAGTTTCTCGTAGCTGAAACTGCAACATTTTTCCAAACATTTTTTTTCTATTCTCTTTAAAACTTCTTACGCCTTTTTATCGTAACGAAACGATGGTAATGTATATGAGAATAACAATTTCTTATTTGTAGTGGTATGCGGGATAGATCCACGTAGGTTGTTCGTCATCCTTTTGAGCGAAGCAATCCCTAAATCAATATGATCACTAGCCGAAGAATTTTCTCATCTTCTTCTTCTTCTTTCGCGGGCTCTTTTTCCGCATGTGGTCCCCCGTAGATGGGCCTTTTTGCGTGATTGTGTGGTTTTTTGTATCCACAGCCCTACTCCAACCATCCAAGCTCCTTCCAGAAAGCGGCCAGGCTGCCGGGTCTGCTGCAGGCCTCTCGGAGTGTGCTTGGTGTTTTCTCATCATTCAGCCATCCAATCTATTGGCTTCTTAACTTGTTATTGAAAGAGATATCAAAACTATCAGGAAGGTAAATCTATTTCCCGTAGCGATAACCCTGACTCTGCTTATTTCGCAAATCAATCGTTTGTCCAGTCTAGTCCAATCTAGTTCAGAAGAATTTTCCCTTGTAAAACGTAAGCTTATAGAATATTTAAGTTACCAAATATATAACATCAGAGTTTGCTTGATTGGTATTAAACACACTACCATTCCAACTATTCAATTGCGATAAAACTGGCCAACTTAAAGCTTGCACTTACACAAAGGTTATAGGCAAAATTTGCATGCGATAGGTAACATTGCACATAGATTTTTACTTTAAAAATTGACCGTTCGAAATCGGTAGATAATGGTTTCCGGCTCGTTAGCTGCACTTTTTAGGACTAAGTATATTCACCCCGCTTACCAATAAAAACCGTTCTAAAGAGGCCCAAAGTCTCTTAAGAAATCAAGACCAATGTGTCGCCATTACACCAATTTCAAATAATAGGCCCAGCGGAATTGCTTTTATTATTAAAGCCGAAAATATAGGACAGCGATCAATTACCGAAACCGCACACTACACAAATATGAGAACAAATTAAATTATACCGGAGAGCGAAATTTTCATTCCAAAATACGAATACCATTTAAATAATTCGAGAATATCTAAAGATAATCTGTCTACATGGTCCCTACACTGGGATCTCAAGCTACTCAAAGGCTTTGAAGGGTACCTAGCCTAGGCTTCAAATTACCCTTGATGAGTAATATGTAATACCTTACTATAGTATCTAGGTACCGTAAACTGAAGTTGTTTTGTAACAACTGGGTAACTTTGGGACAATTTGCTTCTTTTTAGCAGTATGCAAACGAAACAAGCACGAATAACAGGAATAGTATTTCCACTTTTAAGTGTCGGTAATTATGACCGATTTATATTATTGTGACTCTTTCCTTTGTCGCACCATTAATACCTGGAATTCCTTGCCAGCTCACGTGTTTCCGTCTTCCTACAGTCCTGGGTATTAAGCGGGGCGTGAAAAAGCATCTAATGAGGCAGTCAAGCTGAGTGCCACCATTGTTAACATGGCACGTGTATATAATGGTGGCCCTCTTTCCTGAGACTTTGCCTTCAGCTTACCATCAGGCGAGGTATAGTCAAATTAACGTGTCCTATATAAAAAAAATTGTTTATTTTTAAAAATCAATTTAATTTTTTCCAAAGTTACCCAGACTTTGTGGTTACAGACAAAATAACTGTAAAGTTTACAGTAGGTAGGGACTAAAAACCATTATTAAATTCTAGTAACAAAAACAAAATTGTCGCAGATAAATGAGGACCTGGTTCGTAGCGGACTCTCTGCAATCTCCGTAAAACACGACAGCGTGATACAATGTCTGAGCATGTCACGAGCTTGTGAGAGGATGCAAGTACCGCCCGGTCTAGTTAAGGTAAGAAGCACCTCACTCACCGTGATCACTTACTAGGAATAGGTACGGGAAATCCCCACGGATACCCCCCCCCCCCTCCGGAGCCGAGGGGACTACGCGGTCCCCGACAATAACGGCTAGGGTAATTTACCATCGACAGTAAACAAACAGCATATATGACAAAATGCTCGCATGATAACAATAGGCTCGCCCTCTTATGTGGGACCGAAAATCATAGTTAGCGAAATGTAGGTGTTTACACCTCTATTTCTTCGGGGACTTGCAGGTGTGAATATATGTAGGTATGTATGTAACAGGGTATAAGGGCTATTACTACATCTGGGGTCAAGCTAGCTTGTGCACTTGCTGATTGGCAGATGAAGCTCTGAAGCAGTATTTAGTCTTAGGGTTGGGAGATCTGACGACTGTCGTTTCCATGAAAGCCATATAAAACAAACCACAAAAAGAAATAAGTGGACCCTGGATCCCAAAGTGCGAGCGTCTCTTCCTGTTTCCCATACTCCTCGTTAGGTGCGGTTTATACAGAAGAGACAATATGAGTAACACAATATTAACCTAATGTAGCGCATAATAACGTCAATGACGTGACGCGCGCCACTCGATGCGATGGCGCGTCACTTTAGTGGTGGGACGTCGCCTGGAGACGCGGACGCAATTCTCATCCAAGAAAACGACGTTATTTCATACCACATAAGGTTTATATTGTTACTAAAATTGTCCGCCACGTCATACGTCCCCGCTACGTCTCTTCTGAATAAACCGCGCCTTACTTAGCTGAGGTACCTATATGCGGTGTAAATTCTCATCACACTATCAGACCCCCGATTCTGCTAATTTCATGACAACAAAACCACTGTCACACCGCTGACATTGCATAGTCATTTAAATTTAGACTCTATGGCAGTTTTAAAGTTCAAAATAAAAAGAGAAAAAGTTTACAACATTATTTATTCTCTGAACAAGATTGTCATTTAATTTCAGACTTTAACAGTATTGCTCTAAAGTCTAAAGTTAAATAACATTGGTGACAGTGTCTGTTGTACCGCATAGGTTTTGGTATGATAAAACTAATAGCAGAATCAGGGCCCAGCTGTGCAAGTCTCTAAGCATACAGCGTTGAGCGCTGTGATGCGACAGCCTGTATAGAGGCTGTCCAATGACAGACCTAACAATTTAGGACAGGCTGTCGCAGCGCTATGGTCGACTGCTCAGCAGGTTGAGGGAAGGTATCTTAGCAAGCAGTATAAAATTGGTCCCATTATTATATTACAGCATAGAAACTCTTTCCGGAGTCTACACAGGCCCGACCTGAAGCGTGTTCCGTATCTGCGTCGCATGACACCCGACGAACTTGAGACTCTGTTCCGTGGTTATGCTGACTTACCGGGAAGAGGTGTCTTGAAGTCCGGTAAAGTATACACATTACAGATTACCTAAATAGTTGGTGTAAAACTGCCCGTTTGGCGGCAATAGGGTCGCACCGTATTACCGGAAAACATAAATAGTTGGCGAAATGTAGGTAGGTATTAATACATCTCTGCTTACTCTTTTGAGGATTTACTGGCGTGAATTATGTTTGAAATATGTATGTTTCTAACCCCGTTTTTTCTCAATGCAACAATGGAAAACATGGAATATAAATTCAAGAGAAAGAAGGTATCCTTCAAAATATCATTGGTTATGCCCATACCAACCTATCTGGAACGTGGAACAGAACTACATTCTATCATCGCATTACTCGGCATAGGCAGGGAGTTCATACTCACACATTGCGACAGGAAACGGTGCGCAAATTTCCAAGGGGTTTAATAATTCAGGCGCACTAAGGCACCTGCTAAACGGACAAAGCTCTGGCGTAAGCTTTCCTCGCAGGGTAGGAGGTCAGCCATAGACGCCACAGTCGCCCCCGGTAGCCGGGATGCAAGTGATATGTTTTGGACAATAATACTCAAGACGGCGTGAGGATTCTGTCCGTTCGAGTCCGACATTACTGTCCTAGAAAAAATAGGTCTTAGATACGCCAGTTGTAGTCTACCTTTTTTTATTAGTTACCTATATTGGTTATTCTTTGCAGACAATCGAGACGAAATAATGAAAGTTTTGCTACCGCCCGACGAAAATAGTCGCGGAAAAGAACTACTAGTTCAAAATGAAACCTGCAATCAAGAGGGTATGTATTTGAATACTTACCTACGAATTGTAGTGACATATTCAGCGCCATTTATCTAAATCATGCTGAACTACTTGAAAACTACTGTTCGTGGATCACGCATAGAGCAAGTTGAGTACCAAATCATAAATCGAGTACTTGGCATGATCACAAGTAGCTAATATGTCATGCGGAAATCCCCTTCGGATATTACCCCCAGGTGGGGGCGGTTATGTCTGACTTAACCCGACTGTTGGTTTTCAGATAGTTAAGGATCTTTCTCGCACTTATTTCTCCGCACTGTTTGGTCTGTCACTTTTTAATTAGTCTGGCCAGCGAAAGATGGTTCAAGAAAATGGCGGCAAATTTGAATCCCTGAGTATACTCCGACGAAACGGAATTGAGACCTACTATTTATTCTTTTTTTTAAGTTCGCATAAAACCAGCCTACGTGGTACTCATGACTTATGTTTAGTGTAGTCCTTAAAGTAATTAAGAAACGAGAGAAAGAAAGAAGTGTTTAATAATATAAAAATAAACAAAAAAAAAATTTTGGGTTTGTACTTCACAAAACAAACAATTTCTTTTTGAATAATCACTTATTAATCGTACAACATATAAAGTGTTAAAAATAATCCATTTATTTTGCAAATTTCCTATTCGAAAATGATAATGTTTTATGAGTACCTATCAAGACGCATTTGAAGACTATGAAATACTTAGGTACTGACAGGAATATAAAACTGTTGCTTATGGCAACAATTATGCTTATGAAAGTATCGAAAAGATGATTTTGTTCATCTTTAGTTGGCCAGAATCTATCTACATACCGCGTGGTCTCGGTTATGTAGGTACCTACTTATTCCGTTCAATTATATTGTTTATTTTTTACTTTAGCTATTGTAGGGAGGGACTCATCATGATGATCATGAATTAATTCATAGCACTACTAACAAAATCATTTCCTGTTATAGGAAATGGTCCAATATCCCTTCACCCAATTCTAGAGACTCGTTCGGGGGCAGAAGATGTTCCAGCGGGCATGCGGCTACATGGCACCCGTGCGAGGCTCTACACGTCTGTGCTGGCGGGCGCTAAAGCCGGTGACCAATTAGAGTGAGTCATTGGTGTAGTGCATTGTACATCGTTAGATAGCAAATGTCACACAGCATACACAGAGAAATCTATGACACTGAGGTAAAGGCCAGCGCATATTTTCGGCATCAAAAAGGAAAAGGACCCTATCACATCGACCCTAAGGATGTTACACCATGTCAAAGTCTAGCTTTTGACAGTATTGACGGATCCTTTTCCTTGCCGAAAGCGAAAATTTGCGCCAGCCCTAAAAAAGAAATATGCACAGGTAGAACTCCGACAGTATACTTACTGGGCCACTATATTGTGATGACGTCAGATTAGGCTTGTATTGTACCTACACATTTATGAAACCACCACCTCAGTATTTACTTTTTTGAATAAATTCACTGAAAAAGGATCTTTTTCGTACGTAAATTTTCTTTTATTGTGCTCTTAACATAAGTATTAATCTGTATGGTTAAAAATCAGGCTATTGAGGCGTGACTACGTATATTACTATTCTTTAGGTACAGTAGCTAGCATAATCTATCCTTTTCTTTTACATTCATCCTAACCTTTGTACAAAGTGAATGGGCAGAGATAGTCTTACATTATTGTAGGTCTATCTCTGTCCGCATCCAGCGCTTCCTGGCGACCTTGATGACTGACTGTGTGTGGCTGATATGATGATGATCTCTGTCCATTTTACATTCATCATTTACAGAAAGATAATACCTACTTACATGATTTTTCCAGCGGCTCTTCAGCGAATGAAGATTTCGACACTCACGTACTGGACGTTTCAGTGCCAGATGAAGAAGTTCAACTGAACGAAGAATTACAAATCATTCTGCCCCCCAGATACGATGATGTGACCGCAGACTCTTCCAATACTACTACATCAGCTGAATACAGCACAAGCTAACAATTATTGTGTAGAAGATGAAGTATAAAAAATGATATTAATGAAGTTTCACATTGCTAATGGTATGGGCTTCAAAGCACGTCATAAAATGGCGAAAATAATACGTAAAAAGCTTTGCAGGCTGGCTATGTTTATGGATTGGATATGCAGCGACATTGTCAAAAGAAGCTAATTGTAACTAACATATTTCGGAATAAAAGTTTATTACAATATTTATAACATGAATTACTTATTTCTTGCTCATAGTTCGATCGAGAAGTTCTACTAGTTAATCGAAGGACGGTTATTCTCCTTTAGGTCGATAAATTAGATAGCTACTTCTTTTCTAAAAATGAGAACTTTCCTGAAATAACCACTTTCACGAAATGACCACCATTAAATCCAAACATGACCACTTTCCTTAATGATTGTCATTTCAAGAAAGTTCATTTTAGGAAAGTAGTCATTCGACCTACAATATTCCAGAACGATAGGTTCTCGGTCCTAAATTTCGAATTATATCTAGATCTGAGATCTGAGGACAGATTGTACTAGAGTACAAAGCTGACTACGTTCAATTGATGTGTGCAAGTGTGCAAACTACGTTTAAAAGTGAATCGACTCATCTAGAGAAGAGTCGATTCACAATTGAACGTAGTTCTGCGATATGGGCCAAATTAACAGATTTCTCATCCAAAACCGAGTTTCTACTTACTTACCTGTAAATCTGACAAAAATTCTACTTTGCATCTGTTACTTACATAGTGCCGATAAGTGCCATGGGGCATGTAGAACGGAAGGGCCCTTCAGCCGCCTGCAGCATCCATGTGTACCAAAAAGCTATTTGATTGTTCAATATAACTCACCTCCGATTTGCTAATAATTTCCTCACTGTACGTGTATCCCTAAGGACTTTGGACCAAGTTGCAAAACAAACGAGGCGGTGGATTTGAGCCCTTCGGAGCATAATGAGCACCACACTTAAAATGGCCAAAGTACAAAATGTGCAAATTGTAAAATGTGCAAAACGCAAAATGTGCAAATTCTGATGCCATGTTCAAATAAGATTTAAAAAAACCTCCCTTAGGATCATAAATCCTGACTTAGGAACAATCATACGAATAAATTATTAAAAATAATGTAAAATAAAATAAATGATTAAAAAATATAAAACTGCTTGATGAAAAGATCGAAACAAGATCGATAGCAGGCAGTACCCATTTGGTAATCGTAAAGTGAAAGAAAATTAACGGGCACCGCCTGCTATCAATCTCGTTTCGAGTATTTTTGCAGCAGTCGGTTTTTTTTAATTTTTAATCATTTATTTTATTTTACACTTTTTAATTATGATATGACTGACAATCTCCCTATTCCCTTCATTTTGATCCCGCCGGACCACCAGTACCATTAGACTGTACCATTGATGGTACAAATGGTACTGGTTTATCCCATTAGTACTAGGGCAATAAACACAAGCGTGGCACTCGACGTTACTTCTATAAATAATAAATTGATGGTACAAATGGTACCGATTTATCCCATTAGTACCCGCCGGACCACCAGTACCATTAGACTGTACCATTGATGGTACAAATGGTACTGGTTTATCCCATTAGTACTAGGGAAATAAACACAAGCGTGGCACTCAACGTAACTTCTATAAAAAATTAAACATTTTGGTATAATTAGAACTACTTTATTTTAATAAATAGGTACTTCAATGTTATTGTCTTAATTTTTCTAAGAAAAGTGGGACGTCTATATCGCCCACAGTGAGTTGCATTTGCACATGGTGTATGTAACTGTTTCTGCGCAGTACAGATGATTTCCGTTTCTCTTGAATTTTAGGAACTATGGTTCTAAAGTCGGAATCGTTTTTAATCGCTTTAAGGAAAGCAAAAAGAGTTGTAGGCCGTTTTTTAAAACTGCCGTTGTAGTGAGCATTCCAGCCTTCACAAGTATTTGTAGTACGATGTCTATTTCCAAAGCAAGACCATGTATTGCTTTTTGGCATCCAAAACGTTTTAAAATAATTCATGAATATTTTTAGTTTTGGATTATCCAATATTATTTCATTTTGAATATACTTCCACCCTTCATGTATTTTAGATGCGGGCAGCAGTGGCAATGTACTACAGAGTCCCACAATTTTTTTCGAGTTACTATCTGTCAATCCACATTTCTTTGCTTTCCTACGCAACTTCTCACGAAAATGGTAATAACAACCTTGATGATGAATTTCTGGAAATATTTCCTTGATTGCACTTATCGTCGCCTGCTCGAAGTCTGTGACAAAATTACTGGGTGTCCATTCTGGAATTTGTTTCTTAATGTAACTGTAAGTTGTTTTCTTTTTGTCTGTCAAAAGTGCATATAAAACTGGTACAACTTTATTATTATCCTCACTGCTTCCAACGTCACAAAATATTACATAAAGCTGTACAAAGGGCTTGGGGCATTTTTTAAATGTTCCATCACTTAAAAAAGCTTTTCCTGTTTTTATTATATTTCGACCATCTTCAGTACAGAAAATGATGATACGTGTCTTTTCAAATGTTTTTGTAATTATTTTATTTATTTCCGATTTATTTACGTTAGGTAAACAGAATACAGAATGTTCTTTAAACTTGATCACCTGATCCTTACTCTAAAATAAAAAAAATGTATTCATTTAATTGTAAATCCAAAGAAGGAGTAGATAGAATAAAAAAAAATAATTGCTAAGTATGCGCCTTAGCAGATACAGTTAAATAAAAAGATTGGTAATCAAATTAAAAAATATGTTTTTTACCTGGTTGATAGTTATAGTACCATAACATTTTTTTGTTTTGTAATTCATGCATCTCCATAAGCTAATTTGGTTGGTTCGATATGTCACATGATGGTAATACTCGAATCCGTTTTGAAATAAAACTTTACCTCTACCGCGAGCAAGTATAAATATTTCTTCAGACATTTTTCACGAAAAGTAATCATATATGTAGTAACATTAAAATAATCGCACAAAATAAGTGATGAGTGTGATGACACTGACATTGAGGAAAAAACATTATAAATCATTTGCGGCCAGCAAACAATATAAAATAACAATAAGGAGGATGATATGAAACTGTTTTACAATTGTATTAGTGGGATAAATCAGTGCCACTTGTACCATCAAAGATACTGGGTAATGGTACAGGTGGTCCAGCGACATATTTTGGTATCATTTGTACCATCAATGGTACTAGTGGGATACTTCAGTATCATTTGTACCATCAATGGTACTAGTGGGATACTTCAGTATCATTTGTACCATCAATGGTACAGTCTAATGGTACTGGTGGTCCGGCGGGATTTTGATACCTTACTCGATAGGATAGATATTAATAACTTTTCAAGTTATCTTGTTGCCCATTTTGCGTTTTGCCCATTTTACATTTTGCACTTTATCCATTTTGATTGTGCTGCTCATTTCGCTTTTGGCTAATAATTATGCTCCGAAGATGATTTGAGATCGTCCACCGCCGTAGCACCCCGTGTCAAAAGACGACCAAGAAACGTTTAAGCTCTGAGCGTATTAAGCAACTATTGAGCACATTTTGGATTCAAGATAAATGTCCCGGGGATCCAGCTTATTTCACGTCGCAAAAGTTCAACTAATTTTACCTTTCTAGGGTTGTGTAGCGTTCTCTCTATCGTACATCGATCGGACTGACAGATACCTCTATAAAGTAGTTAAAACCATTTGATTTTCAAATATTTATACAATGGCTTTGTTTCGCTGTGCGCAAGGCAAAGCGATATGGAGAAAGCTTTAGGAAACCGAAAGTATGGAACCCGTGCATATCCCTTATTAACGTGCTTAACATGGTAATGCGATTTTGTATTAAATACTTAATCCTGAAAACGATCCATCTGGCCATTAACAATTAAGGGCACGTGCGAACAAAACTATTCATCTATCGCCGACTGATCAGACGTGCTGCAAACCTCAGGTGGGAATGAGAGTTAAAGTTGAATGTTTCGTACAAACTAAGTCCAATGTATGATTTGAGATTGTCATGGTCATTCACATTAATAGTGTAACACTCGCCGGGATATTTCGGTAACTAAGTTCGGGAGCTGGGTTCACAATACAATATGCTACTCGATTTATAATGAAAAGAAAAAGTGAATCGCTCAGGCGGGACTTGTAACCGCGAAAAGTCTCTTACAAAGGAAATGCTCTCACCACTTAGCTACCGAGCCTCGACTGAAGCGTTCCAAATAGGGAATATGCATATTTTATTTTTATATTTTTAAATGATTATTATGTAAAAAAAATAAAAGAAACAGTGCCAGATAGACAACATTTGGTTAAAAAAAAAAAATAGTAGGCTGATATCAGCTTTTCAAACGACCGCCATGTTAGCGCGCTTGTCGTGACGTCATGCACATGACAGCTAACAACTACATGATGTCGTGAATATTTGCAAAAGTGTTTTAGATTGTATAATATTCATATTTTGTATTTTACTTTAATTTAATAACTATACAACAAGACAATTATTCTCAACAAATAGTCACAAGACGACAAACTGATATTTTTTATGATGGGATATGACGTCAAAGTACACTCCGAGTCGGAACACCATTGGTCGGAACTGTGTACCAATAGCGTTACGTTTTAACTCATTTGAACTTCCCTCTCAACTTACGCACTTTTCGGCAATTATTTTCTTAATCAAATCGTAATTAAATTAAAAAATATAAATATGTACGTAAATCGAAAAGAAAAGACCACATATAAAAAAAACTTGGACGGTATTTGAATCACATGCATATTCCCTATTCGCCCATACAACCATATGGGGGCGATTTAATAGTTAACATACGTTAAAATATCATTCAACAATATGCCACATCGTACATAATGCTAATATTGGCACATCTTTACGGCAAGTACACGATTAAAGACAATACACAAAATCGACCGCCAAATCAACGAAGACTTCGTTAAACACTCAGGTTCGGCGGCTAGCAATACGTTTAGTTGGCACACGACCTATGTAGTAACTGAACTTGTTAGTAACATTGTAGGAATAAAACCATGGGTCCAAGGGTGAATTTATATTGAATTTATCTTTCTACAATATTATACATTAGGTTTATTTCTTACCAACGCTTTCCCGCGTGATGAACCCAGAGGTATCATTAATACATAAATTATATAAGTATTTTTACATCTCCGTGCAATATATAGTAGATAAAAATTTAATTGCACTTTAGTTAAATAAAAATTGATTGTCCAAATGTATGTATATCAGTTCTAAATTTGACAATATATTGTCATGTTTCATATTCAACTAATTAAATCGAACATTCTAGAAAATAATCAAACATTATGTTTTATGAAACGTTTATATCACAAAAGTATAGATGAGTTTCAACAGAAAACACGGCTTGCCTCGCTCTTTGCTCGCAACAACACAATTATTTAGTTAACAATCTAAATTTAGGCAAGAAAACAGTATGAACGAATATAAAAAGTGAATTGATGGCTGTTGACCAAGAAATAAGAGCTAAATTCCTATAAACCCACAGTTTAGTGGTATGCTGTGAAATGAGGTGCATGGTGACATTCCAAAGGTAATTATTGTCTAACCTCCCACACAAAGAGCCTTTGAAGCCTTAAGCTATAACACACTATAGTATACTAGTCTAGCTCCGATTAGAAGAAAAAAAATTGCCTCGAGAGGATAAATAGCTGCCCCTCTAGACAAGTGGTCGTCGGTCGGAGTTTGGTAGAATAGAATGACGAATGTATGTGATTTTATCCCATACATTCGTCATTCTATTCCATCATACGTCATTCTATTCCATCATACGCCGGCCAACGAATTTCCAATTGTCTAGGGAGGCTGTAGATTGATTGCCAAGCAGCTGTCCTTGTTTAATTATCTTTTCTTCCTTTTTAACATAGTTGTATGACGCATTGTGAGCTATACTTTATTTCGTTGAACTGAAAATGATTCCAAATTATTTATTTAATAAATGTTCTACATATTTATCTATTATCAATTGATTAAATAACTGCTAGGCATCTAATCAGCCTTGTTAAGCAAATCACCCTTTTGGCAAAAGCCATCACGCAATTTGAAGCTATAAAATTATAAATTGGCTAAGGAATCTCATTTCAAGGTCCATACTAGAGCCGTATTTACAAAATCAGATGGTCCCAGAACTGACAACTGACTACAATGAACGTGACTTTACCGTTATTTTGTTGTTGATTTGAAGTTGTAACTGTATCTACTACATAAATGGTAAGTTAAGGTAGTAAGTACTAGTAGTAAGTATGGGAAAATCGTTATGTGAAAATGTGTGTGTCTGTTTGTCCGTATTTCTCACCTACAGGGGTAGATTTGACCTTGAGAAAGGACATAGGCTATGTTTGGTCGCGATAACCGACATCCACGCGGACGGAGCCGCGGGCAAAAGCTAATTCTCTATAATCAAAATAAGTAAGGCTATATAACTTGAATTCGAATATCTTTTACCAGTGTATTTGAGAAGTATAACATTATGTCAGTTACTCAATAAGAGTGTCAACAATTTTTAAGTTCTCTTTGTTGAAAGATAAACTAAGAAAGACACTACCGTGAGAAGTATCGGATAGGTAGTATGTAAATTTCATTAGTAGATTTTCAAATATTACACCAGCAATGTATAGTTCTGTCGCCAGCAATGTTTACAATTTTATTCCTTTCCTTTAAAAATTCGAACTTCTTAATTACAAATGCAAATTACAAACAAGGTGATCGCTTATTAGTGTATATTTTCCTACATCACCAACAATTTAATTTAAGCAACAAGAAATCTGTTATCTTTCAAAATATCACCATTTTTATATCTGCTTATAACTTAATCCCGATTATAAAGACACCGTATTAAAAAATTAACTCAGAAATCAGATGAAATATTTGCGCTGTTGTGATATATTTAAAGGAAGTCCAAATTTCACTACAGAGGCATTATTCTACTTGACAATGAGTTCTAATCGCGGTCGTAACGTGAGTGGACGGTGGATTTCAGCTAGCATAAAAGATAGAACTGACCAAACGAAATATCTTAATAGCCGACTTATACGAACGCGGTTACGGTTGGTCAAGCTGAATAAGGGCACAGGTTATACAAGCGCTATTCATAGTCAGTATTCAAAACCTTATTTTGTTCAGAGAACATTTTATCCATGAGTTAGCCCTCCGTACCCTATAGCCGTATGATACAAATTGCTGCAACAAATTAAAGTAAAGCCATTGTTCACCGCACCAGCCACTGAATAACATTGAAAGCGGGAAGCAATAATACAACATTCTCGTACACACATAGTGAATTTTTGTCTTATTTTGTCTTGGCGTACAAAAATCAACATACAAACAGGCGACAGTAATAAAAATACTCTTCAATATGTACATACATTGCTTTTAATATGTACATTGTTGTGTGAGGTAGCTCAACTGTTGCTGGAATGGAAAAAGTTTCATCAGCTATTAAATTATATGTCGTTATGAATTGTAATGTCAGAAAATATAAGCGTAACTTAATTAGAACATACATTAAAACAAAAAAACTAATAGAAACGATCAAACTATACGGGCATCAAGCAAAGATTATGGCTATGTATAAAATACGTGCTCATAAAGGTGTGAAGACGATGACTTAATACATAATTTTGGATGACAAAAAATCGTTTATACCCTACGAATATCTAGTACTTGTGACGTTATAAAAGTGAGCTGTCATAAGGCGTGTTTGGCGTGATGTATTTTATAGTCAGCCCTAAACACAGAGCTCTTCACCAATCCTATTTAAAATCGAAACAGTACAAAATATATGATTACAACGGTCTAGCTACTCCACACAAGACCTACGCAGCGTGCACTTATATATCCAAATACTGCGATCATCGATACACAGTCCCAACCACTATAATGCATTAGAAACTTTATCTCTACCTTACTATACAAAGGAGGTAAACATTAAACTAAATAAAAAAAATCATTTTACTTTATGTAATAATCTTTAAATAACATAAAAAAATAATCGAATATCGTTACAACAAAACTTCCTAATTTTTTTTTATTTAAATTTTAAATATGGAATAATTGATTGTGACAAGCGTTCGCTTGCTTGCTAACTAACATAGTGGTCACTGTACAGTCTTGCACCCACTGAGACGTTTATGGTTATTACCATACAGAATCAACACTGGTATTCACAATGACGTTGCTTGTTCCGGCACACGGGCGCTTACTTAAATTAAATGGCATCGACATCCTCACCTGAAAGGAGAAACGGGAAATATTAATGCGCGTCTCTTTATGAAGGTAGATAGTTGGTTAAAATTGTGTAATTATGACAGTTCGTGTTAGGTAGATACAACAGCCAGAGTTGCCACGATCAAAGTAGCTTCAAAATACCTTTCGAATCTATTGTCTCATCATTATCATCATCATCATATCAGCCGCACACAGTCCACTGTTGAACATAGGCCTCTCCTATGGACCTCTAGAACGACCGATCTAAAGCAGTCAGCATCCAGCGCTTCCCGGCGACCTTGATGAGGTCGTCCTTCCATCTGGCCGTTGGGCGTGCTACACTGCGTTTGCCAGTACGCGGTCGCCATTCCAGAACTTTTTTGTTCCATCGACCATCTGTTCTGCGCGCTATGTGTCCCGCCCACTGCCACTTCAACGAGCTAATCCGTTGGACTACGTCGGTTACTTTTGTTCTCCTACGGATATCATAATTTCTGACGCGATCACGTGGGGAAATACCGAGTATAGCCCTCTCCATAGCTCGTTAAGTGACTTTGAGCTCAAAGTCAAACTCAAATTTTGTCCTAGGCAATGAAAAATTAAACGCCTGCCTTGCTCAATTTGAATGGACAACGGGGTTGAAATGTACTATAGACGTGAAGGTTCAATCCTCACTGAAAGAGCATTCCAGCACTGGATTAGCTCGCTGGACTCGACTGGCATGCTATTGGAATAATGTAAACCGGGCATAAAGTTAAATCAAGTTTGTGTGGATGCAACCCTTGTTGTCCCACGGCCGCCATCTTGTACGCTCATCATTATTCATCATTCTCTAAGTCTTTTTCCCAACTCAGTTGGCTTTCTAATCTAACTAAGACGTGGCTGTACTTCGCTAAGCCCAAAAAATGTTAACATTTCAATGGACTACTATTCCTATGCAGAGTCTAATCGTATCAACGGCTTCAGTGAACCAGTAATATGAGTAGTGACACTAGCATCACATGACATACCGTGGCGCGGTGCGGCGGCTGTACGCCGCCTACTCTGCAGCTCATAACTTGTGGTTGCTGGTGAGCCACGTGAGCCCCTCGTACAGTCCGTCGCCCGACGTCGCACACGACGGCTGCACGTACCAGTTGCGGTCGCGAATACGCGTCAAACCTAACTTCTCTTGTATCTCGTGTGGTTTCATCGCTGGAAACAAATGAATAATTCATTTAAAACAATATATAAATAATGTTAATTTAGATTACACATATCCGCGTAGTAACAGAGATAGAATCCGCCCGCATGGATGTCGGTTATCGCTATACAATGGTTAGAGTTATAATTTGTAATTCTAATGTATAAGCTATATTATTGTAAAGTTTCATTAATATCCATTCAGTAGTTTTTACGTGAAAGAGTAACAAACATCCATCCATACTTACAAGTTTCGCGTTTATAATATTAATAGGATATACATCTCATCCGAGGAGGCGATTAACGGAAAAATACGCAGACAATATCACTGCGCGGGATAACTCGAAATAAAACCCTGTACCAACCCGTCTGACCAGCGCAGCGTAAAAAGACAAGCCTATGTTGATCGATTGATAGATTAGATAAGGGTGTGTGTGTAAGAACTTCCACACGGTGCACTTAGGGAGCGGAGATGGCACCGCACTTCTCGTGCAAGCGAAACGCAGCCCCTTACGGCGAATTCCGGCCGAGACGTAAGCGGCCCTGTAGAGGGCTGCTCGTAGGTATTCCACGTGTCTCTCTGAACAGCAGAGGGCACAGTGGAGAGCGGACAAAGGGGCGAACTGGTTCTCCGTTCTGGCCCGGTAATATTTATTTTTCTTTGTGTAAAGAAATAAACTTACGAAGTATATTTATGACGTTCTGTACATAGGTTAGGTAATAATATTTGATAGTAATATCTCATGAATCAATCCATAATGAGCCAAAGTTTTGTCATAAAAGGATTGACCTTTTCCAAGTGAGTAGTGTTACAATAACTGGATGATAAATGTGGGTCAAATAACTACATGTACAAATGCACCATGCATGTGATTTGTCACTAATTATGCATATGGCGATCTTTGACCCCCATGAATGTACAGAGGTCACTGGAGAAATTGTTGTTATAAGATGTAAGATAGAACGTGATAACAACGTTGGTGTTCAAATTTTGGTTATAAAGCGGCGGTAGCTTAGTAGTTAAGGATTCGGCTTTACGATTGAGTGTTCGGAACCTGCCTATTACGCCTCCGACGTAAAACCACTCCTAACACAAGCAATTTTGTGTAGCTGGAGGGAATAGCGAGTGCGTTCGGTTACCTACTAGTACTCTTTAAATAACTTATGTACTCTGCCACATTAGTTTTAATGAAATTTTATAGTGATATATGCTAACATTTGCTATAAATATAGATCTGGTTTCCAATCAAACCCCTGTTTAAAATATTTAAAACTTTTTTGATTTATCAGTTGGCAAAATGCTTGTGTTAATACACCTCTGTCTACCCCTTCAGGGATTTACAGGCGTGAATATATCTAAGTAAATTTATACCGAAACTCAATAAGTTTACAATACATACCGTCGGGCAAATCCTGTTTGTTTGCAAAGATGAGAATGATGGCGTCACGCATCTCCCTGTCGTTGATGATCCTGTGTAGTTCCTGGCGCGCCTCGTCGATACGGTCGCGGTCCGCGCAGTCCACCACGAATATTAAACCTTGGGTTCCTGGAACGGTTTAAAGAGATAGTTAATACTTTATCGTAAGCTCATCTTGGGGGGGTACGGATACAGAAATAATACAAGGATCACCAAGTGCTCGCTAGATGGCAATAGCTCTATTAAATGGGACCGAAAATCATAATTGGCAATACGTGGATGTTAATACATTTCTACCTACCCCTTCAGGCGATTTACATGCGTGAGTAAATGTATGTATGTATGACCAACCCATCTAATCCGAAGAGTGTCGAACGAGGCGACTAACGAAAAAAAAAAATACGGATATGATGTGACTGTACTAACGATGTAATAAAATAACAGTAAGTAAAGAAATTATGGGGGAGTGGCTAGAGAGGCCACACGGGAGCCTCTCGTACCGTCAGACGCAGATGATAACCGGGCACGGTTACTTCGGGCGGTATCTGCATCTGATGGGTATTGAGCCAACGCCCGAGTGCCATCACTGCGACGCGAGCGTGGACTCGGGGCTGCACACGCTCACCGAGTGTCCGGCGTTTGAGACGCCGAGGCGGGAGCTTGTGCAGGCCCTGGGGGTGAGAGTGCTCACGCTCTCCACCCTGCTCGCGGCGATGGTCCGCTGCGCGGATGCGTGGGCGGCCAGCGCCTCTTTCTGCGAGCAGGTCATGCTCGCGAAGGAGACAGCAGAGCGGGCGCGGCGCGGTGAGCGAGAAAGACTCGCTGACATCGCTGCTCGCGCCCGAAGGCGGCTCGGGCGTCGGAGGGCGCTTACAGACCTCCGCCCCCCATGAGCGCGGGCCTGAGGGTGACGGGTGGAGCCACCCGTCACCCTAGCAGAAGCAGGCCACGGCGGCGGCGCGCATCGTAGGACGATGCGCGCCTCCCCACACCGGGGTTGAGTCGGGGACGGCGTGGTCCCCACCTCCCGAGGAGGGCCAGACCGAAAGGGATGGCCCTGGGTCAGCCGGGGTGCGAGGGATATGCCGCAAGGCAACCTCACCTTCGGCCTAGCACCACGACCCACAGACGGCGTGCGGTTTAGTCGGTTCGAGTCCGACATAACCTTCCCCTCCGGCTCCGGAGGGGCGGGTATCCGTGGGGATTTCCCGCACGTAAAAAAAAAAAAAAAAAAAAGAGTAAAGAAATTTTCTTTATTTTTCTCGACTAATCATAAGCACGTCCACCCTCTGGTACCGCCTCATCCTTGAATTTTGGGGCACGTTTAATGAAAATCAACTTTTATACTATAACATAATACCTTTATGAACATTAAGGATGTCTGGCAAAAGGTTACCGCCATGTTAAAGCGTCTGTATATGAGTGACGCGATTTCTAATAATACAGCGAAGGTAATACCTAAAAAGCACACTTTATTTTTTAACCAAAGTATGTACTTAGATATCTCTTATCAAAACTTTAGTACCATTTGTCTATCAAAGCCACTATGACCCAAACTTCATAACGTGCCATCGTCCTTAACTGTGTTGGGAGCATGCGCTGACAAACTTTCAGCTTTTATAAAATAACTAAGTTCTGTTGTTCACGGACTCTCATTCTATCAGAACAATCCATCAACAGGAATAGGGAAACCAAGGAATTAAGATCATTTTGAATACTTTGTTCATCAAGACTGATCTGATGCTGACTGTACACCTGCTAAACAATGTACGAGGTTTTGGCGTCGATCTCAGAATTAGGAAGTACGTTTGTAGTCACAGAGATTTTAGTGGGTCGTACAGACTCACCAAGATCTCCGGAATACATCTGCTGATTGACGCATGAAGCTCTATCTGGTTATCATTTTTTCTCGGGGTTGAGGGATCAGTTGCAGTTGTTTTACATGTCAAGATAAACCACATTATGGAATTAAGGAGTAGATGTGCTGACCCAGGATTCCAAAGCTGATGTTTTGGATACAATTGTGATTTTGACACTCATGATGACAATAATTATCGTGTCCGGTTGTAGGTCATACGTCATAGTTTACGCGTGAACGTTTAGCTATGACGTACTAGCTTCAAACACTATTTTCAAACAAATCTATACAACGAGGTCAAAAGCAACATATTGCAACCGTTATGTAAAGTATAATATAGGTTCATTGCATTATTCAGGATTACTGTAATTCTCCTTGATATTATGTATTACACAACTTCGATTACATGTGTGATAAGAAATACATATAAGTTATATCAATAACAGATTACCTACTTTGAAAACTTATATAATTGGTTAGATATTGTTTTGCAATTACTTACTAATATAAAAATACTAAGCAGAAGTGGGGAAAGAGTAGTTAATACGAGTGCCTCACAGATAAATTTACGTTCCATATAGGTACCAATGGGTGTACGAGGGCCCATCAAGACCTGTAGCGCCAAATTATCCTCAGCTGGTGGACTACATTCTCTGTTAGCCTCGCTAACTAACAGAGAATGTAGTCCACAAAGGCGATATTGTTACACCTTTACATACAAATTTGTACAGTAAGGTGCAACCGTATCTCTGTCGATTGTATTTTGTTATTTTGGCTACTACCACAGAATAGATAATAGTACCGTCTAACCTTCAGGTCTCAAGAGCGGCAAAGCCTCGTCTGTTAATCGATATATGTGTCGTCGCCAACTAGCTTAATCAGCCGTTCTATTAACTGCCTAGGCATTTAACTAAACGGCGCCAATCAATTACCGGCCTGAGTGGTGTTCAGCCATTTAATTAAACGGCTAGGCAAATAGCTTGGATCGATGACGTTTAACCACTTGCCTTGCCATTTAATTAAACAGTTCGAAAATGACTTATTTCTGCATGGTAATAAAAACAATTAACCACCTAACCAATTCTAACCTAACCTAAACCAAGTCGGTTTGCGCAGCTATCACAATTTTTCTGTGTATACGCCTCTATCTACCCCCTCGGGGATTTACAGGTGTAAGTATGTGTATGTATGTATGTAATTTACTTTCTTGTTTCAAGGTAGTGCCCCATCTAACGATTGGCCTAAGCATTAGCCAGCCAGGTTACTAAATGATGGAATAAACGAGATGGCTGAATGTCATTGAGGTCGTTAGTTGAATGGCGCCGTTTAGTTAACTGCCTAGGCAGTTAATTAGACGGCTGATTAAGCTAGTTGGCGGCTTCAATAAAATTTGAGCAAGATTAAGTATCAAACATCATCTTTAAAAATATTTACATTTATAATATTAATAGGATTATATAAGAAATACGCACCTGTATAGTAATGCCTCCAGAGTGGTCGAATTTTGTCCTGCCCCCCAACGTCCCAAACGTTGAATTTGACGTTCTTATACGTAACAGTTTCCACATTGAAACCGACCGTAGGTATCGTTGTGACTGACTGGCCTAATTTTAATTTATATAAAATAGCTGAAAGATTTTCTTTAAGGAAATTACATAAATGCGAGTTTGGTTGCAGTGTTCTGCTACATAATATAAAAGTTATATTAATGAAATAATATTCTAGTATTGTTATACTAAAATCGTTTCACTGTCAAGGTAGCATATGTTTCGGGCCTTTTTAAAGGATTTGATTTGGTCATTGAATTTTTAAAGGTGTAGACGTTTGTTTGTTTACACAGGAGAGACCTAGGAGCTTTGTGCCAGAGGAGAGTTGTGACAACGACATTTTCTCGGTACCTATGACCGTTAGCGAGCTAGTAACAGCGCACGTTTATCCCTTCAGAGACTCTTGTAAATTTTTTAAATTATTATTCCTTACGTAGCTGCATAGGCTATAGTCCTTTTTTTATCCAATTAAGAAGACATACAGACAAAGTATACATATATAAATGCAACATAAACTTATTAGAGTTTTACCATGCATTAGTGTATTCACATGTCATCAGATAAGTAGGTAGGAGGTAGAATGCAAAAATGCGTAAGCGCGTCATCGCCATCGGCGGCCACGCAGATACCGCACCGCCACTGTGCCCCTTTACAGGATGCTCATAGGTATATCACATGTATTTTTTTAAAGGATACTAGTCTTTCCGGCAGCATCGAGACCTAACATCAATATCCTCATCTCCTTATTGCCGAAGATTTTTGACAGCAGCTTCCCCATGGCGCTGAACTCTCCTCAACCGCACAGCTGGAAAGAGAGAGAAACAATAATTGTATAAAGTGTATGGATAAGATTTTCATAGTTCTTAAAAAATATACGCACATCCATAATTTCTGAATACCTGTGTTTTATAAAGGAGGTTGTTCAGATATTTACTTTTAATCCCTTTTCATATGAAAGTAGAGCCATTGACTTAAATTTAAATTGCACGTTGCTGGGTATTTTTTTTTTAGCTTTTTAATAAACTTTAAAATCGAGGAAGGGTTTTTAATTCCTCGATGTCATATTTCAACTATACATATCTGTGAAAAAATGTCCAGCCTCAAAATCAGGTGACAGGATCCGTGAGAACCGTCAGTCTTGTATAAATATTATCAATACGATATCATAAACCGTATGATCAAAGAAAAAATAATAGTAGTGCAATTTCAATAATCAAGAGACAATTGTATTATGATATAGGCTATATTTTTGTAGTTTCATTAAAATCCATTCAGTAGTTTTTACGTGAAAGAGTAACAAACATCCATCCATCCATCGATTTGTCCATCCATACTTACAAACTTTCGCGTTTATAATAATAGCTGTTGCCCCCGGCTACGCCCGCGTGAATTTCGCTTATCGCGTAGTGTTCCAAGCTCTAATTCACCTCTGTACCAAATTTCATCAGGATATTTTAAAAAATTACAAACTTACATCCCCTATCCCCCCCTCCCCTTCAACCCCTTCTATCGCTATAAAAGGGAGCCTATGTTCGTTCCTAAGCTTTATCCATCCCTGTGCCAAGTATCAGCATTTTGAGCGCGTAAATGATTTGTATTCTAATAATTTGTTGCGGCCTGCCCGACCACCAACCGCTAAGTCCGCGCGCTTGCACGATGCACAGCGCCTAGGCTTAGCAATAGAAACAAATAAACTGTCAATTCACTGTATATGCCGGCGGGATTTGTTAACATTAACGATCATTGCTCCGCTCCCTCGAGTAGTAGATAGATAGATAGACAGATAGATAACTCTTTATTGTACACCAACATTAAAGTAGTGTGAGTAGCGTGATGATATATAGTCTATGTGTTATTCTGATGTATAAGCTATAGTATTGTAAAGTTTCATTAAATCCATTTAGTCGTTTTTACTTGAAAGAGTAACAAACATTCATTCAACTATACATTCATCCGTACTCACAAACTTTCGCAAGTAGGTTTAGTAGAAGAAGCGATTGGGTATTTTCCTGTAGTTAAAATAAATAAATTAGCTGAACTTATTAAATTAAGAGTAGAAAAAGGGGAAAAGCAGTTGAGTCGGTTCTTATTTTATGGTTGTTATTAATTTTTAATCATCCATCCAACCTTTAATAGTAAATGATTTGACTATTAAATATTATGACGTCACAATAATTTTTTTCATACAATTTTCCTTATAACTTTCCATTTTGATGTTTAATAAAAAGTAACTAATTTGACCAGTCAGTCAAATACCCAATTGAACGTATGGAGCCGATTGAGCGTAATCTACGTTTTGACTGTTCATGTCCGAGTATCTAATGAATGAGGTATCCTAATGAGGTATCACATCGATCAGAAATAGAGGTTTGTTAACAGTCAATGGCGTAACCACAGCGGAGAATAAAATTTTAACATCAATGATAAAATCTTAAAATCTAATGTGTAACCATATTCTAAGAAATGATAAACATTTATTTGAATTCGACTTAGATTAGACGTTTTAGTGGATAGGCAGGCCAGAGTGTCGCGAGATTTTAGAAAGGACATAAATAAAAAACGGCTAGTCAAAAGCACTATACACCTTGCACGAAAGTTTAATGGTAGTAGAAAAAACCCATGGAGTGTGTTAGGACAAAAGTGGCTGGCGGATTGTTGTCTCTGCTTACCCTACAGGTGAATAAGCGTGAGTACCTACTTCAGTACTATTTTGCAACTTACCACTCCTTGCCCGCTCACGCGTTTCCCTCTTCCTAGAGTCCCGAGTTCATAAAGTGGGGCGTGAAAAAGCATCTGATGAGGACGTCAAGCTGAGTGCCACCATTTTTAACATGGTACGTGTATGTAATGATGACCCTCTTTCCTGAGACTTTGGCTTCAGCTTACCATCAGGCGAAGTAAAGTGAAATTAACGTGTCCTATATAAAAAAAAACCTTCTTTGAGTAGCATTATTAATTGAAAGAAACAAACAACGATATATCACCGAACTCCCTGCCGAGATTTTAGTTTGAATTTGTTTGACCGCAGTTCGGTAACTTCAGAAGTGTTTGTGCTTGTGGGATTAGTGGCAAAGTCGAAACGTATCTACTTATCGACTAACAAAGTAAATTAAGTGCTTTATTTCGTATACAAGGGTTGGCTAAAATTTGGGAATCTCGTTGGTTACTTAATTGGTTTATCCTGCTTTTGGTGGAGAGATAAATTTGGCCACGAATATGGTGATACATTTGAAACAGTTGATTTAAATTTATGTGACATTTGTCAGTCGTATGAACATTGGATTAGTAAGTAAAATAGTCATTAGAATGCTAACAGCTGGTGTGGAAACCGGCGCGGATAGCAAGCTTTCACTGTGTCACCAGCAAAATGACTAATGCTGGATTTCACCAATGAATATAAACGCGTCCCAGAAGAAATTCAGTCACAGTAAAAAAATTAAAACTGAACTTGGTTTAAACGGATTTTTGGTAAAATCCAGGTTAAATCATAAATTAATATTTCTATTTCCGTCAATATGGTTCCGATCAATAACGTTATTCAAAAAGATGAAGATGTTTTTGTTTGTTTGACTGAATTTACCTACTCTCAGAAATGGTATTTTTACAAGTAAAAGCCCTTAAATGTGGGCTTGTTTAGCCAGAATTTAAAAGTTTTTGTTGTTAAGTAAGTTTGCTTGAGGTTAATACGTTTATAACTTCCCCGGGAAAAGTCGATGGATGCGTGCTATTAGACTATATCAATATCAATCTGAGACTGGTTTAATATTTTCAAATCACTGACACAAAATCTGGAATTGATTGGTCACCAATCAATACAGAAATCGAGACGATATTTTCTACAAGGTCCGTATTGATTTAGACAATGTAGGCATCCTACTGTCCTACTGAGCGGTCTGTTGACCTCGTTTCGCCTCTCCGAGAAATGTTTCGACGTGACTTCTGGGTGTTGCCGTCAGCACGTCTCCACGTGGATTTGGCGAATAGATTAGACGAAATTAGGCACAGAAATAGATTATAATCTGTAACAGCACACAGGCTTTTTTTTCAGTAAAAGGTTTATCTGGTTCGTTAATACAGGCGAGCTAGTGAATTCATAACACACAGCTATTAATGAGATTTGGCAAAGAAATTTAAATGAACAAGTCCATACATGATTTAATAGTGGGTCCGTTTAGATACGATATATATGGCTCGTATTCTAGAATGCCACTCAGCTGAATCTCGATTTAGCTGGGAAAAGCGTTAAGCTCTCCAAAGGTAAATTCAGAGATAGTACTGAATTGCATAAGAAGCCTCAATAAGCTTGGCAGAGCCAACAAACTGAGGCTCATCTGGGTCCCCGGCCATGAGGGGATAGAAGGGAATGAGAAAGCAGACCGTCTAGCCATACAAGGATCTGCAAAAAAGGTCCAGAACCGTTTGTTGGACTCCCAGAAGCCACAATAAAGAGGGCTATTTCAGAACAGGCCAAGAATAGACAGCTTAAAGAATGGAAGACCAAACTAGGCCTAACACATTCGAAGGGATTCATAAGTAATGAATTAAGAAGGCTGAGCAATAAAATAATTAATCTCAGCAGGGACAAAATCCGTAAAATAATAGGAGCGTAAACTGGCTACTACTGCACTAAGTACACCTTGAGCAAGATTGGTATCATGAACAACGCAAAATGCAGACACTGCGGGGAGGGCGATGAAACGAATAAACACATACTGTGCGAGTGCCACGCCTTAGGAAGACATCGCATGGATCTTCTCGGGAAGGGCTATCCAAAACCAGAGGATTACAGGCATCTACAATTAAGAGGAATTGCCACCTTAATAGAGAGGGCTTTCCTTCCTCAAACGTAGGGGCTAGGTTTGGTTGACACAAAGGATCCAATAGGGTCAAAGTGTCCGCGATAGCTCCAAAGCACGCGCCCCAATAACATAAGATACATAAGATAGCTGGGAAAAGATTGTATTACACATTGACAAATATGGCAGATTGAGTGTTATTTTAGAATATGGGCCTTAAAAAGACTTACGAACAGATTGCTTTTCAAGATCTTACTTGCTTTTCAAAATGAATTAGTCATTATTCTACTTACGATATTAATTGCTGTTAATATTATACTTAAATGCAAAATTTGAGTGTCTTGACTTCTTCACGATAAAACTGGACTGATTGTTTTTCTCAAAAATATTAATACTTAACCGAAATTTCTAGTATTTACGCCTCCAGCTAAGCTATATTTCTAGTTTTAGGAGTGGATTCATGTCGATAGTGTAATTAAGGCCAGGATTCAAAATAGCGACCTTTCGATTCAAAAACAATAGAGAACAAGTCGCCAACAAATCTAAACCTGGTTGGGTGTACGTATACTACAGTAGTGCGCAGTCAACTTTTAAAAGCGGTCCACCGTCTGTCGTCGGTCAAAGTTTAATGAAATAAGTTCAAGTTAGTTGTGTAGTCCAAAAATATTGGCTTTCGATGCTAATTTAAATTGTTGCAAATTAGGGTCGTAATACGGTGGCGGTAGACGATTTCAATATTTATGTGAGGACAACCTCCATCACGCGGAGTCGAAAATATTAGGAAAAATAGGTACCTAGGTATATCTATATCTGCTCACTCTTTAAGAGATCAACAAGCGTGAGTAGGTGTACCATACATCTGCAAAATGTCTGCCACGTCGGGCACTTGTAAATATTTTGATTCAATTTATTTAAAAAAAGATATACAATGCACTTTTTTAAAATAAAGACGGGTTGCACTCTGGGAGTGCCGGCAGAAGTGAAAACATTTTCTTTTTTTCTTTCTTCGTTATATACATAGAAAAAGCCTACCTATAATATAGCGCTAATCATAGAACCTATCACTTATTTTCTGCTAATTTTCTGTCAGAAGAAATTAATAAATTATGAAAAGAAAAAATAATCACAAAATGTAATAAATTACAGAAAGAAAAAATAATCATAAAAAGTAATAAATTACAAAAAGAAAAAATAATCACAAATAGTTTCAGAAGGCCAGGTGGTTTGAACCCGATACTATCTGAAACTATAAGGACTCACAGTCGAAGTGCTTACCGTTTAAGCTACGACGCTATCTATCGCAACTTGCAAAATAGATAGTCTGTACCTAATCTTGTATGACGTCAGTCGTCGGTTACGGTTTAAAGGTCAACTAATCCTGACGCTTCCTTAACAATTTACACCCATCCAACGCCGCTAAAGAAGTTTTCACTTCAAAAAAACTAGTTTAGTACGAACAAAATCTTTATTCTACCTATCTTTAGGTACAAGCTTCTCAACTTCATATAAATTGGTTATGATGTCAATACTAATTACTCGAGTTTTTTTTTAATACGTTCAAATATCTGTTCGCAAAGCAAGCCATTGTATAGATTAGATTTTCGTCTGGAAATTTTCTAAATTGAAACTCCTTTAATTAAAGCGTTGTAATTGAACGTGTTTTCAACTTAATATTACATTTATGAAGGTATTGCTTACGAATACGCTGTGCCCCGCTAAGAAAACATAAACGCAAAGTCGTAATGTATACATCTATATATATAAATAAAATTGGATTGTCTGTTTGTAATATTGAAATAACCGTTTTTTACTACATGCATATGAATATAATACGTTACATACACCAAAATATTTTTTTTTACAATTTTTGTCTGTTTATCTGTCTGTTTGTTCCGGCTAATATCTGAAATGGCTGGACGGATTTTGATGAGACCTTTATTAGCAGGTAGCTGATATAATAAGGAATGACTTAGGCTACTTTTATTTTAGAAAAATAGTGTTGGCTCAACACTAAGCGATAACCGACATCCACGCGGGCAGAGCCGCGGGCAACAGCTAGTAGCAAATAATATCTTCGATTTTCGAAATACTGAGATGTATTTGTTTGCTGAAAAATTAAAGAACTTTTTATGTTCAAGAGCGCGAATAATGAGGAATATTATAATAGCTTTTGCCCGCGGCTCCGCCCCCGTGGATGTCGTTTATCGCTATAAATATCGGTTATCGTTATAAATTGTAGCCTATGTGTTATTCTGATGTATAAGCTATATTATTGTAAAGTTTCATTTAAATCCATTCTATACTTTTTACCATCCATCACTCCATCCATCCATACTTACAAACTTTCGCGTTTATAATATTATAGTAGGATAATATAAACAATATAAAAGATCAAAATAATAGATCAAAATATCTTATAGATCTTAGATCGCTAATTTACAAAAAAAAAATGCATGTCATCAGCGATAAGATAAGGGGAAGCAGATTTAAGGTGTGGCGTAATTACTCGTAAAAAATAAACGCACCCTTGTCCACATTGTGTACTGAAAAAGGGGGAAAACACTTTAGACAAAATTAACCGCTACCACAGAATAGATAATAGTACTAGCGTACAGAATGGAAGCTCACCCCCTCCCACCGATTTCATTTCCTCTCCCCGCACGTCAAAATCATGGGCGCTTTCATGGGCGCCTAAAACAAAGGGTGTCGCCAGTAAAATGTGTAGGAACGGCACTTCGGGAAGAAGAGTGAAAAGTTCGGCTAGCTTCGATTTTTAAGGCGTCCTCTCTTTCACACATTACTATGGTGAAATTTAACCCTCAAATGCATCTTGCCTTTTTGTATAAATAACTAATGAACTACACATAGTAAAAACATTTGTACTTTTTCCACAGTATTTATTATTGAACCTTTTTCTGTTTCGCCTTAAGGTAACTTCAAAAGTTTACATTGATGTTTTTGAAATGTTTCTAATCTTAAACACTAGAGGTGTTTACGACTAGAAATGTTCATAAACATTGCGAAACTGGTCAGGTTCAAGTGTTCTCAATATGTGTAACAACAAGTTCCACCAAGGGTCATCAATGAACAGTATAAAAAAAAGTAATGAACTGGATACCAGGTTCGCCCAGGAATAAATTCGTGAAAAATCTTATCAATTATAATAATTTTCATATAGTCCGGGTTTTTTAGAAAATAACTCTAAAACTAGCATGTTAAGTGACATTATGGTGGACCGATATTGATTAAAGGTATTTTATTTTTTTAACATTATAAAGATTATAACTCAAAAGCATATGATGCAGATTTAGATTAGTATACATTCTAGGGTTAAAAAATGGGCGGTACCTGGCAATGACGGAATCCATGATGGACGACATTAATTGTAATACATTCAAATGGAAAAAATGCCACACTTCATAGGCGTGAGCTGTCAAAATAATGATTCTTAAATTTTATAAAGTATAGAGCGGTTAAATCCATTTGTTTCTAAAAAATATAAATAGATATCTTTCCGTGAACTTCCGTTTAGTATAAATTATAATTGATACTTAAATAAATTAACACTATTAAATTTAAGTGTGCTCAAATGCCATTTTTATAATTTCCTACTCAATCATAATTCTAAATAAGTATTAGGATGGTTATTACAAAAACCGGGCATAAAATCCGTGTCATTCAGTTGAGGTTCAGAAACCTTGGTACGTAATAAAAACACCTTTTATAAAGAAATGTTCTACCTCATCCTTGGCAATGGAGCATTAATTACTAAGGGATAAATACTAGTAGTTCTGTAAAGAGTTCCAGATCATTTTTTGGCATCTGGAGATCAAATCTGGTATCCTCACTTATATTTCTTTTATACAATACGTATCTTTATTTCAGAGCTCTCTGGATCTCTAGCAATCTGGATTATCAATCCGTTCTTAAAAAAGCCACAACAAACGTCTCCACCTTTTCTCATGTTTTTTTTCCACAACAACACAACAAGGAATCATGTTCGGATATTTTAGCCAAAAATTATCAATATCCGTTCATAAATAACGCGACAGAAAAGGCACCCCTTTTCTCCTCCAATTAAAAAAGCTCTAAGCAAAAATGATGTTTTAACCTGTCAAGTGAGTAAATAATAGACACAATAGGTAAACAATAGACTCGCGGTGCGATCGCACCGCTTGGGATCTTAGACTTTAAATCAAAGAACATGTATGCCATGTTTGGTGACAATCGGTTAAGAAATGTGCCCTATAGACCGAATGGAACTTATAATTAATGAAAAATTTCATGCGGGCGAAACCGTGAGCAACCGCTAGTTTTTATAAACACAATCGGTTTTAATTACTCTATAAACATAGCAAAGTCGTGTTGTAGTATTGTTTTGTTATTTGTGCCAATTCTGTTGATTGACAGGACCAAAATGTATCGCCATATTCTTTTCTTCCGAAGCGAAGAAAAAGATGGAAATACGTTTTAATGTAAAAATCATTAATATAACTTTTTGTAACAACAGGATTGTCGCCTCCGTCGGATGTGACGTAAATCATGACACCAAGGGATAGAGTGAGAAAAATCACGCTATCTCACTCGAAAATTAGCTTAAATTTCAAATAGTGCCATCCATGACATTTCTAATTTTCTCACACATCAACAATGCCGTGCATGTACATGAGCTATGTTTGTAGTAATTACAACGCGATTGTTTCATACATTTTTCCGAGAGCTTCCGAGGTGTGCCGCTACACATGATCGTGTTTATGGCAATAATTTTGGAATTTCTAAATACATTGATGTTTCTTGCAAATAGTTGTGTATAGGTATGAAAATATGCATGTCCTTAAATTAATATTACATTCGAGATTAATTGCTAAGCAATCAAATTTTTAAATCAACAGTTTGTTAGCAATATTTAGGAACAGAGCGAAACACCTACCATCGTAAAAGTCATACCAAATGAAAAGAAAAGGAGGATATTATGTTGATGAAAATTCTTTAATGAAATATCATCTTTCGATATATTTCTATATTAGTGAAAGACGCGATAGGGGACCGATTTTCACCCAGGGAAGTGAGACATGGAAAGGAAAAATGGAATATAAAGGTTATATAAAGACGGTATATTAAAGAAATGTTAAAGTTAAAGTTAAAGAAATGTGGACGCCGCAGACTCGTCTACGCCCGGGACTACCGACCTCCATGATCGGGGCCTGAGGACGGCAGATGGCCGACTCGCCGTCCTTACAGAAGCAGGCCGTGGCGGAGGCGTGTCGTGTGTGTCCTACACACGCTTGCCAACTCACCGACCCCACCAGGCGAGGCCGCGGTGGCGGCCAATGTCCGCCGGCAACCCTGGGGTTATCCTTTCGAGGGCTTACCCGGGGTGCCCGGCAATGGACACTGGGGAAGGACACCGTGTGGTTTTAGTCGGTCCGATTCCGACACGCCCACCCCATCGTCGGCACCGATGGGGTGAAGCCCGTGGGGGCTTCCACACGTTAAAAAAAAAAAAAAAGCATTGACGAATCATTTTCATAAAATTAATTCCTTAGTTCAATGGAATGTTTCTGACCCATAATAGATACAAGTATTAGTAACAGAAGCATAACAAGAGCTTCTTAAAAAATGTTTGCTTGGTCATAGATTTTTAGAGTTTAGCATGAATCATTTAGCATGTCTTCATGATCAACACAATCACATCATAATTAAAGGTACTTACAGACAATAAGCTCTAAATTCCAATTTTAATAGCCCTACTAAAAGTTCACTAATGACTCCAGTTTACAGCAACCTTCTATCAATGTAGTATTATTTAATTATCCTTGATATCGTTATTACAATGGTTTAATGTCCAGTTTGATGGTGAGTCGTGCATGTTATTTTAATGCATTCGCCGTTATCATCAATCAACGTAATGAATCAGGAACGCTGTCGAAAAACGTCCATCATATTCGACACCCTCGGGAGTGACGTCATGGCAGAAAACTGAGCTTGGTAGAATGATTTTCATAGGTGCGCTTTAGTTTCGTAATAAAAGATTTCTCATGGGATCCAGATCAGATACACATGCTATTTGATACACTTTTTTCAACAGGAAATAAAAAAGGTACAATAAGCTTGACGTTGGAACCGCTTTGTCATACCTAACATAAATGACGATATCTTTTTGATCCACGCTTGAATCCATCAAGTAGTATCATCATAAATTGAAATTCTCCTCGTACATCTTATCAGACGGACTCAATCAGACATAAACCCTGCTTGACGTTAATTAGCACTCAGTCGTAATCAGTCATGTATTATAGATATTTATTTCCAATAGATATACAAGAAAATGCTTTAGATAAAGAACAGGTCAGTGATAAATATGAACGTTTGCAAGATACTTTGTTTGTTATTTGTTAGACAATCCCTCAAAGGGTGAGAGAGGCATCATCTGTTGGGATTCACAATATTTTTGTAACTTATGCTTTACAGTTATATCAGGCATACAAATACAACAAGATGTTTATATAACCTTTACTGTAGCAGAAATTTATGATAGCATCAATATATTCATCATGACAGATCCACAGAACGTAACAGCCAGACGAAGATAATAAGCCGGCAAGGTAATCAGCTATTACTTCTACATCCCACATGCAACCCACCTGCAAAGCAGTCAATGATCGCCCTAGATACAAAGTGTGAAAATGAGCTGCCCCTCTAGACAAGTGGCAATTCGCTAGCCGACGTTTGGTGGAATAGAATGACGAATGTATGGGATTTGACGTAAATGACAGTCGTTAGCGCATGTCAAATACGTCAAATCCTATACATTCGTCATTCTATTCCATCAAACGCCTGCTAGCGAATTGCCACTTGTCTAGAGGGGCAGGGTCATTTGCTGTGGAATCTTGGACTACCGTGTTTTAGCTTCTTCATCCTAGCGTTAATTCCAGTCGCATCTAAAGCTTTCAACTTGGAGTCTGGAGTCCGCTTTACCAGTCCAATTACAGATTTGACTGAACTTCGATATTTTTCGTGAAGCGAATGCCATCTGACCTCCACAACCAAAAGGCGATATCGAAGCATAGCAGTTAGAACAGTTGTTGGATATTTGAGAGCTCCAACTACCCGTAACGACTGCCATAGATGTTTGCATGGTAACCGGGACCACGGATTAACGTGTTCTCCGAGGCACAGGCGAGCTGAGTCACTTTGCTGAGGTGTAGGTGATTGAGCTTGAAAAACATTGCAAATGAATAGCACATAGCATAGTTTGGTTGTGTTATATCTGTAATTATTATTATTATAATCAAATACATAATGTTATTTTCAATATCGGAAATACTGTGAAAAAGACCTGAATATCCGGTATTCCGATATTGATAAGAAAAACAAGAGCAAAATTCGTTAAAATAATTATTTCCTTATGTATGGTAGTGTTTACTGATAGCGGTACTTTATGTTATGAACTATTATTAGAATTGCTATCGCCAATCTGATATGGCAGGGGCATTATAATAGAGTGGTTCTATTTCATGTTCTATAGAAATTTATGGATTGAAATCTACGGCAAGCATTATTGAAAGAGGTTAAAAAGCGCAGTAACCGCTTTCCTATCCAAACAGAATAAGGGATACTTATTCTGTTTGGCAAAGAGTTTTAACCACAGTCGTAATAATGAAATCAAATTGGACTATTTAGGACTGGTGCGAACCTACACCAGCTAATATACACACTCTTAAGACGCGCGAGAATCACTGCATTGTAGTGCATCAAGCTGACCCATGGCAGAAATTAACCTATCAAATTGACGATTACGCAATCTTCTTGTGAAAATAGAACGTTGCTGAAAACGGGCACAAGTAGGATAAGATAACCGAACTCACTTATTCGTTGTTAAGATGTGACGTCAGGCGCCTACTTGAGAATCACAGTTGTGGAATCAAATAATATCATACCAAGCGCGAATATCCCTAACATATTTCGGAATTGTAGCAGTGTCTTACATTTAGGTATGTTGCCGCCGTACTATGAAAAGGGAAATCGAACAGAATACATTTGGCATCCCATTTTTTATTGCCAGTTAAACGAATTACTGAGAGTGCGCAGTATCAAGAATAACATAAAAGATTCATTACACACATGTGTATGTCCCTTGCAGACCGTTTACCTACTTAGAAGCGTTAGGCTATAAATACACTTTGGTTTACACAAGCATTCTCGTAAATTTTCTAAGAAAATGTAACAGGTCACATGTTTGTGAGCAAACATAGCGATATACGCCTTTATGAGTCTATGAAGTGATGGGTGAAATGATGTGACCCAAGGGATGGGTAAACGGTAACAGGAAGACGAGGAAACTACGTGATTATTATTATATATATTATTATATTAACTTGATTAGTGTACGATAATAAACAATAATAATGAGGTCACAATATCTAGCAATGAATTAACATACGCTACGAGATACACTGCTTCCAAGAAAGCAAGAGAAAGGCTACATTTGCATATTCGAAGGTCAAGAATAGCTACATCGCGATATTGAAAATTCGCACGGAGATGATCGTAATGTTTTATGTACTATTATTATCCGCACCTGGACGATGAATGCTGTATTTTTGACTGAGGAACTTAGCGAGTGTCTCACTATATTGGAGGATGTGCCTAATTTCACTCATGTAATACAGCCAAGAGAATTTAGTGTCTACTGAAATAGGAGAGTAATAAAACAAATTGGTAAAAATAAAAAACCCGACTTATGATGATGAAAAGATCGAAACAAGTTTGATAAAAGGTGGTAGCCAATAGTTTTCATATGGTTTATGATTTGCAAATGGGTACCGCCTGCTATCAAACCTTGTGTCGGTTTTTTTCTTTTTAATAATGTGTTTTAGTTTATCCTTTTTAGTTATAATATTTAAATATATTTGTTATCGCCTTCTAATTTCCTTATACATTTTGGCCCTTAAAATCTAAACCTATAGCTTTTGTTCACATTTTATGTACTTACCCAAGAACACTCAGGCAAAGAATACCTTTCACTTAAGATATCAATCAATGAAATTCATATATAGTGGTTCAGAAGATAGGTATGAGGTGGCGTGGCGGTAGTGAACGCGGCCGCTACGCAGAAGGCGCGGGTTCGATCTCCGCTCAGTGCAAATATTTGTATGCATTAATATGGGTATTTGCATTGGTCTGGGTGTTTCTATGTATAATATGTATGCATTTACAACAAAAAAAATGTATCTAAGTATGTTTATCCGCATTCTAGATTTCATAACACAAGCTAGTTAAGCTATGCTTACCATGGATCGAGATAGCGTTGTGTGAAATGTTGTGGAATATTTATTTATTTATTATTATTTATTACTAACATACATACATACAAGATACGTGCGAAAAACATAGCCCTCCTTGGCAGTCGGGTAGGTAATTATACAACAAAAAGATGATAGTTTCTGGCGTGTATGATATCGCTGATGCTCCTTAGGAAAGCGTCACAAACGGACGAGTAGGCACCATTCACCAATGACCACTTACCATCAGTAGGTACTTATTCGGTACGAAAAAAATCAGATAAAATACATTGATATTTTGTGTAACTACTTTATTGTATTCATTAAATTGTTAAACCTTTTATACGATTTCTTTTTACATAGCAACTAACTACTCATAAATGAAATATTTCAATCTTGTCGGACATACAAAATTCATGAGATGTGGATGATAAATATATATATAAACAACAACAGAATTAATGTTTGCGCCAGTGTTTCGTAATGTAGTCACGTAAGTATTGTATATATATATATATATATATATATGAATGAACACGGAGTAATGATTCAAATATATCTACATACATACATATGCAGTTACGCGTATTTTCCATTAGGACAGGTAACATATTTTCGAGCCATTGACTATTTTGTCTCCGATCTGTGCAAATCATAGAAGAAAACCCAATCATATTTGTACGACCTGAGACTAGAAACCAGAACCGTAGGCACTGCAAGCAGCCTTCGCTATCGCTATCCTATCAAGTTATAAAATCATAAAAACATTTTCGTTATATCAACTTTTGAAGGACAATGTAATTTTAAACCTGAGTTTTGACTGCCTCTAGGCGCTAAGGCACAGTTTATCGAAGATAAGCTTGATCGATGTCCAATATCCTAATTCTAAAGAGCCATCATCAAGTAACCGAGACGAAAAGTAAGCAAAAAATGTGAGGCAAACTCTCCAAATGACAATGCGCAATTTAGCTTTATCGAATCGATGGAAAAAAGATTAGTCACTCAAACAAATAAAGCACTGGAGTCGATTGACACGAGACCCACCATTGGTATTTGATCGATAAACAGTTTAAAGGTTTAACGGCGTGCTATGCGATCATAAAACTAAAAACGAGGGTCTGCACGCGTTCTGAATACGAGGACCTGAATTGGGTCGCCTCATTGTCTAATAATAACATATCGGTACTCGTGTCTAAATAATTTTGTAGTGGCTCCGTTCGAGTAGACAGCCACTACAGGTTCGAAACTCATTGTTTATTTATCTCCCCTAGGGAGGAGTTCTAGTGGCAGCGGTTGATAACATTTTCTAGAACAGTGTAGAATTGTTAAGCCTTTAGAAGGCTTTAAACAATTTTATCATTGACATTAATTTGTTAGTATTTTCTAAGAAAAGTGCGAGTTCAACCTGCATTGCACGAGGATCCGAGCTCATTTACCTGTTACGTGACCAGTATAACCATGCCCCGATGGGTATGTTACAATATTAAGGGCAAGGGTCAAAGGGGCTGATCACAGACACAAAGGGTTCACATCATTATTTGATCAGTTCTTTTATTGATTTTGTTCTACACGTTGTGGAAAAATATAGTATGTGAAGTCGTCACTATTGAATGTCAGTTTTCAAAAAGATTTCCTCTTCATCAAGATATTCGCAGAATAGTAAGAAATACCTACTAGAGCCACTTGGATACGATTGAAGTGTGCATGGGCAAAGTCGAAGGGCGCTTTGATCACTGGTGGTTCAATAAAATTACTATTCAAATAATATAAAACCATAAACAGTTTGCTCGCTACGTCAGAGTCGCGAATTAAGTCAAACGTGCGAATCATTTAAGACGTTATAACAATTTATTAGAGCTTCACAGACTGATTAACAGGTATTAGTAATACGTCGGACTAGAATTTAAAGCAATTGTAATGCATGTTAGTTCTACATGTATTTTTAATGTGGCAGGATTCCGAAGATCATAATATACGTTCAATTAGTTTTTTTAGTTGAAGTTTAATATACGCAAGTTTAATTAGTTTAAGTTTAATATACGCAAACTCCAAAACCACTCGTAACTAAATGCTGCTACTATAAACATATTGAAACCAAAATGTCCGTAGATCAGACAGGATATTTATATTTCAAATTGTATCTTACTTTCAAACGGTACGATACTGTGTTAGTACACATGTAGGTAAATGATAACGTAACTACATCAGTCAAGTCAATGTTGATGACGTAATCAAGTGAGGAATGAGGAAGACAACTGCAATTAGAAACATTAACAGCTGTTAAAATGTACCTATCTGATTCTGATATTAACTTCGCCTTTGTCACTCAGCCCCTCTAGACAAGTGGCAATTAGCTAGCCGGCGTTTGATGGAATAGAATGACAAATGTATAGGATTTGACGTATTTGACATGCGTTAACGACTGTCATATGTGTCAAATCCCATACATTCGTCATTTTATTCCACCAAACGCCGGCTAGCGAATTGCCACTTGTCTAGAGGGGCAGGTATATGATTGTGTTTGTCTGCATGTCAGCCTAATGGGCGAAAGAGCTTTGGTTTTATGATAAACAATGCTAAGGTATGCCCACATCTTGAGTAGTTGCATTATTCGTAAATATTTTTGATGAGGCTGAAATTGGCAGCCAAACACATATTCGCATTACTAGGACTGAAACAATTTACAGACGTTTACCTATCACCATTTTCATATTACTATACTACTATAAGCCTATGCCTAAATCGATTATTCACATTTTATTAATGAAAAAATAGTGCACAACCAAACTGGCTGCTGAATTTGGCTTCCAATTTCAGCCTAATATATTTTTGTCTTAATTTATATTATCTAATATAATCATCATCCTCAATCTTTTCCCAGCTACGTCTAAATTTAGCACTATAGAGCATGAGTTTTGTTTACTACGACATAATAGGGCTACCTTATGTTGACCCTCGTAAATGTCAGACCTTATTTTAGTTTCAAAATTTATATTTGCGTGTATTCGACATGTCTCATGTGCAGTACGAAATTATTAATTTAGGTACGTTATTTCGTGTATTCTCTAGAATACTCTAATCTCTAATTACGTACAAGAATCTTACATGAATATCGCTATGGTATATTTTTAATTGATTATTTCCATACCAGATATAATTTTTCAGATTTAACTTAAGTAAATCGCAGTAAAGGTGATTTTCCACCAGAGGGGCGAGACGAGACGAGACGAGGCGAGAAGAGAATTGAAATCGCATTGACCCTTTTCCACTAAAAATTGCCATCGCGAGCTCGCGCGTGACCGCCGCGCCCCGCCGCCCGTATGCTTCATATATAAATGTATTTTAGACAGCTCACACACAATGCTCGATATAACTTTGTTCTAGCGTCAATGCCGAAAACTCCGAACAAAAATTAGGCGTCAATATTCTCGTCAATCCACACTGTTTCCACCAAAGATGCACTGGGAAAGGATTGAAAATTTGTTATACAAATTTCAATTCTCTCCTCGCCTCGCCTCGCCTAGCCACTCTGGTGGAAAATCACCTTTATAGTACCTAAAATCTTTCGTCGTTTGCTAAACGATATCGCAATATCGAAGAACGTTGTTCCCTTAAAAATCGTTTAGATAAAACGTTGGAGCCATGAACCCCTCTTACTCACTTCCTGCACTATCACATCGTTCCGAGGTCACCCTTCTATTTCCGTCCGATCAACGCCAGTGCCTTGGGCGTTAACCATTTCCACGTCATTTCCCTCGGAAAGCCAATTGACTGGTATGATGATCTGTACGTTGACTCTTGTTTGAAACCTGATTAGGCGATTATTCATGGTAATGTCGTTATGTTTAAGTTCAATACGATAACACCATACGGTGTGCTAGTATGTCCCACTGATTATATAAAGGTGAATAAATAAATAGTAATCAACGCATTTTCAAAGTACGATGCGATGCAGGTTGGGCCAACAAATAAGACAAATAAAGTGGCGGAATCACTACATAGTAGTACATAATAGTATAAAACAAAGTCGCTTTCTCTGTCCCTATATCCCTTTGTATGCTTAAATCTTGTGTGTAAATGTTTTTTAATAGATAGAATGATTCAAGATGAAGGTTTATATTGTTACGAGCGTGGGGGTCGGTTTAACCTGTCAAGTGAGTAAATAATAGACACAATAGGTAAACAATAGACTCGCGGTGCGATCGCACCGCTTGGGATCTTAGACTTTAAATAGAAAATGCGAGAACAACCGTTGAAGACAGATTTTATTCTGCGTCTGCACATAATACGTAATTTCACCAAGGTTACTGTCTGTTAGTAAGTAACATAATATGTACTTACTGTAAAAATGTACAGTAAGTAATTACACATGTGAAGAATCTCGTCATGGACTCGTTAAGTAAAGAGATTGGCCATCATCAGATTCACAGGTTTTTCTTTATAAGCACATGGTTGGATCAATAGAATCTGTGTGCCTGTGGATACAATTTTAAAAGGCAAAGCATAAATTAGCCTGAATGTCAGTTAATGCTGTGGCCATAATGGGACTCCAAGCCAACCTCAGCTCAGTGCAGATGTACCGTTAATTGACGATTCGGACGTACGATTTCGTTGTCGTATGTTAAACAATTACAATACCTACCAATAAATTTCAAAACAGACATCGGCTCAATTTCAGAAAAGTTATACATTTTTCACTCAAATCATTTTTAGGTTTTGCTAAGGTGCCTTCACCTTGGAAGTTTGTTTTGTGTTTGAAGTTTTTAACGTAAATTTTACAAAAGCCATTTTTGTTACTCCAAGTAAAAAATATAATACTTTCGCTTGTATTTTGTAATGAAGAACAAGAACATTGCCTTAGTACGCCACGGCAATTATTCCTCTGTAATAAACCTGGGAATGGGATGAAATTTCTTCGTAATAACTTGATGATTACCAATTTGGCTTCATTATGATGGAGAAACGAGTGTGTGAAAGGAAGAACCATAGTGTAAAGTAAACTACACAAGATTACTATAGACGGACTATGGTATTTAAATATCTTTACAGAATTCACTTAATGAACAATGAAGTTGTTTGTCAAATTATTAAATGACATTTGAAATTGAAATCAATAACGGGATATTCACACATAATTATTATCTTAAATCTAACAATCTGGGGTTACAATATTTGTTGGTTTGGTTCGAATATAAATTTTTAGAATTATTAATCACCTAGTATAATTTGGAGTTGTATTAAATCCAAGATGCGTAATAAGCAATGTAATTAAAGCAACGAGTTTTCTAATATTCAATTTGTATTCTGTTCACCGTTATATTTGTATACAAGCTATCTACTATTTCAATAAATTTTAAATCCTTTCAACTCACTTCGAATATCAAAACAAATTTCATTTCGGCGTGGATCTAATTGCTCAACCCTGGCGTGGGTCGATGTACCTCCCTCAACCGCCTACGGGTTTTGGATACACGCCAATAACTACCGAATCCTACTCATTCATCTTTGTATATCGTAACTTATAGTACGTCTTATTTTAAAGTTGTCTCAGAATATATTTTGTGGTTTTAGATTTAAGCTTTGATTCACGATATGCTCTTTCTCACTATGATATATCGTTTATGAATTTCGAATATAACGCTACAGTAATTCTATTTCAATCCAGAAGCTTATCCATTCTTTCGTATTCATAATTAAAAACAAAGAGTCAAGATTTTTATTACGATAGGAATGATTTCCAGAAAAACTTGACTATGTAGGTGCAGAATTAGTTTTACAGTAAAAAAACTAAATTATCTGCTTACATAAAAATGAGGAAAACTACTTGATGATAATTGATTCGAAACATTTTATATTAGCAAAGATGATGTCAACATAAATATAATACTATGGAATCATTCAACCAGAGCCAATGCAAAGTACAGTACAGACATACATATAATTAAATTACCTTGTAAGGTCGATCAGTAATAACGACAGTGTGAATCATGTTTTGTCTCAAACGGGTTTGCCTCTGGAAAATAACTCGAATGCTTTTCTCAATCATCTGTTTCAAGGAACTGAGTAATCTTGTAGCCACTAAATGATTAATCCAAAAAAAAGACAACGTATATTATGAAAACGTGAATTGAAACTACAGATCATGAATGAGTATTAGTTTTAACACAACAGTGTTAAATTTATGTTCCAATATCTAATGTCGAATGGCAAAAGTCCAATAATAACGAGATTATATTTTAGCAGAGCCTACCAAAGTATCTCAACCAATGCGTGTCAGAGCCCAGTATTTATCATCATTGAACTAACAGAGCTGCATAACACCGTGCCTAAGTCAATTCGCTAGGGTTTTGACCGCTAAGGTACCATATAGTAAGCATGGCGCCGGCCAGGCGGTTGTTACGTGAAACAACAACGTTAACTTAACTGAATTTATCGAAACAGAATTTTAGAGTTCGTGCCAATTCAATTCTTACAAAAATTTTACTGAACAAAATATGACAGGGCAGAAATGTGGAAAAAGAGTTGGGATATATTTTAATCACGTCAAGCTACGTCAAATAAGTTTTGGAGCAATAGAGTCATTATTGAATGTCATTCGACCCAAATGAGCTTGTCTACTTGTTTTTCCAAACTTTGACTAGAAAAATCCATCAACGCACGTTCTCTGAGGATCACAGAAGATTAGATTATTCAAAAATCAAGCGATTTCTCGTTTTCTTCCAGTTTAAGTTATGAGTGGTGACATCTTGGCAATTTACAAGTATAGTAAGTATAGCCCTTACTCGAAACTCATGTAAACAAACAAGAATAGTGCGAAGGACAAAACGATGATACTATCTACCAATTGTCTTTCTGAAGTTAACTACAGAGGATACTATTAAATTAATGGACCGTAAGCTGAGTTACCTAACCGTAACAACTATCGCAGATGTTCGCTCCGACATAAAACAAAATTCAATATTCGGTATATTAATGTAGTTTAGGTTTCATTACGGTAATAGTCATTCAGCAGCAGTACAATGTAATCGCCAGGTTGGTAAGATCGCCCGAGGCCTCCCATTCCTTCTACTCTATACTCCCCTCTTCCTGATAGAAACACGCGAGGGATTCTGTTGTTGTTGGATTAAGCACTAAGGTTTTCATTAATTCGGTGTTATCAGCAAGACCAATATTGCGCTCTTTATGAAGTATGGCTCAATGCTAAAAATACTGCAATGGCATGGCGCCGAAACGACTACAAACTGTGGGATGTAAATGCATAATTCTCGTTACTGCCAGTTACTAACTCAACATTATTCTCAGAATGATGCACAAAATGTTTCCTGCTTTTGCCGTAGGGCCAACATAATTAACCTAACCGTGATTTGTGACAAGATAAAACCTTTGTATAAAATTGATACTGACCTACAGAAAATGAAAAAGTGGTTTAAAATTTAGTCATCTACAACTTTATTGTAAAATACAGTTGACAGAGGAAAAGGTGTGAGTATACAAACCTGTATATACCTAAAGAGCTGGCAGAGATATATTAACACTCACATTTCACCAACTATGTTGCCAGTTGCATTTACCCACCTAACTTTATCATGGGTTATGTTAACTGTAGAATTGAAAACATTATCTTACTCTTAGTACTTTGGCCAGATGAAGAGATGGAGGCGGTCCTCGCATTTCACCGCGTAGGTAAAGTTAGTCGGGAACTACAGGAAAATATATTAGGTACATATTGCGGTATACCGCCGTTTGCCCGAATTTTATTTGACCGAATATCATTTGCCATAATAGTCAACAGCCATAATATTATATGACGGAATATTCATTTACCCGAATTTTATTTGCCATAATACATATTCACCTGCTAGAAGTTTTGTTTTCCATAAAGTCACTTACCATAACATCATTTGTCATAATTATTGTAAGCCCGAATTATCACATGCCCGAATTCTCAAATGCCCGAACTATCACATGCCCGAATTATCAAATGCCCGAACTATCACATGTCCGAATTATCACATGCCATAACATCATTTGCCATCGACATTGGGTGTGTAACGGTTGTGATATCAGGAGAAACTGGATGCAATCGGTACTCTAGGGCACCCCGACTTGGATAGGCTAGGTTAGAAGGGGATGAGCGAGCGAAGCGAGCGAATAGACCACGCCATACCCTTCGTGGTTTTTTTTTTTTTAACCACCCAGAAGTAGACTGGTTAGGTGCCATTTGAGTTAGGCTAGCAGGTTGTCTATTGTTTACCCGAATTATTATGGCATTTAAATATTATGTCTAGTGAATCATTATAACGTTTAAATATTATGTCTCATAACTATTATGGCAATCAGAAATATGACAAACAATACTTATGGCATTCGTATATTATGGTATCTAAGTTTCGGGCAATCGAAAGTATGTCATATGTCTTTTCGGGCAAACAAAACATTCGGGCAAATGAAATTCAGGCAAATGAATTTCGGGAATATGATGATTATGGCATATAATTTTCGAGTAAACAATAGACAACCACATATTGCCTCATTCCATATTTAAATGAAGAAAGCTTTAAATCCCTCGAAAGTACAAATTATTAAAGACACGTAACTCGGCCTCTATACGAACTCGAAGAACTTGTCTACTAACATGATTCCTTAGTAGGTTAGTGAAAAAAAAAGTGCGCAGAAGCCACGACCGCCGCTGCGGCCTGTTCGATAACGGTATATTATCCGTCTAGTTGGATGAACGCGGTAATGTCAAAAGAATGAATAAATATCTTAATTTTTGGCATCAAAATGCTTAATGTTGGACTGAAAAACATAATACATTTGCATAGGCAAGATATGTTGTTACCAAAAAACCAAAAAATAATTCAAAAAGTGAAAAAAAAAACATCGTTACTTCATTGGCCCGTTCACGATAGTTAATTTCATCGTTATTAGGAATTCACAATCAGGTATAAGAGAGCGCAATTGGCAGTGCACCTAAACTGGCCTATTTTAAATTCCAGAGGTCGCATCCTCTCCAAAAAAGTTCTTTTTTAAGCAGAGATATTAAGCTCACATCTTTTATGTTTGAACACGTTAACTATCCCTTATTACAACTCTTAACTACTTTCATCTTATTTATTCTTGACACCATGAGCGTTATCTAGTATCTTATAGTGGTCGAGCCATGCCATTTTTAGTCTTTCGCGTTTCAAGTCCTAATTGTTCAAAGGAATGAATGCGACCCAGATATGTTTACAACAAAAATGGGCTGGTTCGACTGGGGCAAAACCCTCACTCTCACTTTAGTTTCACGTAGTAAATGCTTTCTTAAGTCTTCCCACTCGCCCTTCCCTTTTATATTTCCTGCTCGTCCCATCTGCAGTTCGTGAATACTTATATAACAGTACATCTCTATACTATAAAAATGCTTTTGAACTGAATTGATTGAAGCAATTAAATTATCTGTTATTGGAAAAGTCAACTCACATCTAAAATAGGATAGCAAAAACGCATTCGCAGACAAAAATAGACCAAAGCGGCAATCACCGACAGATGTTTCGTTTAGCTTTGAAAATTTTCAATGCATTTTGTGAAAAGACCAGACTTTGCACAAACAGTGGCATTGGATTCATCGAATCATGGCCAAGAACAATAGCGCATATAATCTATAATAAAATATAGGACACCCTTTGGATAATCGTTAAAGGTGTCATTGATTAAAATTGACTTTAAGCCTTTTAAGCTTTTAAAGTTTAAGCTTATATAAATTAATAAACTAACTTTTTAGTACTGGTTATCTATAGAATTTGATTTCGCTAAACCACATGCTAAATTTAATTATGAGGATTTCCGACAACTGTAAAGTGAATTCAACGTATCTACAATTGAACGCGATAATCTCGGGATCAGGCACTAGGAACTAGTTAATAAAAACTTATTATCATCACGCTATATAGGTATCAAATCGATATATTATCACGATACGACCCATAGAAGTGAAACAATAACTACATGCAATTATAGAATGCAGCTAGTTAATTGTAATGATTTCACATTATGCCTCTAAGTAGGCACAGTCGACAAAGGAGTACGGTAAAAAAATCTCCAATTTATATATCACGCCAAATATTTATAAGAAAGACATCTGAAATTTTCTCGTAAGCTTAAAACCCTTCCAAGACAAAGTTCCAGTGCATGATCGCAGAATTCTAATATCCATTCCAAGCAGCACAAAAACAGAACATTTTTTGTGCTGCTTGGAATGGATATTCGATATATTATTATTCAGCATCATGATGTTCACATGCATCTTGAGCTCGGAACGTTTTCGCATCAATTAGTATTCGCAATTCCGCATATTAAAACTTATATGTGTCAATCGGTCGTAATATGTCTTCTAATAAAAACAACAATAAGTTATAATAAGTTGCCTTGTTTCCAGCATTCAATGACCGAATGGTGTGAGAAAGAATATCAGTTAAACACAAATACGTAAAATATTATTACCAATACAATAATACGAATAGAAATAGTGATGAACATTTCGTAGATCTCTTACCAAAGCAAAAGTGTAATCGTTTCTGAAGTTATCAATGTATCACTAGCGAGAGGAAACTCCAACATAAAATATTTTACAGCTATCGTATTTTACAACTCCTCAAGCGGAAAGCGGTGCAATAAGTTGTTATGCCTAGTTTGCTGCACGAGCCCGACACAAATCTTTCATAAAATTAAGCTCTTTCGACAACTCTCGACTAGTTTAGTATACTTAGCACATGTATGGAGACATGCTATCTATTTTGAGATGACGCATATAGCTACTAAATTGGTAATTTCTGCTTTGTTCAGTATACTAATGAACAATAATAGGTCAGTAATATAATCTATATCTATATCATCATCAATAATAGACTATTTGTATATTACTCCTCGTTCGAATATTCATTCAGTCATTATAATTACAGCTCCTGTAGACAAGTGGCAATTCGTTGACCGGTGGCGTATGGTGAAATAGAATGACGAATGTATGGGATTTTACATATATGACAGTCGTCAACGCATGTCATAAATGTCAAATCCTATAGGTACATTCGTCATTAAATTCTACCAAACACCGGGCAACGAATTGCCACTTCTGTACAGGGGCTCGTAGGCTCTTATAGGCTCTTATACGCTTTTCCCTGTTGAATTACAAAACTGGCTATTATATGAAAATATTACGCATTGTACCTACTTGGCGCATAAAAGTTCGACATTATGACTTAGATGTGTACTGTGATAAATGGACTGAATTCTCGAGCGTAAGATATTCAGACAGATGATTAATCAACTAAATTTCAAGAAAGCCTATAAAATGACACATTTTTTTTACCAAGAATACATGCGTGAATTCGTTTTTGCCAATATCCAGCTCAAAACATTAAGAAGACAATCATTTCAGCTAGTCAACAGGGAGGAGACTATCCTATTTTACGTCGGCGTGTCTACGTATTTTACGTCAAGGCGCGTTCGATTTAAATTGGCTTCGTCGGCGGCTATATCAAGGTTTCAGAGCAATAACTCCTAACTATTTTTAATTTAAAAAAAACAACGATTTAATAGTACATTCATGGTTGCGTTTCTTAACTTTAGATTACACTAATTAACTTTTTAGTGAGTCACATTAGTAGAGATATAGTTGACCCGTTAAACTAAACAATTATATTAAACTAACTTTGGTCCGCGGCTCCACCCGCGTGGATGTCGGTTATCGCTATAATATTGGTTATCGTCATAAATTGTAGCCTATGTGTTATTCTGATGTATAAGCTATATTATTGTAAAGTTTCATTAAAATCTATTCAGTAGTTTTTACGTGAAAGAGTACCAAACATCCATTGATACTTACAAACTTTCGCGTTTATAATATTAGTAGAAAGTGGATTTAGGTTGATAACATATCTGAAGGGATAACACTCTGCACTCTCCATTGAATGTCCGACGCCTTTACTAATAAATATTCAAAACATAAAAGGCCACCCTCATATTTTAGCATTACTCCTCAGAATATCTTATGCATTTAAATTGTACTCTAAATTCTTCTAAGACGATTCTTAGTGAAGCTAATTCTGTTATAAGTTAACATAAAGTTAACTAGGGTGACGACAACGATGCCTAAAAGAGAGGGAACATCAGAGAAAACGTTTTACGAGCAACATCGTTACGACTGCGACTGTGGCTGGGGCTGAGGGAAACTTCTCGGTAACTGCTAAGGAGTTAATTGGTGAATGACGGGTGTCTATTCTAACTAAATGTTGAGGGGATGAAGTTGGCAACATAGTTTTGTTTTGATTATAGTACAACAATCTGTAAGTCGTTCATGAATTTAATATAATTAAAAGATTATAACGGAAAAGGATACTGCCATGAGGAATAAAAATCTAAATCATTTATGTTGCCGGTCTTCGACCAAAGTAAATGGTGATTAACTTTGGTCGAAATTGCCCGAAGAGATAGAGAATATACCTACACTATCACAATTTGCATTTTGATGCAAAATGTCTAGCTAGCACGTTAGGCGCTTTAGGTCTATTGAAAAAAGTGTTTCGTTTCTTTATTCATATCACTAATTATAATAAATTTGAATTTTAAATACTAACGTGTCTTACAATTGCATAATATATTCAGTACAATCTACTTTTTATGCATAAATAAAAGAGTACATACAGCAAAATTTAGTGTAACTGGGTATAGATTGTTTTGAAGTGTAGATTTCTAGTATTTAGCACAAGTCTTAGTAGTTTATGAATGCTACTATATTTTAATTTTGTACCTATTTTGTTTAATTTAGTAGAAAAAATACTAGCCACCCACCCCGGCTTCGCTCGGATGTCTTTCGTACGGAACCCTAAACGTTTTGAAAATCCAATATAGCCACTTTTACTCTGAATATAACTTTCTGATGGTGAAAGATTTATTTAAATCAGCGCAGTAGTTTCTAAGCCTATTCATCACAAACGAACTGACAAATCTTTCCTCTCTATAATATTAGTTTAGATTAAATATCAATTACGAAATAAGTTTTATAAACTAAATTAACCCTTGGTGATCTTTTATTACGCCAAACACGTTGAAGCCGTGTCATGTAATGATATATTGTCTGGAGCAAGTTCAGAAGTTATCGCCTGTGCCAGACGACAGCTAATATGAAAAAGAATGACGAACATTAACCAGTCAGGTTAGAACAGCGATAGAATTGATATAAAACGAAGAACAAATTGATAAGTTTATAGGTATTTTAAAATCGTTTTAGTGAGTTTGAAATTATAGAAAAAATTGAAACGATATTTTTTGGTAAATTTATAGATATATAGTTAAGATCCGAGATATCCAGTTTAGACACAGTTTTCGACTGTCCAGAATAACTTTTTTTTTGTGAATAAACTGTATCATATTGTATTGGACAGATCCGCCACGAACACGCCATAACTGTTCATAGTAACACAAACTAAATATTGCATTGAAATATATGATTTCACAAAAAAATTACACAGCTAAGTTCCATATATTTCCAATGTGAAGACCTGTACGAATACAATTAATAATAGTAAAGATAACTTCACAATATGAAAATCGGAGTCAATCCCTTATACCTTCGTTTTCATCTTTCTAATGGCACGCAATATCGTAATACCAAGCCCTCCAGTTATAGTTGACGCCGAATAAGCAGTATTCAGACTATTTCAGACAACTGCTTTTTATTGCCCTCGCTATTATGTGCCCCTAAAACAAGCACCCCGTTGGTTCCATCGATCCACACAATTTATGGAGAAACAAGGGCGGATTGCATACCTACAGCAAGCACACAGATCAGTAAATCAGAAAGTAATACATAGTATCTAACACATTTTGGATGTTATTTTAAGACAGATATAAAAGTTTGTACGCCAAGTATTTTGTTTAAGCTTTTTTTGATTTACCTAATTTTAGGTAGATTCATAATTAAGTTACAAAAATATATCGATGGATATAGAGCTTTCTTTACAATAAGTCCCTAAGGATATTCAACAGAGTTCGCTCAGGAATATCATTAATAACTAACTAATTTGAACTATTGGACCTTTAAAATAAAATAACCTTCCTCTAATTTACGTAACACGCCTTAAAATCTGTCCTGAAAACATACATGGAATGCTAGAATTGTATTTTAGCTGTAATAAAATAAACTTGTGTAAAAAGGAATCGACTAATATAGGCTTTCAATGTCATATTTATTTTAATTTACGTATTAAAAAAGTAAACAGAAGTTCGTTGAAACATTATAAAATATGTGAATATGGGACCGAAGTGAAGCAATTGAAATCGATAGTCAGTCAGAAATTCAAACGTCACGTTATACTTTCTTGTCATCGCATATAACACGGGTAACTAATGGTGACTATGAAATTCAATTCAGACAAACGGATGTCTTTATTCAATTCAAAGTTAAGTTTGTCAATAATTTCTAGCATGTGTCACGGTTATACAGCCGAATTTAACCTAACTGTACCTACCTACGTATCACAAAACAGAATACTTGCACGAAACTTCGTTCAACCGAAACTTTAGTCACCGATTCCGCTACATGCAGTTTAGAAACCAGAAGGACTCGACGGTTTTTTAATGAACAGGGATAGCATTACCATTATTGTATATGCCGAATAGTTGTTGCCCTTGGCTTCGCCCGCGTGTTGTCGGTTATCAGCGATCAAACATAACCTCTTTTCTCAAGGTCTAATCCATCTCTGTACCTCATCCTCCTCACCTCATCAATATCAGTTCAGCGGTTTAAGCTTGAAAGCGTGACAGACAAAGAGTTACTGGAGTTACTTTCGCATTTATAATATTAGTATGAATACTAACAATACATGATTCTATTTCACCTAGGTAGGTACTATTACAAAAATGTCGAGCAGAACTTTATTGACATTTGGGTAATGCCATACATTAATTAAAAACCATTTATGCTACTTTAAGTTCTTTATTGTGAGTTTCTACTAGGCTATAATTTCATTTCAAAATAAAGCCTAGAAACATTATACATTTGCAGCAACATAAATAACCATGATAACATTCAATGTTCCACTTCAAGTGCTTCTAGACGGAAGATTTAAACCCATTTCCTAGCTACTGCACTTCGTGATAGCGTTCACGAAGGCTCCATTACTGTACCTACTCCACTTAGTTCTGCCTATAAGCGACTCAAGATTGTGTATTATACTTGCGCCCTGGGACCCAGCTTGGCCCAGGTATAGATGAGTAAAAATAACTCGATAGCAGCGCTATCTACCGACGCGAAAAAATAATTTAAACCAAATGAAGCGGGTTGTTTATCAAATCAATATTTGAGGTGATTGGTGCAAGACGTTTTAAAGAGTATTCTAACCAAGTTACCAAGTCGTAGATACAATTTAACCACCTGTAACATAGCATTTATAATCACATTACTCGGATCACACATCCAAAAGGGAAGCTAGTGGTAATCGTGATACTCGACCCTTCGTCTCTGTACTGTAGGCGTTGTAGGTATAGTCAATAGATAGTATCCCACCTTTACATATAAAGTTGTATGTAAAGGTGGGATACCAAAAACCGCTACCAAAAACCGCTACCATGCCCGCATATAACAGGGCTATCACGTACGAAGTTTGTAAACTACCTAAATACGTTAATGACCATTATTTACATATACCGTCTGTATAGGGAATCGTACGAGCAATTTCGCAATATGTTGCTGATATGGTTGAAATGTTTTAACCGTCGTAGATGACTTTAAAATTGGAAACCTCTAAGAATGTTACGCCAAGGAGCATTCTCATAGAGCGGAAGAAGAACCGTTTGCTTTTTGAGATAACACAACTCACTCTTTTATGTCAAGCAAACAGTAGTAATAAACATGTTTAACGTTAAACATAACTGCAGCGAACATTCCGATACTTTAATATTCAAGTGATTCACCAAACTTGTTCGGGATCAAATACAAGAAAATAAAGTAACAAGATGTTTTAAGGCGACGGCCAATAACAATGAGGTAAACAAGAACATAAATGTTCCCCTATGTCCACGGTTAACGTTTGGGACCTCGTCCGAAACTCGACGTACCGTAAAGTAATTTATGGAGGGTTTTGCTTTTCAGTGCCTTGCTCGTGGTACCCTTTATAATACTACTACTTACTGCTCATATATTTCTTACTGTCAAAGAATTTGTATTTTTTTTATATAGGACACGTTAATTTGACTTTACCTCGCCTGATGGTGAGCTGAAGGCAAAGTCTCAGGAAAGAGGGCCACCATTATATACACGTGCCATTTTAACAATGGTGGCACTCATCTTGACGGCCTCATCAGATGCTTTTTCACGCCCCGCTTAAAGGACCCGGGATTGTAGGAAGAGGGAAACACGTGAGCTGGCAAGGAATTCCAGGTCTTAATGGTGCGACAAAGGAAAGAGTCACCGAACCGCTTGGTCCTTGAAGGAATGTTCTGCACCGTATGCGGGTGACATCTAAATCCTAAAGGAGAGGGTGGGACTAATTAAAATAGCTCATCAGAACATTCACCATGGTAGAGACGGTAAAATACTGCCAAGGAAGCAACATCTCTACGCATCTGCAGAGGCTCGAGGGCACTCGTGACCTCAGGATTTCCGATAATGCGGACCGCACGTCGCTGCAACCTTGTGAGAGCATCACTAATAAGTACTTTGCGGATCCATCCCAGAGATGCGAGCAGTATTCCACGCAGGAACGAATTTGTATTTTATATAGAAGACACCGTTGCTCCGGCGTGAAAAACCGTCTCACTCGGTTCAGGACTCCGAGTTTACGCGAGGCTGTTATGATGATACTCTCGATGTAGTTTTTGTTATTCAGTTTGCAGCGAACATCCATACCGAGGAGGTTGTCCTGCAGAGTGGGAAGGGGAAGGAAAGAAGATACCTTTGCTATAAACGCACATGCCTGTGTCTTCTTGGCATTGAACTCGATCAAGTTCTCAGAGCCCCATTGGGAAATGTGGTTCAGGATCCGGTCAAGCTCAGTGACATGGACATATGGAGAATTATTTATCAGAGAAATATTTGAAGCTGATACCTGTGGCACCGCCTACTTGGAATACTGATCGCAACTTATTCCAGGGATAAAAGTAGCATATGTAGGTAGATAGAATAGAATAGAATAGAATAGATAGATAGATAGACAACTCTTTATTGTACACCAACATTAGATTAGGTACAAGAGATAATAGTATGTACTAATAACGGTTGTACTCTACCTGTGTAAATATCCATACTAATATTGCGAGTGAGCGTGCGTGCGAGTGAGCGTCCGTGCGTGCTTGTGTGTGCACGAACACACACACATGATGTGTGTGTGTGTGTGTGTGTGTGTGTGTGTGTGTGTGTGTTCGTCCGTCTCCCACGCCTAACCGCGATTGGTCGCAATAACCGACATTCGCGCAGGCGGAGCTGCAGGCAAAAGCTAGTTATAACATACATATACTTGCGCCTGTAAATCCCAAAGGGGTAGGCAGAGGTGTATTAACACCAACATTTCGACAACTATCATGTTCGGGCCCAGGCGCGCCTTTTGCCGTCTAGAGGGCACCTAGTCATGGGCTGTATGTTTACAGTCGGATGGAGATCAGCCCTATCCCTATCCCTTACCTTCTACGACACCCACAGGAAGACATGGGGTGGCCCATTCTACTCCACCGGGTACCAACATGCCCAATACTTAAATATTTTAAGTCAAGTCCATAGTCCGTTTTGGAGTGATTGTACAGCAAAATAAACTTCTTCGCAAGTTAGGATGTCACATAATAAATATATCACATAGTTGCCTCACCTAAGTACAGAAAACTTGCTCTACTCAGCTATAAAATATATTAAAATAATAATAATCGACAAATGTGATGTGAATCCCTCAATTAAATTCCAATAGCAGAATGATACGCGATGACTCAGTCATTAATCACCTTTGCCAGATAATCTCGAGGTCACTTCCCAGTTTAACCTATTGTAACATATGACAAGGAAAAAGTAATTGACCTCCATGACCTAGCTCTTCACACGGTATATAAGATTGAATGACTTGTTGTAAGTACCTATTCCGTAAGTAATAAAATAGTTATATGTTACTTTTAATATTATTATCTCCGACGTCTAGTAAAGTTTATAGAAGAAACTGACAATGGTTGATTGACATCAACTCAACCTTGGGCAACAAGAAACCGACTAGACCAATATTTTTAGAATAAGACCAGCAGGTTTAGCAAAATTTTACCGGAATCACGTACCTTAACTATTTGATATTCTTTGCCTTGATTTTCTATGCTTGAATAGTTTGTTAAACGTAACTTCATAAAGGTTTGAATTTATATCTAGATTTGCCTTTTCGCTGAAAATTAATAACGATACGGCTTTCGAGTTCGCAAAGTCGGCTATGTAGTCACGAAATGTAAGTAAGAAAAAATACCGCGTGTATATTTTTAATACTATTTTTATTTTGTATTTTTATGCGTGCCGCAGAGCGACTAATGGAATTGGGGCTGACTATAAATAACCAATGGTACCTTTTTAAATTGCTGCTGAAATAAAATAGCCAGCTCTTTATCGTTTGTATATTGAGTACCTTACCCACCTCAAAGGAATCCTCCCTTTATGTTGGAGCGTTTTTAAAGCAGGCTTTCAGCAGGATAGCTGCGGGGCGATTAGAATGAGCTAAAATGTGAATGAACCATGCAATTTTATAGACGCCAGAGAACTCACATTCGACTGCGTTTTAAGAAAACATTTGTAGCGGTAAATCAAGTGTATTTTTGAAGTGAAAACTTCTTTAGCGGCGTTGGATGGGTGAAAAGTGTTAAACTCGCGTCAGGATCGCTTGACCTTTGGACCGTAACCGACGACTGACGTCATACAACATAAGCTATCGGCTGTCTATTTTGCAAGATACGATAAATAGCATCGTAGTCGACTTTAAGTCCTTATGGTTTCAGATAGTACCGGGTTCAAACTAAAGAAGGCCAGCCTTCTGACACTTTTTGTGAGTATTTTTTCTTTTTGTAATTCATTAATTTCTTCTGACAGAAAATAGGCAGAAAATTAGTGATAGGTTCTATGATTGGCGCTATATTATAGGTATGGTATGGTATGTTCTTTTTATCTTTTTCTATGTGTATAACGAAGAAAGAAAGAAAGAAAATGTTTTCACTTCTGCCGGCACTCCCAGAGTGAGCCCGTCTTTTTTACTGTACTCTTGAATCTTGATTCTATAAATTAATATTTTTTAACTTGAAGTTTACGGATAATGTACAAAATACTTAATGGAAAATCTTCTGATTCCGAGAGATTTTCCATCCCAATGCGAGTGTGTATAACGCCCACTTGCAACACCAGTAATGGGAAGCCCAGATGCAGCTGATGACAGCGCTTACGTAATCAGATTAAAGGAATTTGTGTCACGACTCACAACGAGTAGAACTTGTCATAATAGACTTTGTTAACGTGTACAACATAAATCTTGGACTTAAGAGACTTCCCGGTCGGTCTATCGTTAAGAAGTTTCATAAAAGATAGTCTAGGAAATACTTAGTGTTTTTCAATAACTTTTAAGGTTGAGTAATAAAGGTAGAATCTCTATTAGACGTGAAAGGTAAATAGGTCCTTGGTTTTTATTAGAGATGGGCCGAGTACTCGGTTGCTACTCGGTACTCGGCGTACTCGGCGTACTCGGCGGATTTTTTGATACTCGTACTCGGCCGAATAACTCGGTTTTAATGCCGAGTATACTCGGTTTAGGTAAAGCAATATATTTAGGTTGTTGACGTTGACGCAAATAGCTCACAATTTTGAGATATTTCCAGCATGTTGGCTTCTGCTGTCGTATTTTTATTTTTTGTTTTGTGTTCCATCTCTTTTTCTATTTTCTAGATTTTTATAAATTTAATATCTTTCTATTTATTATTCATGTCGCATGCCCTCCACATAGGAGCCAGTTGAAAACTAGCGTCAGGCACTTGTGACTAATATACCATAAGTTACCATGCAGTTGTGCCTGATACCATGCAGAACTGGCCCTTTTTTTGGTGTAGCGCGAAGAACAATTGTGCCTGATTAACTTGTTTGCGTGTGTCAGTACACAATTAATTGTGTAATCGGTGCTGCACTAAAATAAAAGGTTTTTCTTTCTTTCTTCTTTCTTCTTCTTTCAAAGTTTCATTTTCCAAACCTTTAAACTCTTCTGTGTGCTTTATTTTAACATGGCTTAACATTGCTGTCGTAGAAGCCTTCCGTCCAATACCGCTACGTGAAATCAGAGAATTGCATAAGGTGCATTTCACTTTCGTTTTATCTTCTTCAATTTCGTCGTAAAACGTCCAAATTCGGAATCTTTTACGTGAAGTCATCACAGTCAATTGTTAATTAACAAACTTTTTCAATTATTTATTTACTATGACGTGCAACGCGACGTATTTGTTTGTAAACTAGCAAGCGACTGATAGATGAAAGGCGGGGGCGGGGTGAGGGGTGTATCAACGCGAGCCGGCCGCTCGTGCCGCGCGAATCTATTTGTTCTTGTTTACGCGCCCGAAACGGAGATTTGATTGAACCGAGTTACTCGGCCGAGTACTCGGTAGGAAAAAAAATGAACCGAGTAAAACTCGGTACTCGTTACTCGGCAAAAGTGCTACTCGGCGCATCTCTAGTTTTTATCCATCAGAATACATTTATTAGGAGCTAACTGAAATCGGATGTAAGATCCTATTAACTTGTTCAATATTCCCATTGGGGGTCGAAAGAGTATCATGGCAAAGGCGGGTTCTGAAAACTGTCTAATGTTTGATATTAAATTAATATAGTCTTCCAAAGAACAGCGTTAGCGTGTCTTTTACTTACTTACTGCCCTTGATATAAACCGAATGAAGAAAAAACATTGCGAACAGAAATTATATAGCCATTGAGGAAATTGTTAAATTTCAGAAAAGTAGCGAACTACTTCACATCATGATTGGTAAGAAAAAACAATTTGTCAAAGCATGGACCATCAATCAAATTAAATTTTCTTTCGTTTTTGATTTGCAAATGGATCCGCCTACTATTAAACTGTTTCAGTTTTTTGCTTGTAAGTTCACACTTCTGCATGATGTTTCTTTTCTTTTAAATTACTAAATTAAAAAAAAAAACATGCGATATCCAAATATAAGGATATCGCATGTTTTTTTTACTTATAATGGCAAACAATCTATATTACTTATAATGGCAAAAATTATTATCATTATAACATCAAACACGCATCCCGTTTAGAAAGATCAAAAGGAAAACCACAGAATATTGTGCCGATCCAGTGGATTACGGTAAAAAACCCAACAATCATTATTACCAACTACACGAATGTGAAGGCAGAACATTAGGGCAGTAACAAATACGGACGGTTGGTAACAGTGTTATCACAATAACATCATCCGAGATAACGAGCCATCAGCCGTCCTGTGCGTTGATAACCCTGAGGCTACCGACATCCGACAAGGCCTAACAATAACAGGCTTACGTAGGTTTGTAATGTAGGTTATATATACAAATGCACTATTTGTTTTAATTCGTACTGACTTACGTAGGATTGTAATGTAGGAATATGTACGTGAAATAGACAAATTCATTATTTGTTTTAATTCGTAGTCTTTTCGCAAAGGGTTAGTGAGGCATGGAAGTACAATAGCTCTAGTTATAGTATAAAGGCCGCACGTAAATTACGTTTTCGATGTTCCTGGGTTTAACGTTTGTAATACAAAGCACATAAACTAAATTCAAGCTTCATCTAACCTTCGTATTCACTCACTCTATCTCGACTGTAAAATGCCATAATAAAATAAGATATATTCGAAAAACCTTTTTAAAAACAATCTTTTATTAATTTTTTTTCTTGCATTGTCATCCGAACTGAACGTGCATACCAAATTTCAGCTCAATCGGTTGAGGGCAAGTGCCTTAAAATTGAGTTGTAAGATTCCACCCGAACAAACATACATTGCAAGTTAAATAAAAGCTTGTAAAAAAAAGACAATCTTTCATTCCGTTTACAATTTGGGGTCATGAAAGGTGAGCCACGAATTGGGCTCAGTTGATCAAGAAGCGCACTCAAATACAGAAGAACAAAACCTAAATAACATACCTATACCAGGTGATTATTTTCGACTTTCTAAAAGATGAAACCGAAACTCTCATTACACAAAATTCAGTTACAAAAATCAACAACTAAACTATAAATTAATCAACGGTTCACAATTTTTAACCAACGATAAAAAATTGTGTCAAACACTAACATCAAAAACAGATCAATCAAAGAATTAATAGAGTTAGCGGCTTAACGCAACTTTCAAACAAGTTATTTATGTACAAACTTTACTTTCACTAAATAAAAACAAACTAAAAGTCACTATGATACGTTTTTATGATTCAAGTTCATCATAAAAACGTATTAGCATAAACGTAGCTTGATCTTGACATTGACTTCTTAATGAAATCCTATATCTTTATGAGTTGTCGCGTAACGATAGCGTACCTATCGCAGCGCAGCCATTGATATCTAAGAATACGGGAAAGTCAGTTTTAGCTATGTGTGTATGTATGTAATATTCTATCTTATTTTTGGGGTGGTGCCCCATCTTACAAATGGCCTAAGCATTAGCCAGCCAGTTTGTTAAATATTGTAATAAACGTTCCGGCTGAATATCATTCAGGCCGTTCATTGAATGGGCCGATAGTTACCAGCCTAGGCAGTTAATTGAACGGCTGATTAAGCTAGTTGGCGGCGACAGATCCAAGCCATTTGCCGTTCAATCAAATGGCGGAACATCATTCAGGCCGCTAATTGAACGACGCCGTTTAGTAAAGAGCCTAGGCAGTTAATTGAACGGCTGATTAAGTTAGTTGGTTGCGTCATTTATAACATGACAATAGAACCTTGCGTTTTTTTTGAACCGGTATCTTTTTGAAGCTCCATGTTCTCATTGTCAATAGATATTAAGAATAGAATCAAAATAATAATATGCGATTAAAATTTGGAATAAAAGCAGTTTCCAAAATGCTTTTACATTGTAACATCCATCACTAGTGGACCTGGCAGCTTATTGGCCTGTAATAAAAAATGTCAACGTCATAAAAACAGCCGCCTATTGGTTCCAAATGTGAATCTAAACCAATCAGAACATCAACTCACTATAAGTTCAAAGATCATTAAAGGCGCGCAGAAGGTTTTTGTTCCATAAAGATTAGAAGTAGTAGTAGGTTAACTTTCGAAACATTAACGGTAATAAAAATAAAAATAGCTAACGCCATAATGCCGCATAGTTTGCTCTATAGTATTCTACTAATTAGATTCCATTTTTAGCGTGGGAAATAAAGTACAATGTGCTTTCCTTTTCTAAAGATAAACCACAAAATATTATGACTTATGGAATGTTTTATTTCATATACAATGAAAATGTTATTAAAAACTGTCATAAATATCCAATTATGGATTGGTGCTAATATATTTAAATCCCAATGTTACCAACTAGATATTACTTTTGACCTTACATAATAGCTGATGCTCGCGGTTCCATCTGCATGAGGTTCTAATCCCGTTCCCGCAGCTCACGCATAGGAAGCTACTCCAGAAATAAAAAGAAACCTCTGTGTTGTTATACCAGACTAATTCCTATGCCAAATTTTAGCCAGATCAAACAACAAACAGGAGACTTTCATAATTATATTATTACATAGTAGGATTATTGTGTTACAATTTAATCTCGCTCTAGTATATTTTTACTCTGTGGAAACGACCTCACAAAGTAGTATTCGACCGCACTGGTCCTAATACCACTTTGTGCCAGGCGTAATCAATATTGATGGTCAGCCAAAAGGTTTTGTCTACACGTAAACCAGTTGCTAAATACCTCCTAGATTTAAATAGGATCGTATTGGTAACCACACAAACCGTCAATTACCTTAATTTCGCTTTTAAAAGTTTGGATTAGAACCAAGAAGGTAGCGTAATTACGGTTATGTTTTGTAATAATCCCTAATGGCTAAACGTGGGATTGCCGGTCAGTTACAATTTTGTAACCCTAATGGCTAAACGTGGGATTGCCCGGTCAGTTACAATTTTGTAACCCAAGTGTTACGTGAAATTATATGAAACGCAGGTACTTATCAGTGATTGCATTTCGAAAGAATGCTTTATGAACGTAGATGCCTCCTTTTTAGGCTAGCCAAGTCGTGCCATGAGCGATCCCTCTTATAACCACAAAGGCACATGCTCTATCCATGAATGGGCATCATCATCATAGTCAGTGACTTCGGTTGATTATTCAACCCTGAGTCTATTATTTAAACCCGTTTTTTACAGAAAAAGATGAGAAATCAAAAGAAGATTATTTATAGACTTATAGCCCGTGAACACTAGAACTTCGTCATTTTATGAAAGCTGAAAGTTTGTCAGTGCATGCTCCCAACACATGTAGGAACGATGGCCCATTATAAAGTTTGGGTTATAGTGGCTTTGGCAGGTAAACAGTTCTAAAATTTTTAACTAATAACCTTGTGTTGTGTTCGCGATGGTGAGTAGGGTATAGTCAGAGCTCACAGGAAAGTTTTTGTGCGCTCAGTGTAAAGACCTAACGCTTGTAGTCGTTTGAAAAAAAGAGTTTTGAAAAGAGAAAATCTAAGTATTTTCGTCAAATAATAAAGTGTAATTTATAGGTGTTACTTTCAAAGTATTATTAGAAATCGTGTCATTCATATACAGACAGTTTAACATGGTGGTAACCCCTTGCCAGACATCCATTAAGTATATGTTATAGTATAAAAACTGATTTTCATACATCGTGTCCCAAAATTGAAGGTTAAACCAACATCAGAGGGTGGAACATGGTTACTCGAGAAAAATGAGAAAATTTCCAATTTATATTTCTAATAAATTTCAGCAATCTACTTATAATTATTTTTTACACCGTTAGTACCGTTTATCTATCAAAGCTACATGACCCAAACTTCACAATAGGCCATCGATCTTACCTGTGTTACGAGCACGCGTTGGCAAACTTCCAGCTTTTATAAAATGACGAAGGTCTGGCGTTCACGAGCTCTTAGTCCCTTAGGTTAGTCTACACAAGTCCATTTGAGATTTGGGCTCTAAACATTAGTGTTATTTGAGTAAACCAAAGTTTCTTATTGAATATATTTAAGTAGTTGACAAGCTGCACAAAACTACAGTTTCTCACTTCCTGCTTATTTAGACAGGACAGGACAATATAATGTAAGTATTCCTAACACGTTACGTACCCTTACTTTGATCAGACCTTACTAATTCGCCTGATCCCTCATTGTTCAACGACCTATGGAATGCGCCAGATCCTTTCTCAGCAATGGATAAACTAACCTTTTCTGGCTGATTGATTTTACGGGCCCCGAATTTACATCCTCATCTTTATAGGTATCGAAATTGGCTGAGAGTGAGATGGGAATGGAAATCCAGTGAGGATATAGTATACGTGTCAATAATTTTCAAGAGATAAAAATATAATTATTAGCTATATTTCATACTTACTTATTTACTTTACAAAACGATTCTTTTTTAATTTAATTTATATTATTACTTTTTTTTTACATTTCAGAATATTTGAATGCAGAAAACACCTAGACTGGCAGTTCAATAATATGTATTCCATACTGATATACTAGTACATACTGAGTACTCGTAGATCACAATAGACTCTAAGTACCAATTGAAACACATTTTCTTCTATACCTAGTGTATATAAAACACTACAACGTTCAATCAAGTGAACTATTTAAATGTATAGTTTAGATCAATTAACCTTGTCCTGGTTTCCTATGATCTCGCAACGTTATTTTCGGTTATTTAGATAGAAGAATACGCATGACGAGATAAGATTGTTGAACGAACGTGATTTCGTGGTATTTCTTAAAAGAAACATTTTAAAAACGAAATTCTAAAAATAAAATCGACGTCGATGCTATAACAAAGAGAATTATTGATTTACACACGCTGTAATCAAGGTATCACGGATCAAGTTTTCGTACTCTTATAAAATTCCTAAATACCAAAAGAATAAGGTGCCATATTTGTTATAATACGAAAAAAAGGTAAGAAAAAATATCTACAGTTTTTATCACCACTTTTTTCTTCTCTCCATCCACATGTTAACAAAATCTACAGCATCTACAACACTTTTAGACTTTTTGTTAAACTATTGCGAGATTTTTGCATATAAAAAGAAATCAATTTAACTGTGGCGGTTTGAAACACTAACTGTAAAATAGTATTTAAATCATCTAATTAATATACGAGTAACATTAACATATATTACTAACTGAAACCAACGTGGCCTCAAACATCAACTAAACTATGAGTTCAATGTTCTAAAGTCTAAACGACCTAACTTTAAACATTTTAAACTTTTAAATTCGTTAATCTTAAACTGCTACATAATTCCAACAGTCAAATTTTAATAGCCACATATTGCCATAAACAATTACGTAGATGGCATGTTCTGACTTCAGCTCATGTGGTTAGGGTGAATAAACTTTACTGTAAGCGTTGCCTGAAGCTCACTCACTGACGTAAACATCAGTTGTTTAAATGTCACTATCCAGAGTTAACTCTTTCCTTTGACAACTAAACTATTTTAAGTGTCACATGAGTTTCATTTTCACTTAGGTACAAAGAAATGTCCAGAACTAATTAGGGTACAGTGGCCAAATTAATTGGTAGTTAAAACTTCAAACTATACTTATATGCTCGTCCGGAACATGAAAAAGAGGGACGGTGGGGAGAGATATACTGTCTATATTTTCATCCCTCTTTTTCCGGCCCGGAACACGAACGCTTTGACGCGTCATGGTAAGCTCTCCTATCTTTCCAAAACGAGTTTTTTAACACGTAGGTATCTTCGACGCTTGAAGTTTTTGTATCGTTACAACATGCAAGTTATTTGGAAAACGAACAGGTTTTCTAAATATGTTGGTTAGCTATGGCTTGCGCAATTTTCTAAACACGTGCAATTCACTAGTTATGGTCCCAAATTAAATGAAGAGTGTCACATTGCACTTTTTCATTCACTCTACAAAAAGCCATTTAATATTAGACTTTAACTATCTGAAATTAAAGTTTAAAATTAAATGGGTAATTTTTGCAGTGTCTGTGGTATGACAATGGTTTTACTTTAATAGAATCGAGGCCCAGGCCAGTTAGTACAGCGTTTCGCGCTTTTCGCCTATCGTCTGCGTATTTTCCCGTTAGTCGCCTCTTACGACACCCTTCGGATGAGATGAGGTGTCCGCCACCAACTTACAATTGCAAGTAATTAATTACGATATGCATATGATATTATAATATATGAATTATGATATTATAATCGATTACGATATGGCATAACAATCGATTTATAGATAGCAATTGATATTGCAGATAAGCAACACAACATTCATTTTTGTCGTATCTTATAGCTGGCTGGCTTAAAAAAATCGAGACCAGTAATATCACGTAATATTTAACGCCTGGAGAATATACATTACCCACAAGAAAGCCCTCCCAAATAGGAAGGTGGAGGCTTAAATTAAAACTCGTGGTGGAACTTTCTTCTTGAAATTCTAATAGATATATGATTTTGTAACATTCACAAGATTAGTTTAAGGCACATAGGTTGCAATTTTTCTCAAAGTGATACCACAAGTAATACAACTCTAATTGCAGAATCCCTGGCTATTTATTTTTAAACCCAATATATGTAGCTAAAAGCTAATATAATGTACCTACTTACAGATTTTTGATTAAACAGAAAACTTACAAATCTGGCTATAAAAGCATTTGTATTATAGGATCCTACTTATAGGATCTTCCAAGATCTTCAGGTTTCAAACCAACCTCACCTGGAAGCTCTCCACCAATCGATGCCGAAAGGAAGGGTAGGAGAGTGTAGTCCAGGCTTCAAAAGCTTTAGATACAACCGTGATTACTGCTCGGTTGACAAATATACTCACGTTAAGCACATCTTGTACATACTCCGGTAACAAAACAAAGGAAAAACAACTCGAACTAAGTAAAGTCTGAGAGTAAACTCATCGAGCATTAACGGCTGTTAGGAGGCGTGTAGACACACATCACGAGTCACTTCATTAACTGCAGATGGCCTGACCATGTAGCTAACCAGTGATTGTATGAACAGAGCAAGCAGGCGACCTTAATGGAGTTATTGTAGCAAAGATTGATGTTTCCTCTTTTACTCGTGCCAAACAAATTAGGGTTACGCAGTTGGCTTCTGGTCTAGCAAATGTAACTTTCCAGGGTGAATAGCTACTGCCGGAAGTGATATCAGACACTGACAATCAGAGGAAGACTAGTAATTTCAGCTTTGAAATCTAATATCTTTGGATGCATAAGGGAAATTTACAAAAAGCTTTTTAAAACTTTGTTCACATGGTAACTAAAAAGTTCATTGTAGGATATCCACATAATGACTTTGTGCAAATTCTTCTAATATTATAAGTTTGTAAGTATGGTAGGATGAATGTTTGTTACTCTTTATTTTAATGAAACTACAATAATACAGCATATAAATCAGAATAACACATAGGCTAAAATTTATAACGATAACCGATATTATAGCGATTAACGACATCCACGCGGGCGGATCCGCCGGCAAAAGCTGGTAGGTAATATTACTCTCTCAGAAACATGCACGTATGTACCAACATACAGACAATTGTCCGGTTAATGGCTATTAATTAGAGCTTACACATGTACCTATTCACATTCGAGTACCTTCTAGTGTTGCCTAAACAAAGGGGTACTTAGGTCTATTGTATTGTTTTCAGGTATTGGGCCTACTTCGACTGTCAAATATCAACAAGACCGGGTGATGTAGATACACGAGACTGACGAACTGGGAATTAGTATTAAGTGTTTACATGATACTAAAGGTATATCGCATAGGTAATAAACGTATTCTAATAATCTCACGAACGCCTTAATTATAAATGTTAAGTGCCGTATAACACTTCGCATAGCTGTCGGTAATTAGAAAATAATGAACAGACTCGTGAATTGAATCTGTTGGATGCTTTGTGTTGTAAATGAGATTCTAATCGCACGTCCAATAGACTGCAGTAGTGCGAAATTAAACGTGCTCTCTCATTGAAATACGATCGCTATATTTACTACTAGAAGATCTAAATTCAGTTGACAATTGAAAACAAACGTGATGAACTAATTGGAATGACATAAATTGGCCACATTCGTTGTGAGATGAAAATGATAAGAAATTGGTAGAACTAGGAATATAATATAACCCTCAGGTTATGTTTATGATGATGCCTATTGTTTGATAAAAGCGTAGTAATCTGTTAAAGGTGTTTGATGAAGTAATACGAAAGAATCCATACTTCCATACTAATATTATAAATGTGAAAATAACTCTGTCTGTCTGTCTGTATGTTACGCTTTCACGCCTACACCACTGAACCGATTTTGATGAAATTTGGTATAGGGGTAGATTAGAACTTTAGAAAGGACATAGGCTATGTTTGGTCGCGATAACCGACATTCACGCGGGCGGAGCCGCGGGCAAAAGCTAGTAACACTATAAATGCGAAAGTAACTCTGTCTGTCTGTCTGTCTGTATGTTACGCTTTCACGCCTACACCACTGAACCGATTTTGATGAAATTTGGTATAGGGGTTGATTAGACCTTAAGAAAGGACATAGGCTAGATTTGATCGTGATAGCCGACATTTACGCGGGCGGCGCCGCGGGCAAAAGCTAGTTGATCATAAATATAACAACACATTTATGGATTGTGTACCTAATATTTATTTACTTTCATGACATCTCGGTAATAGCTATTAAAGGAAACATTTGGAAAAACACATTTAAGTTACTATTCAGTAGCTTAAGATTCGGTTACGTGGTAAAAATGCATAATACAGTATTCATACTATAGGTACATTGTATGCAGTCCAAGCCGACATCCCGGATGAGGGGAACTTTTCGCCGTTCACATTCAAATGAGGTGGGACTCACCATAGTTCATGTCTCTGACACCCTGATTCAATAGCAGTTAGCCACAAAATGGCCATATATGACACACCAGACATGTTAATAAGGCATCATTCTGTTTATTATAATCACGGTCCTATTGTGAGTAAAGTAGTTGGTGGATTTCAATTAGTTAAAACTTAAAACAGTAGAAAGAACAGGCGTCAAACTAAACTTGAGTATGGACAGCTCTATTCTTTTTATAAAGTTAGGGAAAATGGGAAGGACTCCAGAAAAAGGAAAAAAAACAGAACGAAAAATCCAATACATTGATATTGGATTACCATCCATTGCAATTATATCAAAGCCTGTATTACAGACATCGGAAATTTTGAGGAACCTACATCTAAAGTGCACAAAAGATGTTTTCAAGATTAAGACCTAAGATATACATATTCAAGATGTGTACAAGTAGAATGTCTGTGAGTTGAAACAAGGTAAGCGGCCATAGAACAACTATTCTGTTACCGGCTCGAATACTAATTGGTTTAACGTGCTGAATAATTAAGTGCCCCCAAGCACGCTGACGACGGTTAAGCATTTAATCGCCTTTTACAGCCTTTTGTTTGAGTTTCTAAGAGCTTAGTGCAGTATCTTTATTTATGTTTATAACTTGCCACTGACAGAGATATCCTATTAAGTTATTAACAAATTTAAATATTAAACCACTACTTACTATCTTATATCAATTTTCCAGCATTAATTTTCATGATCAAAATTAAAATGTTAGTACACTCTTCAAGATTTGTAGGGGGACTAGAAGTAAATGATGACTATTGTCGAGAGAGACCATTTATTTATTGACCTTAGAAAACCTACCCTGCTGATCGATTTACCATCAACCATAAAATGTTCTTTTAAATAATGACATTTTCTTTTTACATTAGCACATTGCAAAGCTTTTGATTATTAAACAACGTGATAAGATAAAAGATGTGTATCTATGTCTTAGCATCTAATTGGATTACTGAAAGAATCTCGGAACAGCTCTTTCAAACAGAAGCAAAAAATAAAATACATAATTCTAAGTCAAATACAAGGAATAAAATATTAACTATGCATGTACCGCATCAGGGGAGTTCAAAGTGGGGTAACTTTCCTCGTTGAATGTGACCCTAGTTTCCATAATATGATTAATTTTTAAAAAACTTTATATCGTTTGTTGAATTTTGAATTGTCCAGAAAATTGGAAAATTTGATGAAACTTCGTCTAACATTAAAAGACATTGAGGGCGTGACTTATGGAGTAACTATTATTTAGGCTGTTACGTAAGCAATGTATGACTCAGAGCGTGTTTTACACGGTACTTACAATGTAATAAATGCCCTTCAGTTTCGGAATCACCTACTCTTCTAAGAATTTAATTTACCTGTAAAATAATCATAGTTCAAGGTAGAAAGTTTGCCCGAGATAGATCCTGAAAAAAATGCTATATATAGTATACATATTGATCAGGACTAAAATTAGAAGAACAAAATCATAATCGACTATTCGTAAGCCAAAAATAGATACGGCCCTTTCTAAAGAAAATAAAGGCAAATTAGTTCAGCATGAGTGGGATGTTAAAGTACCTATACCTTATACCTAATACATACCTTATAAAATAAATATTAAAATAAAAATACCTTATAACTACATCTATTCAAGATGTTATAATATTTAACTAAATATAGAGGAGTTATAAATGTCTGTGACTGTCAATTAAAATTGTATAATGTTCTTGTGAAGATACATATTTAGAAAAGTTACCATAACGACTTAACTTTTAATAATAGTCAAAAGTTTTCCAAGGGTATTACGAAAATAAATACAACGGCAAAAAATATAATGATTTGAGAGAAGTATAATACTATTTAGAAAATATAAGCTGCGCTGAAAATAGCCTTGTAATACCATTGTACAGGTAGAATTATAAACATCTTACAAATTTATGTTGAATGGTATGGTATGAAATCGCGGACTAGTATCCGCAACTATAGATCATGGCGTTTATGTTAAAACTTGCCCAGCCCTAATTATACCACACTTAAATGGATTTTTAATAGGATTATGGCTCCGTTCATTTTAACATTGTTATAATTATCGTAAGTATACGTAATTATTATAATACTAACATTTCGTTCTAAATCCTTGCAAAATTACACTTATATTATTATTAGATACTTGTTCCTTTATCCGACAACCTCAGAAGTAGATAGAATACATGTAGGCGCCAAATACTACTGTTCGAATCTGTTTGTAAATTAACCAAGTTTTACAAGCGGCAAACTCACTTAGCTCAATGGTCCCCTCAAACGCAAGACATTGAGGTACCCTCAATATTGTATCTTGTTTTGTCAAGCAAAAACCATCTGCCAGTATTACCTTATTTTCTCAACTTTGGGGTGAGCATTTTAACGCTTAGTTACAAGGGTGCTTTGCGAATCGAAGTGTGTTACAAGTAAGAGAATATTTTATGGTATATTTGCCTGGTTTAATAAATTTAAGTTCAATAAGTCTATTCGTGACTACGATCTGTGCAATACCATCGAAACGTCGGGAAATTAAAATCTATAATGAAATTTAAAGCCTATTTAAATCCGCGGTCTACATTTGTAATTATCGATATTGGATACCTGCTGTTCACGAACTAAAAGAACGTAGAGAATGTAATGTAAAATTTATGTACTCAATAAAAATATTAAAATTTCGAGCTTTATTTCGTACTGAAATGGTCCGCCGATTCATGAATATTAATATGCAATGTTTATTAGTATTCATGGCGAAAACACGATTACTATCACTAACTTATAGTGTTTGAATAAAACATACAGTTTGGGTATGACCCAATTCGATTATAAAGTTTTACTTATACTGTGTTGAACGAATTTCTAGATCTAAGTTTTTGATGAGAAGAATTTAGTAATATTTGCTCGCAAGTACACCACTGGCAAAACATACATGTTCTGTACTGTAAACTTTTTGCAACTTTCATACCTAACATATTTATAAGCAAATAAGCTAGATTTGATTTGAAGGACATTCATAGAAAATTCCTGCCTTCTATTACATATCTTATATTTTGCGTTTGCTTGTAACACACTATTGTTTGTTGAATTAATTTCTACAAAATATACCATATTACATAAACTTACATCAACAAGACACCGCCAACACACAGGAACCATTCCACACTGTTGGGTAATTCAACAATCCTACACTAGCGTTGATTTTATCTGCCGGCACGCACACATAACCTGAAACAATGGAAAAAGTGTTAAACAATACAGGCGTATACATTCCTTAGACGGCTAATCTTGAAAAACACGACATTCTTTTTCTTTTATAAATCAAAATCTGATCACTATGATTTACGCATCTGTACAGTAACGCCTCTTTACCGTTCGGGCAAGCATAACATCTTTCCAGTTGGTACGTTCTCGGCATTCGCTTTATCTACATACTTTCATAATTTTATTGTTATGCATTATAAAGTTTTCATCAGTAGCGAGTACTCTTGTCCTGGCTTTTCTTTAAAACGTCCTTAATCTGATTGACATACACATAAGGCTAGGTTGACCCTTATCGAGTTGTTACTCTGAATTATAGGTTTGGCAAGTTGGGGATGAAGGATTTGTTTCGAACAATTATGTTAGTAACTTTTTGGAGAAAGCCAAAGCAAGAAAAAATATCAGTAAAAAAATGTCTGACTGTTATGAGACAATTTTATCGAAAAAAGAAACTGGCATGTACACGAGAGGTACAGATGTCATTAGATTAAATATTAAGTCGGATGTCCCTTCTTACCTTAAATCTTGACATTTTAAGTACAAGGGTGTGGTAAGTACATAACATATTTAAAGAGCAATCACGTATTGAAAGTGGAACCTACCTGGCACCCAGCCAAATTTAATTGCATTAAAATTTAGGCCCGAGGTGTTTTTACATTCTTTAATCCAATTTATTTCTTGTAGTACCTACGTTATTTCAATTGAATACATTATCACCAACGCAGCATAATGACTTTAAATACATGTATAACGAGAAACATCCTCAATCTATTCATCATTTCAGATGTTTACAAGATAAAGCTATTTCAAAATCATCATATTTGATTCTTTTCTTTATGTATGTATGAATAAAAAAAATGTATGAATAAATATTCTAAGAAATTCGGAACACGATTAGCATTACATGCTCCAAAAATTAATTCAAATCGTATCGTTTGTATGAATACATTTAAGAAACTGATAACTTTTGAATGCACTGCTTATATTTGTCAAAAGATTAGAAGACGTTTAAGATAAAAAAAAAATATTATAGCAACTATAGATCGGACGAAATGGCGCACATTTGGAGAGGCCTATGACCAGTACTATAATAAGGTGAGCTAGTTGATTGATTAATTGATATACAACTAAAAGAAAATTACTTCAGAGAGTATTTAAACTTCATCCTGTAGTCCATGACTAGTAAAAGAAAGTCATTCGTCAAAGATGAGTTACTTTCATACTAAGCGGTTTTCAATTACATTATTGTTGTTATAAAGTTCTATATATAACATAGAATAAAAAATATGTTTCACTGCGATACATAATACGAAGCGAATGGTTTATATCATACAGAAGGAGAATTTACTTAAAAATGTTACAAAGAATATCGTCTACAGTAGTTTTGTTACATCACCATTATGTATCAATGTTTAGTAGAGTTCTCAATATATGATTGAATAAATGTCAAGATACTAGTCCCTAGATATTTTGATGCTGTATTTTTTAATATGAACTTCGTCATTATTTTATAATGGCGTCTTAGTGCAAAACGTGTTTGAAATAGCAATTTGGAGCATTTTAGAGCCATGTTTAACGCTTATTACTATCAAGGCAAATATTATGAATCATGTTTCGGTCTTCACACCTAGACGGTTTAGCCTACTTTATGAATATGATTTTTATTTGGCCTTAATGAAACCAACCGTCGGAGACTGTTTCGCCGGTTTTAGCAAATTTCATATCTTAATTTAGATTTGTAAGGATAGGTACTTTTTCATTAACGAAATTATATCGGACTTGTAAAACCAATCATGGACTGTTATTTCTTTGAGGGATCGAAATGGTTCAATCGCGTTCCGTGCATTGTTGTGTAGTGCAAACGTCGATCATGATTTTGTTGCAACCGTTTCAAAAACCGTCAAGCCCATCACTCAGATATTTTTTAATCCTCAAGTATTCATGGAGAATTTACGAAGAGTATGAAGAATAACTGTCAACCGGTGGTGATGGTAATTTAGAGACTGTGGGATTTAGGTTCCAAACGGGTTACAGTGTGAAATATGGTTAGAATTCACATTTATGTTAAATTAAATGTCTGATATTCGCATAGCAACAAGTAGAGCTGCAAAAAACAGGAACTAAACTTTCGATTTTATAGCCATTTTCCCTTCGTCGCAAGCAAAAGTCAGCTTTGGTTGAAACATTAGGATTTTGTATTCAATTTATTAGTTTCGAGCCGTAAGAAAGAGTAAGCTCTTTTGATGTTAAATAAAAACAAAATCTCATTCAAAGGTTTGGGGACAAAACTAAATCGTCCCTTTCATCCCTCACTACGTAAAATATCGTTAGAGACCTTGTGTCTGTCACTGTTTTTTAGGTGAGATGTGAAAGAGATGCGGTGAACGAGCCGGTTACGCAGGTAAATAGAATACTTATATGACTACAAGTCAAAATGATAAATTTCATGCCGCTAAATCTGCCGTTGTGTATATTATGCTTTTTTATTGTGTGTGTAAGTACCTACTAGTAACGCCAGGATTGACATCTATGATGGTTTTCACTATAATAGCTTTTATTTAACTTAGGATTACAAAGTTCATGTGTAACTTCAAAAATAACAAGCCGTTTTTGTCTTTTGTAGGTAAGTAATACTAGTTTCTGTGTGACTACACAAGTGCATGAGATGTAAAGTTGTTATCGATCTTCGTTTTATAGGAATTTATGTAACATGATGCCCCATTATGTCCGGTTTCTAAGTGTGCCTGAGGCCTTACTTTTCTTTTCGCTAATTAACTAACAGTTTAAAATATCGGTAATATTTTGTTGAACTTTCGTTGGCGATGTCATAAACCTTTGATATTTTCTTTGATTAACCTACTCTTATTCAAACTTAGTTTGAACAGTCATTGAATCAACACAAAGATAACCTATGTTTATCTAACGATTACTTTCACTTCAGTTGACTTACTAACACCGTTTATCATAACATAAGATTTATTACTTTGAACATTTCGGATGCTGTTTAGTACTGTATTTGTTTATTTAAAACTTAACGTACTATGAAAGTGTTAGAGAGATTAACCATTAATGGTATGGCAGCGATAAAGAGACTTCAGGTTTAAAGCATCACAATTATTGACATGAACAAACATTTAGCTTAGTTAGTGGGGTTAACGAAATGTTAATGGTGTGTTGTGTGTACTAGATCTCGTTCAAACCAATTTTCGGTGGAAATTTACATGAAAACTAGCTGTCGCCCGCGGCTCCGCCCGCGTGGTTGTCGGTTATCGCGAATCGGACTATAATTTGAGATTTAAACTATCCTATCTCTCAAGTTGAATCGAACTGCACATGGTGTGCTAATTTTATTATAATCGGTTAAGTGGTTTAGGAGTCCATTGAGGACAAACATTGTGACACGAGATTTATATATGTATATTAAGATTAAGAAAGATGTACATCACATATATTTTTTTTAGTTTTATCATTCTCTGATTTAGAAGTTACAGGGACACACATTTTACCACTTTGTAAGTGCCTCTCGCGCAAGATATTCAGTTTAGAAATAAAAATGATATTAGAAACCTCAATATCATGTTCAAAAACCTATCCATAGATACCGCCCACGGGATTGATGGAAAAAAAATTGAATTTCAGTTCTAAGTATAGGGAACCCCCAAAATTTATTATTTTACACAAAATAAGATTTTTACATAGGGGTTAACGAAATGATAATGGAGTCCTAACTACGTGATTAGCAGAATACGAGTACAAAAACAGATACTAATAACACGAGTAGCTCTAATAGTATTGGTAATGTGTACCTATGATGTGACCTATCCTATTTATATGTAGTACTTTACAGTCCACTCATTTAAGCTTACAATAATGTACAGATATTTAAAAATAAGTAAATAATTTTATCATTGGATTACCGAATTGGATATCAGAACTCGTGTTTCCTCACTATATCAAGTTGCAACAAATAATACCTCAGTTTCCATTTGATTTATATAGGTATGACGCACAGAATTATTTAGTGCACAGAGAGACTATGACCAGGAAAATCAATAACCTTTTCCTGTAATAACTTTAGGGCAATCCCGTAATAATTCCAATTTCAAATATGAAATCTATGCGAGTGATACTGTGGGTTAACAGCTAATAACGTTTAAAAAGGTCACCAGTTCACAGTACAGTTAATTTAACAATACATCAACGTGCCTACGAAATAGCCTGTTACTGGTCACAATTTTAAAGAATACTTAATTCACTTAATATTTTAACAAGGACCTTTATGAACTAACAGCTACTATCGTCAAGGTCGAGGCCAACACTTTGTTATCTATATGTACGATACCACACGTGTTACTATGTGAACTAAATAACTGAAACCATACACACGAGACAGATTTATTTTTCTACATAGGGAGGTTTGTTATGGTGGCTTACGAGTTGTGTTACAAATCAACACCTTGACAATGACTAAAGCGATTTACCGAAGTCTTGGCAATTAACCGCATTCTGTGAACGGGAAAACTATTTATATACTTAGCCTTAATAAGAGATAAAGATGACATTGTAACGAAAATGGCGTTAAGGAGTATTAAGGACACAAGAAGCAAGTATACGATGTTTTGAGATTGCATGACTAATATAATAAATACAAATAACGGTATTGTTTCCCGACGCGTGACTTGCATATGTATGGCAATAACCATTTACGTGTAATGGATAATAATATAACGTGAGCCCTCTACACCATTTAGAGAATCCATTTTATGATTTGGCTAGTCACTAACTCAATAAAAAAGCCCTGTTTTTATACCAATCTGAGATGGTGATTTTCCATATTTCTTGAGGCGATAAAAATGAAGACTAGCATGGAAAATTACGTCTAACGACCAACGCAAAAAGTCGAGATGACTATTAGAGACCTGTTAAGGTACAAAACCCGAGCATAATATTTATAAATGTCATCCCACGTTTATTACGGAGCCTACACATAAGCTAGCCGACTATTGTTGTGCTAATTGTCCCAGCAACGTCCAAAGCGTATATTGAAACATCTAGTAAAGCCGTTAGAGGACCTTTACTGTTTTATGAGTTCCACACATAAGTACAAATAATAATAGTAATGCCACGTTTAAAGAAATGACCTCAGTGGGTACCTTCGAATAAATCAATAATTTTGTACGGGGTATTCGTGGCGTGTCCATAATCATTTTATAGCGAGGTTAAATATAGAACTTTCCCACGGTACGTCGTTCCATGTCAACGACATTTACAAGACATTAGCCCTTTTACTTTTTTTAAAGCTAGTGTAATCTAAGGATCCTTCTTCGTATTTATGAGATATGAATAAACGACTAGGATTCTACAAGGCAATTAGTAAGCAAATATGCGCAACATATTTACAGAAAAAGTTTGAATATTCCCAATCAAAGATTACCTACCAGATCAAGGGTCTGTAAAATTTTAAGTAGGTAGGTACCCTAAGTTCCTTAGGTTTATTCCTGGTAAACACACTTTCCATCAAATACACTTATTAAGAATCTACGTTTTCAGTTTACACATTCGGAAACTTAAGTGATCATTAAATTATTAGATACACTTTTCGGTACAAACTTTCAAATTAGAAATCATCATTTAGAGAAAAAACGACCACGCACATCTCACTTGTTCTATTCCATTCAACTTTCTTGAAATTTGTGAGGCTTCGCAGATGCCAAGCAGCGTAAAAAATTTGGTGTCAATATGAGAGCGATCGGGAGAACGGAAAGCAAAGCAGTCATGTATTATAGTTACATCTGCCAAGTTTATTGTGTTCGGACTTCTTAAATGTTGACCTCAGATAAATTCTAAACTATCACATTTTATAGTACTAAAATGCTTGTCTACTGACTACAACTCGAAGTCGCATAAAAGTCACATAACCGTAAACGCATGCTGTTTACCAGCTACTAAGTCCCATATCCTATTCGACAATAATGACGTAATGACACGTGAAATGATTACTGTTACTAACTGATTTGAGATGTAACTCAAGCTTACATTCACTCATGAATCTCATGACTCCCATATAACTCAACTTTCGGTATAAATCATATTGATAAATGAGTTGCTGATAGTTGCGCTAGCTAAAATATTGGCAAAGTAAGTATGGATACATATCAATAATTTCGCGTGACAATAAGTTATTAATAAATCACTTGGCTTAATACTATTATATACGAGTCATTGAACTGGAAAGCAGAAACCTTTCAAGGACCCAATCATTGCGTAAAAATAGAAAGAATTTTTTATGTATAATTTTCGTTCAGTGAAAACGAAATATTGCGGTTGAGCACGAGGGTCTGAGAATTTAACAGAATCGGGTTAGAGATGGGCATAGTCCGATTGCGGGTTGACAAACAAATAAAAATATTTTACAAAAAGGATCCTTTGGAGTAATCCATCACAGAAAATCGCAAAATGTGATAACGTTCCTACTGGCGAACATTATCTATTTGTAAAGCTTTTACATTATATATATATCATTTATTTCCACTAGTTTCGACCATATATATTGCTATATTTGATAGTGTATTATTAAATTTATTCTTCCCTTATATTCAAATATTAGGTGTTTTGGTCATACATAAGTCATAAATTGATTTTGGTCTATTTCATAAATTTCATATAAATGACAGATCACTAGACCACAGTAACTTTTGATAGACAACTTTATTGTGATCAGACAGTAGCTCGGAAGGTAGACAGACAGTTTCACGCACCAGCTGAGAGGTCGTTGAACAGATCTTTTCTGAGTATTGGAACGAGGTAAAACCAATAACTAAGAAATTGCAATCTAGCTATTTATTGGTACTGCTATTATTTTAATTTAGACATCTCGAAGATTGAGTTCAGAAAAACATAGTTGTACAGCAGGGAAGTAGTTCTTGTTGTACAGTAACCATCAGTAACCGCTGAAGTTCTTGTGGACAACCTAATGCTTATTCTGTCTCCTGCTCCGTATCCTAACAGGTAATTAGCTGATGCTAAGACCAACTGATACATGCACTTGCAGACTGGCACACATCTAATCTAATTCATTATCCTGATATAAACACTCGCGTTGAGATAGATATGAAAATGATTGGCATATGCATTTTCTTTAGTCGAAATTATCAATCAATCAATAAGCGTACTGTAGTCCACTGCTGGACATAGGTCTCTCCCAAGTGCACCATTTTTGCCTTCCGCATACTGTCTGTCTCAACCGCCTTTTTCAGTCGAAATTAATGAATAAATATATTGGTCAGTTAAAAGCTATAAAAGAAGTACCTTTAAATTTAAATCAATGTTTAACGCAAGATAGATCCACAGAATTTCACACTTATTCCACAATATTCACTACACATTCACATAAAACACAAAACACCAATTTGATTGCAGTAATATCCCCTCTCCGAATATCACTGGTCTGTGAATACGCGGTTAATCTGTGCGCGAGAGCACGCCAAGCTTCCGTCCGTAACGAACACCCACCAGAGCAAGACTGAACAAAACACGAGCGAGGGAGATAGCGTTCGCGAAGATAGCGGGTGTCGATTGATATTTTGCAGTATTGTTGATTAGTGACCTTGTTTAGAATTGAAGAGTGTAGTTCAATTGCAGCGTATGAATATGGTTGGAATTAAAATTACTGTCGAAAATTTACACGTAAATCTATACGATTTAATACGATAAAAGTTTATTTAAATATAAAATGTTATTAATTTGATGCCCTAATTGAGCAAAAAATCTGACTTATTTCATGTCCTGAGTGTGTGGTGAGCTTAGCTATATAGCTGGCCAGATTTGGTTAATGGCAAAATAAAAAAAATATACTTTTAACCAAAACGCTTATTACTTGTAACAATCCTATAATATCGGTTGCCATCCGCTGTTGTCATACCGTCGCGCATGATAAATGAAACCCTGCGCGTACGCGTGTTAGAATTGCCATACCAATAAAATAATTGTCGCATACAGATTGAAATTGTTTCATGGCAAGAAATTAAAAAAATACAGGGAATGTGTTGGATGAGGTTTTTGACTATTTGATCTTATTATGCAGAAAGGAACCACCCGAAATGAAACGTTGTGGTTCCATTCTGCATAAATACCTACAGATTATTTGCAAAATGATGAACATAAAATTCACATCTGTAAATGTGCTGCATGTGTTTGGGCATAAGTTACTTAAAACTTCAAGGCTAAGTCGTTTTACGATATTTAAGCTAGTTATCTTCATTTCTCAAGCCGCAACCATTGCATTGGAAGATGCCTTTCTAGTCCTCACACATTTTATGCTGTGAAATCTTGATGAATATATTGAATAATAATAGCTGTACTTCGTATATTTTGTATTAGGGGCGCAGAAAGATCTGTAAATAAATTAAAATAAAATATCTAGCGTACAGAATATTTTTAATCGGCACAACGAGAAAGCGGTAATTCCCACCCAGAAAGAATGCACATCAACGTTTCATACCTTTTTGTTTTATTTAACTATTTTTATAATACATAACACGGTATACTCTGACTATTGTAGATTCAGAACATACCTATAGTATGTAATCGATTATCCTTCGAAGCGGCGAGTCTCCTGGCCGGATCGCCACCGTGGATCCTGGAAGCGAGGGCCCTTTCGGCACTATACCAGTTCCGAAAGGAGGCGCGGGAGCGGGGATTCGATCCCGAGCCCGAGGACATTCGGGCCGAGAAATCCCGGCTCCACCAGGTCATGGTGGCCGAGTGGGAGCGACGACTTGGGCAACCACGCGCAGGGCACGCCGTCATTGCGGCGGTAAGGCCCATCATGGGGGAGTGGCTAGAGAGGCCACACGGGAGCCTCTCGTACCGTCAGACGCAGATGATAACCGGGCACGGTTACTTCGGGCGGTATCTGCATCTGATGGGTATTGAGCCAACGCCCGAGTGCCATCACTGCGACGCGAGCGTGGACTCGGGGCTGCACACGCTCACCGAGTGCCCGGCGTTTGAGACGCCGAGGCGGGAGCTTGTGGCGGCCCTGGGGGTGAGAGTGCTCACGCTCTCCACCCTGCTCGCGGCGATGGTCCGCTGCGCGGATGCGTGGGCGGCCAGCGCCTCTTTCTGCGAGCAGGTCATGCTCGCGAAGGAGACAGCAGAGCGGGCGCGGCGCGGTGAGCGAGAAAGACTCGCTGACATCGCTGCTCGCGCCCGAAGGCGGCTCGGGCGTCGGAGGGCGCTTACAGACCTCCGCCCCCCATGAGCGCGGGCCTGAGGGTGACGGGTGGAGCCACCCGTCACCCTAGCAGAAGCAGGCCACGGCGGCGGCGCGCATCGTAGGACGATGCGCGCCTCCCCACACCGGGGTTGAGTCGGGGACGGCGTGGTCCCCACCTCCCGAGGAGGGCCAGACCGAAAGGGATGGCCCTGGGTCAGCCGGGGTGCGAGGGATATGCCGCAAGGCAACCTCACCTTCGGCCTAGCACCACGACCCACAGACGGCGTGCGGTTTAGTCGGTTCGAGTCCGACATAACCCACCCCTCCGGCTCCGGAGGGGCGGGTATCCGTGGGGATTTCCCGCACGTAAAAAAAAAAAAAAAAAAAAAAAAGTATGTAATCGATGATTATTATTACAAGCTCGGTGTACTTTACTAACCAATGTATCATATGAACATCAATTTAAATTCGGATCTCGTAAATTAGGATTTAGGTTTTATTGTTCTGATTACAATGTTTAAAATGTATGAATTTGTCGCTGTAATTAGTCGCTGTGATGACAGATTACAGTAGTCCTATTTAATTGACCTAAATCTCCCACACAGCCACGGGAAATTACGACAAAATTTGCGTAAACCGGACAAAAGTTTTAACCAAATATTAAATATATTATTATCTAATAGGTTATATAACTGATTGTACATATTACTGAAATCGTTCAAATGTGCAATGTTTCACAGGTAGAAATATATATCTCGGTACGTGTCTCGAGGGCAAGCTAAACCTCTGGAGTTGCAGACGTGAAATTTTAGCAGTTGGTGTTGTGCACTACGGAGGCCAATGTCCGCCGGCAACCCTGGGGTTATCCTTTCGAGGGCTTACCCGGGGTGCCCGGCAATGGACACTGGGGAAAGACACCGTGTGGTTTTAGTCGGTCCGATTCCGACACGCCCACCCCATCGTCGGCACCGATGGGGTGAAGCCCGTGGGGGTTTCCACACGTTAAAAAAAAAAAAAGGATTTTTAGTACCCTAAGAGGTGAAATACGATATTTTGCCGTGCGAATCTGGATGGGTCATTATCACAACGTAATCTTTAATATAATAATAGACAGTAGTTACATGTTACCAACAACAGACACAGTACATGTTAGAAAATAGATTGCGTCTGTTTTAGTAACTAAAATTCCGCAAAATTACTTCATGGATCTTAGCGGCTTCAATAAACAGATATTCTTCAGTATCTGTGCATACGCACATTATAACATCCTTCAATTATACAATACAATCATGTTACTCAAGTATACGTTATAATTTAATCAAACGTGAACTGAACTTCTGTATCTGTTCTTAATTACGTCAGCAAGCACACGCTGATGTCATTTAGCGAGAATATATGAATGGTTAATGCAAGCTATGGTTAACTTAAAATAATATGTTAAGACATTTTAAAGATGCAATATTAAAGATGTTTTCCCTTCTCCACTTTGATTAATAGATACCATTTAAAACCTCACGAGTTTCTCAGTATTCCTGATACAATTATTTAGAGTATCTACAATGGATTGCCTCTGTTACATTACAAGCATGTGACTCTAATTGAGACAATACAGACTTCATCAAACATCAGATGAAACTGAGTTATTCATTAGGCACATTGCGAATATGGCAAGGTAACCTGTATTGGCGACTGGAAGTCCTTCAATAGAGAACAGCAGGATTTCAATTCAGCACTAGGTATTTAAGGTTCAATGCTGTTGGTAGCTTGGTATTCTTCATCAATTCAGGATAGGTACAAAAAGGAAGGTCAAACAAGACCACATAATATCCTCGTACGAGTATATTTAAAGGTTTAAATCGGAAGATGTGTCACTCCATATTGGCCCCTAAAAGGTCATTATCAAGGCCGCTTTTCGATTACAGAATGATACGAACAAACGTCCCGAATTAATTAAACAGGGGTTATTTATGTACGCTTATGTCGATCCGCCCTCTCGGGAACATTAATCCTAATAAATGTATAGTTATTTATAAGCCTACAGAGAAAACAAGGTGAAACATGCTTAGGAAGCCACATATGGTGCAGTTACGAGTTCAAAGTTACCAATGCAGTATTTGAATGTAATAATACAAAGAACACTTCCGATCAGGACCTCGCATCTAGGGTTTCTGAAATAAATCCTAAAAATTCAGAGAAGAATAACTTGGTAAGTAGGTTAAATTCTTAAATCATTGTAAGTTATACTCAAATTAGGAAATATGATCACGTTTTAGGTACGTATCGCCACCGGAAGTGTCACCCGCGAGTTGCTACCTACAACAGTAAAGGGAAAGCAGGTACCAATAGAGCATAATGATATCATCATTAATGATATTATTAATGATATTATCATGAAGTTAACCCACACGTCATGCTGGGAAGTCTCCCTTAAACTATAAACTATTTGCCAATGCCAGTGAAGATTCCCAACATTATACAAATGAGACGCATTGACTATAAATAAATGGATTCCTATTTTTGGATGCTCGTAGGTGATTATCAAAGTGTGGTACCACTCACTCAAAATTGAAACAAGTTCTAATATTTTTATCACTACTGGTGAACAATAAACAGACATACTCTGGCTGACGAGTCTGTGTCTCAACAAACGTTCTCCCTAATTGTAATACAAAGAATCTACACTTTGCTGACGACATGATTTCATCGCAATTATTGCGCAGATATCTACAGCTGCCAAATTATCCTAATGCCAATTCTTCCTTGTATTGAAATGCATAATGTAACAGATTGTTCTGATTAATCTAAACATTTTTAAAAGATCTGCTATTTTTTAAAGGAAAATGTCTGATGTCCAGCAAAGTCACATAAAGTCATACATTCCAAATGTTTTATTAGTAGTTAGGACCTCTAATCATGGCAATAACCCCTTGTGTAAACTAGCACTGGGTCTTTTTTTTTTTCTTTTTACGTGCGGGAAATCCCTGCGAATAAAAACCCCCCTTCGCAGCCGGAGGGGGAGGTTATGTGGGACTCGTCTGTGGGTCGATGTGCTAGGCCGAAGGTGAGGTTGTCTCGCGACATATCCCTCGCATCCCGGCTGACCCAGACTAGCACTGGGTCTAATCTTTGTTGAACTTCTTTGAGCAGCGACTTTCTAAAAGTTTAAACAAACTACCGAGAAGTTGGCAAGTATTTATAAGTACATATATATAAATAACGTTGGCAAAGTACGTGTAATACATGAACGAATAAGAAAATGAAGAACAATTTATAAGGTTTTTTGTTTTTGATTATTTATCAACCCGCTTATTATCAGACTTAAACCAGTAACTACTACCTCAAAAGGAGTGTATTATTCTTTAAGGTTCAAATAAATACCTATGTTGGTTTCATTGTTTCACCATAACAGATTTGGTATATTTCAGAATCTTTACACCATGCCGAAATACAAATCTACATTTTAACCTATAATATAACTAGGCATATATGAACATTATCCTAAGAATAGTTTAAAGAATAGACGACACGTCACATTTTTTGCCATCAAGGTTCTAAAAATCTTATCTAAACGCTATCAAGAACTGATAAAACAAACAAAGTGCTTACAAACGGTCGTGTGTAGTACGTTGATGATGTAATACTATTTATCTTTAATGGCTAGTGTTACTCATTTCAAATTACTTTTTTTTTAGTTTTAATTTAAATACACTTCTCCCGAAAAGATCACTCGGTCCATAATATGATTGAGCAACGAGACGGGAAGATAATTTTTTGTATGTAAATTGTATTACTGCAAACAATACATCACATTACAAACAATAAACAATTAATTATCGATTTGATGACGGGATAGATCGCGTCTCTCGTCAAAGAGAATTCAGTCACACCCAAATCTTATTCGAGTAGTTCTGTAAACTATTGGCGGAAAGCTTCGTTAGCTTACAGAATTACTGATATTAGCCTCGTTTTTTGCCAGTTACCTATCTAGCCTATTTACAAATTGAATGAAGCTCAATCACGAAGATCACTGTCAGAACATAGGATAGCAAATATAATTCGTAACGTATTTTTTTTGTATTCAGTTGTACTTCAGTTTCAGTAATCTATTTGAATACATCGATAACATCGCCATCAAGAAATCAATAATGTGTTTGTGGGCTAAAGATCTTGTAAGGCCTATTTACAATTATCTAAGCCATGATCATCCAAGGATTTCACAGATGTCCGCTTTTTTATGTCTATTACGACTATATGATTATTACTTTTATGACTAGTAGACATACAAATATCTATGAATCAAATCAAAATCAAATCAATTAGCCCACTGCAGTCCACATAGGCCTCTCCCAATGTGCGCCATTTCGTACGATCCTCCGCCTTCCGCATCCAGTCTGTCCCAGCCACCTTTTTCAGGTCATCGGTCCATCTGGCCAGAGGGCGCCCTACCCTTCGTTTGCTTTCTCGCGGTCTCGAATCTAGGACTCGTCTGCTCCAACGGCCATCGGTCCTACGACAGACGTGGCCAGCCCATTGCCACTTCAGCTTGCTTATTCTGCGAACTATGTCGGTAAGTAAGTACCTACATGACACTACAAATCAGTACTCAGAGAGTCGTAGAGTTATATTGATCGACCGGCTCGACGGTGTCGCTAAAACAGTTCTCCTACACTTGATACCGGCTAAACACAAATGAGGTGCTAATTTTCGAGTGCATTGTCTGTCATGAGGGAATAATTTTGGTATTTACCCTATAAGATTCCAACCATGCAATAAACAAATGGTTTTTACTGGCAAGAAAATTAAAAACTCCGATTTGAACTTTATAGGAATCTGCCAATATGATAGTAGATAACTAGTTCTATCTACCTAGAATTCTGTGAATGCTGGAATCATGTATCAGGTATTTGCATACATTGTGTAACTGCATTATTTCATGGAACCGATCACTTTTATAGCATAGTAACATTCGCGATGGTGTTTGTCCAGCCGTTTTGACTTGATGAGGTAGTTCAGCGTTATAAGAATACCTACCTATAACTTGAGTGTTATCCGTGTGTCAATTAATACTTAACAATAAAATACTATAATTAGGGTAACCTTGATGGCCAACGCAAAGAAATAAGAGTGGTAAAAAAATAATGCGGGTAATATTATTTCTCCTGAATTTCGCAACAGTAATGCTCTCTAAGTACTACTACAGTACTAATTTTCGTCAAAAATTGTGGCAACCTTAGATTAATAACGCGATGCGTTATTATTCTAAGGTGGCAACCCTCATCGATATCCGCATCGGCAACAACCCCACACACACACCCTACACAACAGGGTTAGACAGTGCAGCTTGATATGATTTTGTTCGTCCATGGTTTCGTAGTACACGTATTTTATAATTGTATACCTCAACATTCTGTGGTTATTGAAGTTGCTGCATCTTGCGGCAGAATAACCACAAGATGAGGCAAATTATATTTATTCGGTATGTGTATTTGTGTAAACAAAATTATTATCAATACAACGTGGTTTTCGTAACAACACAAAAATGTTTGTGAACTACAAACAATTCGTTTAGAATCGACTAGCTTTTGGCCGCGGCTCCGCTCGTGTGGATGTCGGTTATCGCTATAATATCGGTTATCGTTATAAATTGTAGCCTCTGTGTTATTCTGATATATAAGCTAAGTATATTATTGTAAAGTTTCATTATAATCCATTCAGTACTTCTTACGTGAAAGAGTAACAAACATCCATCCATCCATACTTACAAACTTTCGCGTTTATATATTAGTAGGATTAAAATAAGAAAAATTGAATCGGTCTAGGCGGGGTCTAAACCCGCGATCTTTGCCTTACAGGGGCAATGCTTTGACCACTAAGCTACCAGACCTCGCCCGAACAAAACCAATTTGAATAGGTATTTAGCATACAAAATGCTTTAAAATTTCATTCAAAATTCGTTTAGAAATTTATTAGAAAATATATAAACATAGACGACATTCTCGAACTCTCGAACGTAATATAGATTGTACCTACAACACATGATGTATGAAATATTACACTCTTTACGTGTATTACTAAACTTTTTAAGAGGAGCTAAAACAAGGGTTCAAGTTGCCTACTAAAGAGAAATAACTCCACTACCAGAAATAAAACATAGGAGTACTATATTATATTTCTGTTAGTAGATATTCCATCTACCCAAGATACCAGAGTTGAAGCATAAAAAGCAATATAGCTCTCTGGCGTTTCAAGATTTTACAGGTAACTACTATCAACCTGGTTTCTCAGGTTAGAATATAAAAGAGGGACAGACCTGGAGAGTGGGGATTTTGTGCACAATAAAAAAGAGTGTAGAAGTAAAAAATCCTAATACACGTTTCTTAAGAAAATTGAAGAGATCGACAGTTACATTTGAACGTGGCTGGTTAATTGGCGTCAATTCTCACTTCATTGACCCTGGGTTATGGACGTATAGTATCAAATATCGAACACCGACGTCGATTCGGTAGAATGACGTAGATCAATGTGGAGACAGAGGCCATACATACTTACAAGTCATAAGACAAAACGCCTATTCGTACGACATAGAAATAAACATACAAAATACGATAAAATACTTTTTTTTTATTGACAGAATTAATCGGATATTTAGAGACTTTTTGAAGTCACACTGAATCTAAAGATTTTAGTTTTGATGCTGTTGTCTGACCAGTTTAATACCGAAGGAAACGCCGAAGGGATTAAAAAAGGAACACACCGTATGATATATTCTAAGTGATTTTAAAATAATATCCCGGATCAAACAGCTAAATAAAAGAAAGTCATGGGACATTTATGAAATAAATTCTCAAATGGTTCTCGCTTAAAGGGAGCGCGTGGAGTTAGGTAGGATGTTATATTCCTAATAGGTATACGTGGATACGTTGGTATTTGTTGTTATAATAGTGAAATAAGAAGTGATTCTTGTAGAAATAAATATTAAACATGAAACTGTATAGTGTTTAAAAGTTATTTTCTACAGTAGTAAAAAAAAGTAAACGGACTACCTGGTGCTGAAATGATTGTAAAGTCAGAAATTCGCATCTGTAAGGCCTACGAATGAAGCATAAGAGCGCGAACCGAATATATGTAGGCAAAAGATAAGATTTTTTTAACATTATATATAGGACACGTGAATTTGACTTCACCTCGACTGATGGTAAGCTGAAAGCAAAGTCTCAGGAAAGAGGGCCACCATTATAATATATACACGTGCCATGTTAACAATGGTGGCACTCAGCCTGACGGCCTCATCAGATGCTTTTTCACGCCCCGTTTAAAGGACCCGGGACTGTAGGAAGAGGGAAACACGTGAGCTGACAAGGAATTCCAGGTCATAATGGTGCGACAATGGAAAGAGTCACCGAGCCGCTTGGTTCTTGAAGGAATGTTCTGCACCGTATGCTGGACCTCCCATAACCTCCAAACGTACGAACAAGTTTCGTACACTATGGTCGAATATAAGTCCGCTCTAGTAGTAGGGAATTTCCCAGTTAAACTGACTCATTCATGCTAGGAGAAAGTAGCAGATTAAATCCGTCCAAACTATCTAATTCAATTTTTTTAATATTGGTTTTTAGGTATCACGGGCTGGTATCCGCAACTCCACGTCATAGTATGGTTTTTGCGAGATAGGTAGGTACTATATTGTTATATTGGAAAAAGTATCGTTGACCTTTCCACTTAAGTAGAGCATCTTACCTGGCGTTTTAAGATGTTGTTAAGTACCTTGTGAAGTTGTTTTAGATGCCCGGTTTTCTTTTCGGCAGATTTTTAGGTAGCTGAGGTACTTGAGAGTTGAGATGATTGATTTGCAATAAGGAAGAAAGAAGGTAAAATATCACGCCTTGTCCGTCGAAAGTTGAATAAATAATTTTGTATATTCCACTTATTCAAGTAAGTACCTATCTAGGTTTTTTTCTTTGTTCAATATTTTCTTAATAATTTATTAGTAACCCGACTTACTACTAACCCTGCTCCTGCTCACCCTTCCAGCTAAGTTTAATTGTTTGCATTAAGAGGGGGTTAATGTTGGTAACGACATGGCCAGGATTTGTACTTGAGACCTCCTAATTGTCAGGTTAAATCCTTAACCACTAAATTACCAACAATTTTGATGTAAGAATGTGATTGAATCAAATTCTTTTTAAATAGAAATTCTTGAATTCTAGATCAAATTATATCTAAGTATGTTGTATGTTAGCAATTGCCACCAATTAAGATTAATTAAATAGAATGATATCATAACTAGGTGTTACTTTGAACTTACTGATAGATGTAACCATTTCAAGTTACAAAGGTTATTGACCTCAATACTCCTTGAATACTTTGTCTGATTGAATAATCCTACTAACAGTATAACTGCGAAAGTTTGTAAGTAATTAAAAAAAAAATAGATGGATGGATGGATAGATGGATAGATGGATGGATAGATGGATGGATAGATGGATGGATAGATAGATGGATGGATGGATGGATGGATGGATGGATAGATGTTTGTTAGTCTTTCACATAAAAACTACTGAATCGATTTTAATGAAAACTTATAATAATATAGCTTATACATGAGAATAACACAGAGGCTACAATTTATAACGATAACCAATATTATAGCGATAACCGACATCAACGCGGGAAGAGCTGCGGGCAAAAGCTAGTTATGAACACATACTCACGCCTGCATATCCCTGAAAGGGTGGGTAGAGATATATTTAATATATTTTAACTTTTTTCACACCCACTAAGCAGGCATGCCTCTGCGGTGTGGTGGTTCAACTGCTACACAGGGGATGCAGATTTGATTTCAGCTCAGTGCAAATATTTGTATGCATGAATATGTCTATTTATATTGATGTGGGTGTGCCATGTCTCTAAGAGCATGTTAAGCTAACAACAACCAAGACCCATGGTTGTGGTTGCCATAAGAATAAATGAGTGAAATGAGTCATTTCACTAATATCCCTGTATGACAACTGCACAGAGAGACTGATCACCCATTCCGTCAACAATCCCCTACTAGCGGTAGTAGTAGACCCATCACTTTAAATGCATAATTGTAAAGCATGTTTTTTCATATTTATAAAGGTAGCACAAAACTAAGTTTAGCATCTAGTTGATAATTTGAATTATATATAAATATTCTATCATATATTACACATTCTTATCATATATTTACACATTTGAAATCTACATACTGGGTCAATGCATTGTGGCTTGAATGGGCACACACATGCAACTTAGCTGAGTATTTTATTTGAAACTTCTGATTAGAATTGTTGTAAGAGTAATTCAATCATAAGTAAATGAGCAGTAGTTCGAACTATAACAAATTATGACCCTACATAATTGTAATAATTTAGACATCAGCCTATTAGAACTAATACTGAAAAAGACTGTTAGCAATGAAGCTTGTAACAAATTAAATAAGGTGTTAATGAGTATTAGTTAGAGCAAACTATGAAGAATCAACTTCCCTAAAAATTGCAATAAATTAAATCAGCTAACAGCCTATCAAAGCGACTAATAAACTTGATACTGAAAAGCACTATTTACTCAGCACTAGTGATGTTTTCTCTATCAATATTTTTTATTACCATAATCCTATCCTCAAATGCATATCATATTAATAAAATATCAGGGGTAAACCCATAGGAAACCACTAAGTAGGTATTACATCGTTACCAACCAGGAAGGATTTCAGACATGATTTAATAGCTGTTGTAGGTTTTATATGAAATCATGTGTACTAACTACTGTATCTAAAACAGGATAGTACATACATTTATTAGACTACAATAATTTTGACTTGTAAAAAATTACCAAAGCACTCAATAAAAAAAAAGTTTTCAGTAAAAAGTTCTACATGTTTTGTTAAACTGTTCTAATGAGGAATCTAGGAGCATTGCACAAGTAGGTACAGATTACAGTAATTTGAAAATTACACAAATATAACTTAATTTTAAACAGAACTTTATGCCCCGAATCTTAAATAACGAGCCTAACTTTTTTCTTCTACTGAAAGCGTTAATCGTATCATAACAACAGATATTACTGTGATTCATCGGGCGGGAAGTCGGCATTACCAACAACGTTAGGTACTGGATAACTGGTTACGGATTTGAAAACTCAAATATTTAACCAAAGTCAGTTAACAAGAGTTTAATGAATTTTAGGGCATATTGCTCAAACCGTTAGGCGTGAACATGATTTTCTATCATATTCAGAAATGTATTGCCATAAATGTCACGTTTTACTGCAAAGGCGGAGCCGAGCCGACCGTCAGCAAGCTTGGGCGATGGCGGTCAAGTAACGGCGGCTTTCATCCCTAACCATCATATATCACATACAATTGGCCCAACAAATTCTGATATAATTTTAACGTAAAATGAAGAAGTTAATCGAACTTACCACATGACAATGATAGAAACCAATTTATAACATTCACTCACAACACAAAACACTTCGCATCCACGAATCGCGATTCAGTTTGACAATGACAGGCGGTCACTCGGTTCGACACTAGCGCCACGTATTGAAACTCGATTTCAGTGAAGTGAGGAACAAAACAAAGGGTTACCAACTCTAATACCTGAATTCGGCATGAAGATTGAAGAATGCCGAGTTGAATGTGCAAGTTAGTTTGTAAAACATTCATACTTATTTAAAAAAAAAGAGACGAAATGCCAAGCAGACGATTAGAGCACATAAGAAACGAACAGACTGCAGAAGGCCAGAAGCCAAAGCTAACATAAGAGGTGTGAAATTCAATTTCTAAATGTGCTTTATAATAATTTATTTATCAAGTTTATACAGGATGGAAGATTTTAACCTCACCTGGAGGGGAAGTACTCCAAAGAAAAAGCGCGGGAAACTTCGGTTTGAGCGGGTGTTTTTTTTCTTTCGAAAATTTTAAAATTAATTTAAACGTGTAAAATAATTAGATTGGTTTGAAAATTTGTATAGTTAATAACTTAGTAGTAATCTTCTTATATTCTGTGTAGTTTAGGTGTTTATTTGGTAAGTTTATTTATATTGTTTATTATATGGTAATCTCTTATAAGGTCAGGATCGTATGAACGATCCGCCTATAAATTTCATGGGGGATTTAAGCTCTGGCTTAAATCCCCCCGTGGCTAGTTACGTCACAATCGATCAAGGTATGGACACGGACGCATCCATTCAGGGTAGCGGTAGAGATACTGATAATTCAGTAACAGGTAATGACAGAAGCAGAAAACGTAGGCAACATAGGGTGTGCAAAAGTTGTCATAAAAAGAAAAAAAATAATAAAGGAGTAGCTAACCTGAAAGAGGATTCTAATGTTTGTAATGAAAATGAGTGCAACTGTCTATCTCTTCCATCTCACAATCCAACACACACTGATGCTAAACCTGAAATAAATATTAATAGTACTGCACCAGTCAACCAGATTGAACCTATACAAATTGGTCGGAGAGAGTACATAGAAACTGATGCTGCACCTTACTTAGTCCATGTACAACGTAAAGCTGATATGGATAACAGCCCTACTAGTTTACATCCCATTACCTTTGGTAACTTTCTGAAGAAAAATAAATTTGAAAATATAGTTACAGGTTCTGTGAAAAGGATAGGACGAAATAAATGCACTGTTTCCTTCACAAATTTTATAAGTGCTAACAATTTTATTGACAAATGTAGTTCATTAGACAGTAATCTTAAGGCATTTCTGCCAACATTTAATATCACCAGAATGGGACTTGTCCGTGGAGTCCCTGCTGACTGGTCACTTGATGAAATTTTAGATAACTTATCTGTCCCAATTGGCTGTGGGAAGATATTAAAAGTGAGACGGTTAAATTATAAGGTCTATGTAAATGGTACATACACATGGAAGCCCTCTCAGTCTGTTGTAATCACCCTTGATGGTCAAGTGTTACCCAAAAGGGTTTACATATGCTACAATGCTCTGCCAGTTGACATCTATGTTTATCCCACTATTCAGTGCTATCGATGCTGTCGTTACGGACATACCAAGAATCAGTGCCGGTCTGGACAACCTAGATGTTACAAATGTGCTCAAAACCATTTAGGAGAAACATGTTCTGTTGAGCAAGATAATGCTTCATGTATTTGTTGCTCTGGAAGGCATTTTGCAATTAGTAAAAGTTGTCCTGAATTTCTAAGGCAAAAAGATATAAAGCATTCTATGGCTCATTCCTGTTTATCTTATGTAGAAGCATTAAAACTTCATCCACCAGTGTCAAAGTCATTTGCTGAGGTTTTGATTTCTAGTCCTTATAAATCTGCTCAACCATCTTCCCAATCTGGTCCTAATAACATTCCGACTTCTTACAAGAAAACGGTTTGGCAAAAGCCACGTGCTCCTGCGAAATTAACACAGGGTTACGATCAGGCAGCCCATAAAGCTATCCTTAGTGATTTTCGATTTCCAATTCCAAATGATGGTTGCGGATTATCTCAATCAAAAGAGCCCGCACAGTCCCAGTTCCATCAAAGTGATGATCTAGATTGCATTGTTGACATGATTAAAAACCTTATTGGTATGTTAATTCATAAAAAAATTATAAAGCCGTCCCACGCCGACATCAATGACTTTGCAAACATTTCCCCAAACAATCAATACAGTAATGGACAGCATAATCCAGTGGAATTGCCGATCAGTAATTCCTAAAAAAACTGATCTTCTTCATCTTGTTAATAAGTTTAATCCCGTTATAATATCTCTATCAGAAACCTGGCTATTAGGTTGGCAATTATTTGGTATTAGAGGTTACACCTGCATACGTAGTGACAGAAATGACGGCTACGGTGGTGTAGCCATGTTGATTAGAAATAATTTACCATTTACTCGTATTCCATTTGCAAATAATAACGTTTCTCTTATTGATATTGTTGGTGTAATTATTGAAAATATTTCTTTTGTGTCTGTATATATTCCGTATGCTACCAATGCTGCCATAAGAGAGTTAGAAAACGTAATTTCTTCGCTTGATAGACCTTTTTTAGCTATGGGTGATTTTAATTGTCACCATCAATATTGGGGAAGTAGCGAGACGAGAAGTAATGGTAGAAAACTTTTGAATATCTTGGACAATCATAATTTATGCCTATTAAATTCGGGTCAACCCACTCGCCGTACAGGTCCAAACCAAATAATTAGTGCTGTGGATCTATCAATATGTACACCTAACCTAGCCTCCTCACTGTCGTGGTCCCTTCTTTCATCTTCTTATGGAAGTGACCATTTTCCAATTATAATCTCCTCACCTATAAGTAGTCCTTTAATCAAAAAGCGATGCCCCAGATTAAAGTACAAATTAAATAATGTTGATTGGAACCAATTTCGAACCCAAGTAGATGCCAATATTTCACTACTACCAGAAATTGTGCGTGGTGGCGAGAATGATTGCAACGACGCTTTGGCCAAGTGTCTGATTAATGTTGCTGATCAATTGTTTCCCATTAAGAATAATTCCTCCAATAGGATTCCGTTACCACCGTGGTGGGATGCACACTGTTCTGATGCTGTTAAAAAAAGGAAAAAGGCTGAGAAAATATATGCTGAAGATATGTCACCCGAAAACTTAGATAAACTTACAAAAACATTGAAAGAAACCCGTACCATCCTTAAGGGAAAAAAGTTTCAAGGATGGAGAGCTTTTTGTGCCTCTTTGTCTCCGACAACGTGTCCTTCAGAGGTGTGGCGTAGCATTAAACGGTTTAGATCTGCTTTCAATGACTCATCCTCTCAGTATCAACTACCTTCTTCTCTGACTAACAGGTTTCTTAATATATTAGCTCCTCCTTATGTTGCAGAGAAAGACTCACACTCTCCCACCACAGCTCTTTTCCCTGTCATTCACACGGGTACTCCTTTGTGCATGCCCTTCAGTTTGTATGAGCTGAAGGGGATTCTATCATCTGTTAAAGATTCTGCCCCTGGTGAAGATGGTATACCTTACTCTTTTCTTGTTCATTTAAGTGATGATAGTCTAAATTACTATTTAAAACTAGTTAACTCTGCTCTTGCCTCTGGGAACATCCCTTCTTCTTGGCGATTCCAAGAGGTTATCCCAATTTTAAAATCTGGTAAACCACCCAACAATGCTGAATCATACCGACCAATAGCTCTTTCGTCTGTTCTTGTTAAAGTGGCTGAGCACCTTGTTAAAAACCGTCTGGAATGGTACATTGAGAGTAAACACATATTATCAAGAAGCCAGTTTGGTTTCCGCAAAGGAAATAGTACAATAGATAGTATAAGTGTATTCACTACTGATATTCATCTCGCGTTTTCAAATAACGAATCTGTGGTTGCATCATTTTTAGATATCAATGGTGCCTATGATAATGTCATATTATCTATCCTAAAACGCAAATTAATAGCTCTTAAAATTCCGCATCTTTTAGGTAACTTTATCTTAAACTTACTATCCGTTAGATATGTATCCGTGTACTCTACTGATGGTAGCAGAAAAACTCATTCAGTTTTTAAAGGTCTTCCACAAGGATCAGTACTCAGCCCTTTACTTTTTAATATATATACTTATGATTTGGAGCCCTCGCTGAAGGGCACAGTTAATATCTTACAGTATGCTGATGATCTATTATTATATTCTATAGATAAATCCATTAACAACGCCTGTGAGTCGTTAACAATTTCTCACAAATTACTAAAATGTTGGCTGGATGAAAATGGACTAAGCCTATCAACTCACAAGAGCACTGTTGTTGTTTTCTCTAGAAAAAAAGCGTTTTCTGATCCCATAGTTAAATTTAATGACTCTACTTTACCCGTAAAAGACTCCGTAAAATTTTTAGGTCTAATTTTAGACAAGAAACTTACTGGAGAGCCGCATTTTATGTATGTTGTGAACAAGTGTGAACGTTTGCTTAACATTATGAGATGTTTGACGGGTGTTTGGTGGGGTGCTCATCCCACTAGCCTTAAGCTTTTATACAATGCAATCATTCGCAGTGTTCTAGATTATGGAACATTCCTTTTAGACGGGGGCAACAAAAAAGGTACCAAAAAATTAGATGACATACAATCCAAGGCTCTGAGAATCATTTCGGGCGCAATGAAATCAAGCCCCCTTAATGCCCTGCAGGTAGAGTGTGAGGATCCACCACTTTACCTCCGGCGCCAGTACCTATCGGATAGGTTTATATTTAAAATAATGGAATCAACGAACCATTTATTACATAAAAAACTAGATGCTCTTGATCAGCTTGTCCTGAACTCCAAGTTCTGGAGACGACAAAGCACTCCATGCATAATTAACAGTTATAGGAAATTTCATTCAATACATGGACGGGTCTTTCGTTCGCCATCGCTTGCCCTTTTTGACAATATATCCTATGAATCATTAACCCTTGCCCCTGACATCTGCTATAGTATAGGTATAAATAAAGGAGACCCAGATGCTAAATTTAATTTCAATAAGACAGTGGACGAAAATTGGTGTGAATGGCACCATATTTTTACTGACTCTTCTAAAAGTAGTTTTACTTGTGTAGGTATAGGCATTTATCATTCACAATTTAAAATTTCACAAAAGGTTAAGCTTCCCCCTGAAACTTCAGTTTATACTGGAGAGTGCTTTGGTATTTTGAAAGCATTAGAGTATGTACTATTAGCCAAGCTCCCAAAGACTGTAATCTTTTCCGATTCTAAAAGTGCGCTTCAATCTATAGATAAGTTCCCATTTAAGAAACCATATTATCCGATTATCTTTGACATCAGAAAACTACTTAATATTTGCCGATCCAAAGGTCACTCTGTTATATTTACTTGGGTACCTAGCCATTGTGGAATTTGGGGAAATGAGAAAGCCGACCAACTTGCAAAAGAAGCAGTTCACGATGGTGATATTTATCCTTATACCTTATATTGTCATGATCTCGTGAATTTGCCCATGAATTTCTTAACAGATCGATGGTCTAAATATTTCACAGATTCCTGTAAATTTAAAGGTAAGAGATATTTCGATGTTCAACCTGAAATCCCACGAAAACCGTGGTTTAGTAGGGTTGAATGTTCAAGGTTATCAGCTTCAATTATTATACGAATGCGGCTAGGTCATGTTTGTACTCCCTCCCACCTTGCTAGGTTGCAAATTGTAGACAGCGATTTGTGTGATTGTGGAATGGATGTTGGAGACATTGATCATATGTTCTTCTCATGTCCGCGTTATGACCGTTCCTCATTCCTGCATTCTATCATTTCCTTGTCGGTCCCTCTTCCTACCCGAATGAGTTGCTTATTAATGAATCCCATACTATATTATAATGTTATTTCCTCTTTTCTTCTACTTAATGATATTAAATTGTAATTATGACTTTTAGTTATATATTTTAAGATCCTTTATATGTATTTTTAATTTACTTTTTTGGACTTAACTATTAGGTAAACCTATCTAATTATCCAAATTCCGTTCCTATTCCTTTCCTCGGTAATACCTTTTAATGTTTAGTAGTTTCCTTAACTTTGTCGTTGGCACACAGCTTGCTAGTGCCAAAGGGAAAAAAAAAAAAAAAAAAAAAGTACTCCAAATATTGGCGATAGCGAATATCACTCAAAGGAAACATTCCTTTATTTTTTTAAAGAAACAAAACTGCATTCAAATATTTTTGAAAACTCGCTTGCCATACCCGGTAATAGAAATGACTAAAATCCCATAAAGTAACATTGGTGTCGATTCGGGTTGGCAAAATTCCGACTAAACTAAACTATAATTAGTTTAGTCACGAACTAACTTAATTTGACAGGACTAAACTATTTTTAGTTTAGTCGAATTCAATTTAGTGAAATTCTCCATTTTGCTATTCGGTAAGGCAAAATTTTATTCCTGTCAAACTAAAATCCGACTTATTTTAGTGGCCATATTTTTGGTCGCGATTAAACTAAACTAAACCTTGTTCTGCTGATTGTTTGTGCTGGTTGAAATTTTTAAATTACAGAAAAATGAACGTATGCGTTGTGGCTGCTTTTTTCGAGGAGCAAGAAAGGTAAATAAGAAAATTTATCAACTAAATATGTGTTTATGTGTTCAAAACTGACCTAGCATTTAAAAATTACGCATCAATGTCATTGTGGAGAAGCAGTTGACCGACTCGGACACCATGGCCAGTCATGCTGCAGGATCGCGGGGCGAATTCCACGGCACGCCAGCCTCAACGACATAATCCGCCGTGCTCTTGTCATTGCTGGTATGCCAGCTGTGCTTGAACCAAACGGTTTGGCGCGCGACGATGGCAAGAGACTGGATGGTATGCCAATAATGCCTTGGAAAATGGGTAGGACTCTGGTGTGGGACGCAACATGCGTCGACACCATTGCCCCTACCCATATAACTGGTACTGCTAGCTGTGCCGGTGCCGCTGCAGCTTCTGCAGCGGCTGTTAAGCGGCGCAAATACTCCAATCTTATTGGAGATTATGAATGTGTGCCGTTTGGAGTCGAAACGTTTGGGCCTTGGGGTCCGAGCGCCCGCAATCTCTTCAGGGAGATTGCGAAATGTATGGCTGACGCGTCTCGTGACCAGAAGGCTGGCCTCTTTTCAGGTCAGAGATTAAGTATTGCCATACAACGTGGCAATGCTGCTAGTCTTCTGGGAACGCTACCAAAAGAGGCATGCGATGCGGATGAATTCCACGACGCATTTTAACTTTTAGTTTTAGTTTTTTTATTTTATATTTAGTATTGTGTATATATAGTAACTTTATTAATTTAATGTAATATTTGCCAATACATCTGTAATATATGTAAAAATTGTGTAACAATAAAAATAATTGAAAAATTAACTATTATCATAAAGGTTGGGTTTGAAATTTATTTTAAGGTTATAAATTTATTTGTTTTACAGAAATCGGGAAGAACGGGCCAGGTTGCTTCGGTCGAAGGATGCATCAAATCCGTTTGAGATGGCCGACCGTAAATTTAAAAAAATTCTTTAGGGTCATCAGCGGCCAAGTTCCTGTTAGAGATACTTACTTCAAAATCACCTCAAATTAAGTGAAGAGGATTTTTTGTGATTGTGACATACACACACATACACATACATTGTTTATTTTTCCTCTTTTCACGTAATACTCCCATTACCATGCCGCCAAGTTTGTTGTTTTGGTTTGTTTATTTTTTCAGAGGTTTAATTTACGGTCACGTTTGAATTTGAACACGTTTTTTGACAAGAAGTTAAGTTGTCTCTCTCACACTTCAACAACAAACAACAAGGACGTTGTCATTCGTTCATTGAATTCACAGATTAAAAAGGGTTTATTCAATTTAGTCGTGTGACCTTGACTAAAAATGCATGCCCTATTTTTAGTTCGGTGGCCAAACCGAATAGACAAAGCGTTGAACTAAACTAAAATAAGAGAATTTTTTAGTTTAGTTTACTTTAATCGGGTGGACATGCCGAATTAACACCATTCTGTATTTTTATGGCACCAATCGAGTGTCAATCATAAGGATAAAATGTCTAACAAACATGGTAAATTAAATGAAAGGAAGTTCATAAAATCTTAACTTATAAACTCGGTGTGAGCAGAAACAGCATTGTTACTCAAGGTGTCATCAGAAACCTTATCAACAATACAGTTATCTTTGAAGCCAAGTATTTATTAAAATGAGTAGACACTAAATAACAGAACTTTGTTTCCGGTTTAGAATGTGACTTTATTGGGTAACTGCTCGAGGTATAGGTAGGGTAGGTAGTAATTTAGGATGCTTGATTGGAAACCTCCACGCGGTGTATCCTGGGCAACGGGGAAGGAAAGAGAATTGCCTTATTGGAGTTGACTTACTTCTTCTTCTTCATCTTAAATCTTCAATCGTTAGTCCCAGTCGCATCCGACGCTTTCACCTCGGAAACTATGGTTCACTTTACTAGTCTAGCTGTGGGTTTGGCTTAGTTTCAATCTTTTCCGTGAAGCGACTGCCATCTAGCCTCCTCAACCCAAAGGTGATATCGAAGCATTGCAGTTAAACCAGTTGTTGGACTTTTTAGGACTCCAACTACCAGTAACGACTGCCATAGATATTCGTATCGCAACTGACACCGACGGCTTAACGTGCTCTCTGAGGCACAACCAGACCAATGCAAAAATCCATATTCATACATACAAATATTTGCACTGAGCGGGGATTGAACCCGTGCCTCCTGCGTAGCGGCCGGGTTCACTACCGCCACACCACAGAAGACATTAATTTAGCCCTGAGACGGCGTGCGGTTTTAGTCGGTTTGAGTCCAAGAAAAAAGGTATTTTGTTAAAATAAAAATTTAGTATTAAAATTCATTTATTCACAAAAAATACAGATTCAAGGTACAATTATGTTAGGTATAGTTACAAAAATCCGTACAATCATTTTATGTTTTACCTCTTGAACTAGGCAAGTCTGTATCTCAATTTTTTTAGTATGATATCAGATGAGCCTTTGAGTTAAAGTGCTTTATTTTGTCAAATTAAATTTATAAGTTTAGATTTCAAGGATTTGCATTTATTTAATTTACCATGTTTGTAAGAGAGATTTGATCCTTATGATTGACCCTATCGATGGATGACATAAATATACAAATTGTTATTTTTTCAGAGTTTAGTTGGTTCGATTACCGGGTGTAGCAAGCGTATTTTCGAAAATTTTAAAACTCGTTTTATTTCTTTTAAAAATAAAGGAATGTTTCCTTTGAGTGTAATTCTCTATTTACAGTATTTAGAGTACTTCCCCTCCATGTAAGGTTAAAATCTTCCACCCTGTAAATCTCAATAAAGTGATGGACGGGACTTCAGTTCTTTAAGTCGTAATTTAGGGACTGGACTCATTTCGGCAGAGCTCGCAAGACTCTGACTAAAATGAGTCCTGAGTTCTGAGTCTTGAGTCTTTTTGTTGAGTCCTAATGCAAAAAGACTTGACTCATAGAACTGAGTTTTTACTATGGAACTCAAGCTCTTCAAAAAACCTAAAGTCATATTGGAGAATTTAGGTTTTTCAAAAATCGAGTCCTCGCAATTTTTTTTGTAAATTATTTATTAACAAATATTCTGCAACCATCTTATTCTTATACATAATTCGAGACGAAGTTACACGCGATCATGCTAGGTAAATCTAGGAAAGTTTAATCTATGACATTAAAAGTACTTAATAAGTCGACATTTTTTATTATTATTTCTTAGTACGACGATAAATTTAAGACTTTTTGTAAATGATTCCAAATTTTTATCTGGTATCGGCTTAATGAATTCTGCAAGTTCCACTACAAAAGCTTTCCTTTCCTGTCATAATACGAGTACATTATGCATGTGCACACTGTGTTCACATGAGGTGGTATTAGTTGAGGAACCTGAAGGAAGATTAGCATTAAAACAGATCTTCTTGCGACTTTGTTATAAATTTATACTAATTATTATACAGGGTGTAATCGTTAAGTGTTACCTAATGAGTAAAATGACATCAATAACTTTTTAAAAATCAAACGAGAGATATCTAAAATTTTGACATTAAACACTCCCATACATTTAGTATGAGATTAGTAGAAAGGTTTTAGTTTCCTTCTTTTAAGTGATCTAGTACCCATTTTACCTTAATCATATTTTATGATTACGTATAATATGACAATGATGATTTTCAAATAGATACATGTGTAAAATAATTATCTTAGGTACCACTTGAAATTAGTAATAAGCCGTGTTTTAATATCGCATTAAGTAATTTGAGCTAACTAAAAAGCAACACACTACAAAAAAAGATACTCTTTGGTGTTCGTTCTAAATCCAAAACTTTTATCTCGGGTTGTTGTCCCGCCAATTTATCGTAGTTTTTTTTTTTTAATTTGCGTTAATAATCGTGATTGTTTCATTTATTGATTGCAAAATGGCATATTCCAAAAGAGAAAAGAGAGATATGCTAAAAATTGACTACAAACATGATTGTAACAAAAGAGCGGCCATTATCGCCTACAGAAGAGAGTACCCAGATAGAGAAGTCCCTTCTGGTGTACGTACCTTAAACCTTTCTACTAATCTGAAACTAAATGTATGGGAGTGTTTAATGTCAAAATATTAGATACCTCTCGTTTGATTTTTTAAAAGTTATTGATGTCATTTTATTCATTAGGTAACGTCCTTTCAATATCTTTTTAAAGTTTTTTGATATCTGTAATAGTTACGGAATAATCGCCTGGACACACTTAACGATTACACCCTGTAGAGGCAAGATTTTTTTGTTTGTTTGTAATGAATAGGAGCCGAAAGTACCTACTGGATCGATTTTAACCATTTTCTCACCAATAGGTACAAAAATTCAACGTGTCAATAGAAATAGAACTCACTTTTTTTAAAAAGACTTCGGAACTATCAATTAACTTAAAAGTCTCTTTAAATATATTATTGTTAAAAGACTCAAGTTCGCGAGTCATATTGAGAGGACTCGCAAGTCTTGTCAGTGACAAAAAGACTTGAGCTCCCTTTTATGAGTCCAGTCTTCAAAAATCGAGTCTAGTCCCTAAATTAGGACTTAAAGAACTCGAGTTCCATCTATCACTCAGCCAATAACTGCCAGATATCGTAAAAAAACCAGCATATTATTTATTAGGATCTATATTCTGCACAAAATTGGGTATTTTGACAAATTTTGAAAACCTATCTTAAAATATGTAGAATTTCATTTTATACCACTTAAGTACAAGTTATCTTTTTCGCAAAGAAACATCATAAATTAATAAATAAGCATTTTACTTTGTTAGCTTGAAAAGTGTACGAAAAATGGTCGCGCACGTCAAATTTATGTGTGATGTCATCAATAAAATATGGAATCTTGTTATGGAATTTTGTAAATCTACAAGCACAAAAGATATAATAATAACCAGTGACCAACGAGTAGTTGTGACAGGACATGTTTTATATTGTAAAAGCTTCTTTGTTCAATAGGACACTCATATTATGTAGTATAGCGCTTCCCATAATCAGATTCTCGTAATCACTATCTATTCTATAGATTCTATAGATACCAAATCTAGTCTTAAATACCTATATTTCGATATATTCAAAGTAATCGATATACAAATATAATATTTCTTACAGCCCACTGATGATATGAAAAATTACGTACATACAATTATGCACACTGGCATAATGGGCTATGATAATGGGTTTTACAGAAACTTATCTTATCTATATAAAGGAGTCTTCTTATAGTCTAGCTTTCGTTTTTGTTAATATGGATGCAAAGACATTATATTTAGATAGGTGTGCACTGTCGGTGTCTATAATATCTTCGCTAAATTTTATTTACTATCCACAATAAGCATATAAGTTGTTATTATTTTTATGCTAAAATGTATGCAAGCAAATTATAAGTACAGACAGTCGAAATGGGACCAATTGCTTTACCCACTCAAGTGGTATATACAGGGTGGAAGATTTTAACCTTACCTGGGGGGGAAGTACTCTAAATACTGGAGATAGCGAATTTCACTCAAAGGAAACATTCCTTTATTTTTTTAAATAAAGAAAACTGCATTCAAAGATTTTTTTAAACTCACTTGCCATAACCGGTAATCGAACCGACTAAAATCCCAAAAAGTAACATCCTGTATTTTTATGGCATCAATCGATAGTGTCAATCATAAGGATAAAATCTGTCTAAGAAACATGGTAAATTAAATGAAAGGAAGTCCATAAAATCTTAACTTATAAACTCAGTGCCAGCAGATACCTACAGTATTTTTACTCAAGGTGTCATCAGAAACCTTATCAACAACACAGTTTTTTTTTCAAATTTCAAGCCAAATATTTCTTAAAGTGTAGTAGATACTAAATGACTAAACTTTTTTTCCGGTTTAGAATGTAACTTTATTGGGTAACTGCACGAGGTATGTAGGAAGGGTAGGTAGTAATTTAGGATGCTTGACTGGAAACCTCCACGTGGTGTAGCCTGAGCAACGGGGAAGGTAAGATAATTGCCACATTGGTGGTGACTTATTTCTTCTTGTTCATCTTAGCTTTAATCCCAGTCGCATTCGACGCTTTCGCCTCGGAAACTGCGGTTCACTTTACTAGTCTAGCTGCTGGTTTGCCTTAGCTTCGATATTTTCCTGTGAAGCGACTGCCATCTAGCCTTCACAACCCAAAGGTGATATCGAAGCATTGCAGTTAAACCAGTTGCTGGACTTTTTAGGACTACCAGTAACGAATGGCATAGATATTCGTATGGCAACTGAGACCGACGGCTTATCGTGCTCTCTGAGGCACGGCCAAACCAATGCAAAAACCCATATTCATGCATACAAATATTTGCACTGAGCTCGTGCCTCGAACTCGTGCCTCCTGTGTAGCGGCCGCCTTCACTACCAATTGAGCCTTGAGACGGCGTGCGGTTTTAGTCGGTTTGAGTCCAATGAAAATACCCCTACTGACCAGCGGCGGTATCCACCCGAAAAAAAGTAATTTTATTTTAATATCGAATTTTATTGGTGGTATGAAATCAGATGAGCCTTTAAGTTAAAGTGCTTTAATTTGTCAAATTTAATTAATAAGTTTGAGTTTCAAGGATTTCCTTTTATTTAATTTACCGTGTTTGTTAGAGAGATTTGGTCCTTATGATTGACCCTATCGAGGGATGACATAAAAATCCAAATAGTTATTTTTTCAGATTTAAGTTCGTTCGATTACCGGGTGTTGTAAGCGAATTTTAAAAATTCCTGAATGCTGTTTTATATCTTTTTAAAAATAAAGGAATGTTTCCTTTGAGTGAAATTCGCTATCTCCAGTATTTAGAGTACTTCCCCTCCAGGTAAGGTTAAAATCTTCCACCCTGTATATATATAAATATCATCTCGCACCTTACAAGTTCAAACTTGAAATGTGCGAAATGACATATGACGTCACATGAACTGTCAAATGATTCACCCGCGTTTTGCTTCGTGTAAAATACAGATAAAAAATAGCAACTTTATTTTGGAAAAATAAATTATTTACAATTCATATTTTTGAGTGAAATGAATCTATGTAACTATTATTTACATATAAGCTATCATATCCAATACATTTCATATTTTATTGTAAGAGTTATCAAATACCCCATTGTGTGGGATCTCAAGCGAAAGCAAAATGTTTGGTATGAGCATGGCATGGAGAAGGAAATGATAATCATATTCTGTCCTCCGTGGGTATGAGGCAAATGAATATTTGGGGGATAAAAGTTAATTATGAAAACTTAAACCTATTAAGATTGGTAATTGAAATTCATTTTTTACACTAAGTATCAGATAAACCTCCATTACGTGAGTATTATCGGGTTCACACGCGCTCTGTCAACTTTTAACTCTGTAAGAACCTTTTAAAGAACCTCATAAAAGTTTGAATTTCATAATAATATTTCAACATCATCCTGGCAGAAATATCACCTACTATAACATTTTTATACTCCTTATGTAGCAGACAAGCACACCGCCCACCTGTTGGAAAGTGGTTATAAATTTACCATGGCACAAAAACGGGTACAACACCAGGGGCGACACATTCGCACTACCGGCCCTGTGAGAATCTTCTAATGCCCTTCTTGAAGAACTCCATATTGTAGGTGTAGTGTAGGGCTTGGAAAAACCACGGCAGGGTATTTATACCACTGCTTAAGAATGCGGGGGATGAAGTTTCTTTCAGATATATATTCAATATGATTATACACAATACATAAAAATACAATAAGTCATAAAAATGAATATCAAAAAATCTAATGTATGTTTAATTATGGAATGTAGTAATGTAATTAATTTATGTAATATTTGATTTGATTTTGTTTTGTTTTTTTTTCTCTCAAATATTCCGATTTCATTTAGTGAATCTACGGATTTCAAGTCAAGTCAAGTATTCTTATATAACGGCGCTCTAACCTACTGAGCCAACGAGTCTTTCTACGGATTTCTTATTTTGACTTTTAAGATCATAATGCATTATGGTATTCAAAAAGAGTTTAAGGACTTGTATTCATGGCCGAGGACTAGATAAAAAATCATAAATTAATTTGTTTATGGTTTCCAATGGTCAAAGTCGATCAAGTTAAGTCAACTGTCAAAGTCAAATTATTGTTTTCGAGTTTTGTAAAATCTGAATTTGTTATTTATTATTAAAGAAAAGAAAAATGATAACAAGAAACTATGTCAAAATTGCAAGTTATTCAAGAGTACTTATGCGCAATAATATGTTAAGAAATGAAATATGTCATAATGGCCCCTGTTTAAGTAGTTTCAGTAGTAATATACTAATGTGTTCCTCGAGGTTAGGTTCACTTCCACTTCATAATATTTTTATATAATGCTATTGCATTACTATTTTCGAATGTTTTATAATTTTCCGTATGTTTCAGGGCGTATAAGTCTACTGTAAGTAATAATAGGTCTATAGGACGTACAGCTAGCCTAAATTCATTTAAAACACCTGATACAATATCAAATGAAGGGAATCCAGCTCTGAAATCACAAACCCTATCTTCAGAGGAAGTTCTTGAGAAATTCATAGGCAGTCTTAACACAGATATATATCAGAAAAACAGAGTTTATAGAAATGATTTTATGCGAGTGTTGGCTAAAGTGAAAGAGTTGAATTTTTCCACAAAGAAACAAGGCTTACTTTTAATTAAATGTTGCGGAGAGCTGATGCCGGATGAGTCTCCGCCACATAGAATGACTTTGGTGGAACAGGTGTGGACAACCATTAAGTAAGAATCTTGCCTACATTATTTATAATGTAAACCTGTTCAAAATGATCATGTACCACAGCTGAACACAGGCCGTTACCTCTATCTACACCAGAGGAAGAAAGATGTTAACCTGTCTGTGCACAGACTTAACATATAACAGCCCCTTCAGATCTTCACATTGATGTAAAAGTTGTTACTAAGAATGACCCCTTCAATTTAATATTTTAATTTTTATACATGTTACAGGCCCCACACAAAATTTGATGTAGATCATTACAATGAACTACTAAAAGTGTATATTGCCAATGGTAGAACTTTGACAGCCAGTGCATTCTTAACCAAAATGTCACCAATTTTACCAACTATTACTACTTATGAGCTCATATTGAGGACTCTTGGAGAGGTAATTATTATGAAAATATAATACTAGTTGATGCCCACAGCTCTGCCTGCATGGATGATGGTTATCGTGACTTTTGGTCATTGAATCTCTGGTTTTACTCAACCAATTGTGACCAAAGAAATGTAACATTATACATCTTACCCAGATAGAAATAAAAAATACTGTATCAAAATCTGTTAGTACTTCTTGCATCCATTATGAACAAACAGAACAGATAGACAGACATTCTAAAAAAATATATTTTAGTACTCATTGATTAGACTAGTAATCATTAATTAGATTAACAATTCTAAGTACTGAAATATTTTTGTTTTATTAATTGTAACCTAAGTATGGATTGAATATTTTTTTATTACAACCTAAGTATTATTTTTAAATATCTCTAATGAACATTATGCAACTAATTCAAAATTTTGTGGTTGTGTATAGAGGAATAGTCTGTATAATGTAACTATTACAGGCAGGAGATATCAACCAAGCAACAGAAGTCATATCTAACATGAAATCCATCGGCTTACCAGCAAATGAAAATATATTTAATTCACTCATAATCTGTCAAGGAAAACTTGGGTGAGTATATTAGTATAATTATTATAAATCTATTGCCATGAATCTGGCACTTTACAGGGGGGACTATTAAAAAGTAAGAAGGCAAGTATTTGCACAAATTGTATGTCATGCAACTTATATTGTTAATTGGAAAGTTTGTGAAGTTGTTTGTTATTTAATAACACTCTCGACTGCTATTACTACTCACAGTGGGGTCGCTATTGACTGAATGCGTGGTTAGCCCTTCTGTTTGGCGCCATTTCTCCCATTTACTCTACATAACCACTGTAATACAAATTTGTATGGCATCTAGGACCGATAGCCTATCATGCTCTTTCAAACACGACCAGACTAATGTAAATAACCATATTCATGCATACAAATACTTTCACTAAGTGGGGATTGAAACCGCGCCTTCAACGTAGTGGCTGCATTCAATACCACCACACCACAGAGGCTTCATAACACTCTCACAGCTGAATTGTTCTTGCCGAAATTTGGTACAGGAATACAGTATTGCCTGGAATAATACATAGACTTTTTATCCTGGAAATAGTTTCCCATGGTTAATGTGAACAGGATGTGGGCGAAACAGTGGGCAATAGCTAGTTTATTAATAAAACCTTATTTCAGAAATCTTCAAAATATTCAAGAAGTACTCTCAATGATGAGATCTCTTAAAATAGATGCGACTATAGAGACACACACAGCAATAGCAAGAGCTTTTGCTTTGAACAAGAAGACCGGTGTGATGTTTGATACTATGAAGAAGGCTGTTGGACTTGGATTTCAGTTTACTGAGGTCCATATTATGGAGATTGTTAAGACTTTGTCTACAGTTGCCTTGTATGAGCCTTTACCTCAGGTGGGTTAAATATCTTTATACTTTGAGTAAACCTGAGAAAGACAGCCTTTGCGGTGTGGTGGACTTTGACTTTGACCATATCACCCATTTTTCCTATATTATATAACAACTGCCATGACCCAATGCAAATTGACATATTCATGATAAATATTTGCACTGTGCGGGTATCGAAATCAGGCCCTCTGCATAGCAATTTCCTCCATGCCACAGAAACTGCACTGCACTACAGTTAAATTGTTCTCAAACAATAACTTTGTAGCTTTTATCAAGAAATTTTCTTATTTTTCAGGTTCTCAAATATCTTCCGGCAGAAACATTAAAAACACCATCAATATCGGCTTACATGCAGAGTGTGACCACACAGCTGGTGTACCAGAACCATCCATTGGCTGCCTTGGAGATATACAAGTGTTTACCGTTACCTTCGTTTGGTCCCAAAGATGATAAGGGCTTGCATGGAAGGAGCCTTGTTAGGGATTGTGTGAAGGCTGCAATAGTAAGTAGTCTTAACTACATGTATAATATATTTATGTATTTACAAAAAAGAATGTATCTAGGTATATTTATCCGCTTTGTAGAACCCCTAAGACCAGCTAGTTATGCTAAGCTTACTTTGGGTCTAGATAGCGTTGTGTAATAATTATGTCCTACAACATTTATATTGATTTATTTATATTAAAATCACAAAATTAATTGCATTTGCTTGTACTAAATACCTAGTTAAGTCCATCGGTAACATAGTAATTTAAAATCAAAAGCCTTTAATCCATATTAGTTTTGAAACTAGTATCGCTTATCCACAGAGCAAGCACTGAGAGGAGGCGGCATAAGTAATAAAGACTAAGTCGGGACGTCTTGATGACGTCAATAGGCGTGCCCTTAGTGTACTTCGGCTTTAATTCTGTGCACAGTCTTTTTAGCCTCAGTGTCTCCAAATGTAAAACTCTACTAGATGCTAGATGGCGACACTCGCTACACAAGCAATAACTGCAGGACTCTTTTTTTCTTTATTTTAAACTACCCTTAGCTTTGCTCCGCCCGTGTGGATTCTTATCTTGGGTACTATTCAACGGATTGCAATCAAACAGACATAACATGTTAAGCCTGACCAAGAACTTTAAAAAAAAAAAAAACACATCAAAATATGTTCAGTAGTTTTTGTGTCCATCACGAAAAAACATTTCCAATGTACAAATATATACTAGTAATAGATTCCATGATTATAAAGTTACATATTATCGTAATTCTTGTTTGTACATAAATAATTAAAAAATTCAATAAAAAATTTAAAACAAAATAATTTTTGATTCCAGCCATCTAGTGTAATAGGACTCATAACTCAAGATCTGATGTCAACCGGACGAAATCCCATCGCCTTACAAAACGCGGCCGAAGCTGCTTTGCAACAGTCAAAGGCGCCTCTAGCACTCGATATGTTAACTAGAATGAAACAGCTAGGAATGCCTGTCAGACCGCACTACTTTTGGCCAATATTACTGCATAATTCGAAGACTTACGGAGAGAAAGGTACTTTTAAAATGGTTCTTTTTATTATTCTAGTAACGTACCGAATTTATATTATAATTAGCTTTTGCCCGCGGCTCCGCCGGCGTAGATATCGGTTATCGCGACCAAACATAGTCTAAGTTCTTTCTCAAGGTCTAATCTACCCCTATACCAAATTTCATCAAAAATCGATTCAGTGGTTTAGGCGTGAAAGCGCAACATACAGACAGACAGAGTTATTTACTTACTACCAGCAGGGGATGCCGCGACCGGACGGGTGATCTGCCCTTCGGTGTGGGCCATTTCACCCATTTATCCTGTAACGCATAGGCGTGTCCGGCAATCACGGCGTTTTGTCAAACCTACCTGTTTCCAAAGGACAGACAGACAGGGTTACTTTCGTATTTATAATATTAAGTAAGGATCTAACCTCGTTGGCTAATAAGTTAACAAACACCTAAACTAATACGTAAAAATAACGCTAAGAATGCGTCCATTAACACTTACATACATACTTTCTTGATTTCAAATTGTCATAATTCTCTGAGCCTTTTGCCAACTCAGGGTCGGCTTACCAATCTAACTGTGATGCGGGTGAAGTTCGATATTTTCTGTAAAGCGATTGCCATCTGATCTCCAACCAATTGGCTATATCGAGGTTCTGTTGTATATTATGTTGTTTTATCCTGATTTTAAATAGGAAGTGGTTAACACTTTATAACTTTATTTATGAATAAAATGGATACTAAATAAGTTACTCTCTTTAAATTTTAACCCACGAGTGGTCGTGCTGGGTTGAAAAGACCCAGAACTCTAGTTTTTGAGCCATAACTGCTTCAGTATTATTTCATTCGTATTGTGGAGCTAAGTACCTTCAAGTAACTTCATAGAATATTCGCACATCCCACCTCAGCCAGTACCCGTGGGGGGTTTGGGCAGTATGGGCCCGTGATGTGTTAGTGAAAATTACCATATCAAAAATATTTTTTGGTTCTATTTCATTGTAAATATGTCACATTTCATATACAAAAAATCCCTAGAATTCATTAAGTTATTGAAAATAATACACTCGAAATCTGGGTCCTATCGACCCAGCGCGTCTGTTTATGTCTCAAAAAGAGGCGCGACTACTGGCGGGTTGACTATATCTACAATTCAGCAGGTTGTGTCTGAGAGACTCATTCTTGGCCCTAAAAATCTTGGTGGGCCCTATCCACTCAAAATGTAATTCGTTAAAGATTAAATTACAAAGCTTTAGACTTTGGATTCTATTTGGATACTATAGTAGTTTCACCTCCGTGATTGTTGGCTATCGTCACTAAATGTCATTTATATCCTTTTCCAAGTTTAAGTACCATATTCATCAAAAGCAATTTAGTGGTTAAAGTGTGAAAGCATAACAGACAAACAGGACTCTGCCTTTGCATTGCTAATATTAGTATGAATCTTTTCAAGCTCAACTACACAAATCTTCACAAATAATTTAATTTATTTTTAGGTATAATGAACACCCTCATCACTATGATACAAATGGACGTTACCCCTGATTACGAGACAATCATGGAGTACACACTGCCTTTCGTGAGCTTCACATCTCCACAAAACTTGATGAAGAAGTTTTTAGAAGCTGGTCTATCTGTGACGACTGTGCTCTCGCCTATGATGGAGACGCTATTGAGTACGGGACAAGTGCGGGCAGCTTCTGAGATATGTGAGTTATTTGTGATCTTACTTACCTTGAAATCTTCTGACTTACATAATAGGTTCTACAGAGTCTGTACCATGAAAGCTTAAAACAGGCCATTAATTGAACTGCTGCCCTACTACCAACTACAAATGTAACTTTGTAATCCTATTAATGTACTGTAATTGTATGTAATTTTATTTATTTTTATTTATTTATTTATTACCATTTTCACAAAACAATACAGATCAATTATAATAGCACAAAAAACCACTAAGGTTTTAATTAATGTACTATATCATTAAAATGTAGCTTAGTTATGGTTTAGATAACATTTTATAAGATTTTTCGATAGCAAAATCGTGTGGTAGTATTAATTTGGCGAAATATAACTATACATTTTTACATTTTTCCGTTCACATGTACATAAATGCCTTTTTTTGCTAATAATACAGCCAGACGATTTTGCTATCGAAACTGTGCTTAAAATCTTTCGCTTAGCAACGACTATAAAATCAGCGTGCATGGCTGATTCTATATATACAGGGTGTATTTTTGAAACGGGGCAGTAAGGGCAAGTACGTTAACCGTTGCAGTTACATTAAAACGTTCTTAAAAGACCTTCCCTAACTTTTTGGGACATTTTGAACTGCATTCACAGATTTTGTAAAAAACTTACAGTTAGCAAAAAAAATGCAAAAAGTTCAATTTTTTTTTTATGCCAATCGATTCTATTTCATGTGGGGATCAAAAAACTCTATGGGACCATTTTACCTTTCAGTACTAGAAAAGACAGAAATCGCCAAAGACCTTTCCCATACATTTCGTACGGAAATATGATAAATCAACTCGAAACTCATAGGTCAGGTAAAATTTTGAACTTTTTTAAATAAAAAAAATCATTTAAACATTTAAGAAATTGGCTAATGAAATAAATTGCTCAAAATGATTTCCATTTTCACGAATACATAAGTCTATCCTTTTTTGCACTGAACGAATGGCGGCTAATAATGTTCTGGGATGAATATTACGTAAAATGGTCATTAATGCATCCTTGAGCTCTTGAACACTGGCGTACGTCGTCTTATACAGCTCGTTTTTCACGAAGCCCCATAAAAAAAAATCAAGTGGTGTTAGATCGGGGCTACGAGGTGGCCACTGTGTTGGACCATGTGTACCTATCCACTGTGTACCGAATAGGCGGCTCAAATTGGAACGTGAAAGGTGACTGTTATGTGGCGGAGCACCATCTTGTTGAAAATGAACTTTTCGCAATTCCGACAGGGGCCATTCGTCCATCTCGTTTTCAAGATGGTGTAAAATGACTTCATTATACATGGCAGAATTCAGTTTCCCTTCATAAAATTCCACCATTATGACTCGATTGGACATTATACCACACCAACAGTTGAATGAGAAGGGAACCTGATTATGATTTGCCGTAACTCTTAGTGGATTTTCTTTGGACCAATAGTGGTGATTTTTTCTGTTGTACATACCGTTATTGGAAAAATTCGTTTCGTCTGACCACAGTATGTAATTTAAAAATTCATGATCTCTGCTTATTTTTCCTCTTAGCCATCTGCAAAAAGTAAGCCTTCGAACATCATCACCCGGATGTAACACTTGAACTATGCGCACATATCGATAGCACTTGTAGCCGTATTTCTTCCATATCTTTATCACAAGGGAGTGGGATACACCTACTTCAAGGGCGACTTGCCTGGACGATACCTCTGGATATGCTTCGACATAAGTAAGAACCGCAATCTCCGTGTCCATGTCCACACGAGGCTGCCGCTTTCTTTTGAAAGAACCCTGCAATTCCAGGTTTTTCAAAAGATTTGTAATAACCTTTCTTGTTGGCACATGCCGCAACGGATACTTATTGCGGTACCACACTAATGCAGCTCCCGCATTTCGATTATTGACAAAATACGCTTCTTCATTTGGTATGCTTGCTGTTTAACCATATAATATAATTTAATACAATTTAATATAATTTATAATTATATTGTATTGTTTGAATAACCTTAAGCAGCAGCGTAATATTGACCAGCATGCTTAATGGCGCACCGGACAAACCCCCAGTGGTTTAGGGTGTGTACACATTGTAAGAATCATTGTATTATATTTTAGAAAATAAATAAATAAAAAAAAATAAAAAAAAATAAGTCAATTTTTTCACGATTAGAAGACATTTTAGCGAAAATCCTTAATTAATAACTCATACGAAGTTTCTCAGCTGAAACCAAGAATAACACACAGATTTTCGAATCAAATTCGAAATTTGAGGGTAAAAATTCTTTTTATTTACTTTACAGTCAATTCTACCCACTTCCTGGCCATAACAAAAAGTTAGACCATCGTAGAAATTTGTTTCTGTTGCCGAAATGTATGGGAAACGTTATTGGCGATTTCTGTCTTTCCTAGTACTGAAAGCTAAAATGGTCTCATAGAGTTTTTTGATCCCCACACGAAATAGAATCGATTGGCATAAAAAAATTTTTTTGGAATTTTTGCATTTTTTTTTGCCAACTGTAAGTTTTTTACAAAATCTGTGAATGCAGTTCAAAATATGTCAAAAAGTTAGGGAAGGTCTTCTAAGAACGTTTTGCTGTAACTGCAACGGTTAAGGTACTTGCCCTTACTGCCCCGTTTCAAAAATACACCCTGTATATATTTATTATTTATTATCCAATGACTTATCTTCAAAATATCATTCGTAAACAGGCGAACTATTCTACGGCAAAGTTCAAGCGGACAGACTGCTACAACCTCTTCTAAAGGGCTACTTGATAAGTGGCGATGTGAAATCGACCATACACACGTTAGAGGACATGGTCGATAAAGCTTCAGAGAAGCATAAAGACTGGGTTGGCCGGTTCCTTTGCAGGTTCATGGACCATAAGAAGGTTAAAGAGGATATTAGCGATATTATTAATCTTCTGAAGGTAATTTTATAGCATTTTATATGAATGTATTAATATATTGAATAAACAAATATTTTCTTATTTAGACCTTTTAGTAATGGTAATTGTTGGTATTTTTAATGATGTTCTTCGCGCTTTATACTTCTCTTGCAACTTCGCTATCCACTGCCGGGGCGAATTCGCCACTATAATATGATATAGAGCAAATACAGAGAGGAGGTGACTGAAGTAGCTGCTGACTCTCGAACCTACTCTGACGACATCACAGTAGACGTAGCCTTAGTCAATTTACTGTTGGCGTTTATCTCGTGTTCAGCTCTCTTCGCCAGTGTCTCCAAATATCTAATTTACAGGGTAGCTAATGCTTTGTAACTGAGTACGTCCCAGTGTGAGATAGCTAGGAGAGGCGATTAATTTAATAGGTTTGCTACTGAGCCGTAGATGAAAAATAAAGAAAGGACCATCCTTACCCCCGCAGACGTGATTTTCTTAGGGTAATTAATATACCGCACCCTCTCTGTATATGCTTTTTGTTTTATATTAAGTTATCCTATATAAAATAAGTAATGTTTAACGGAAACTGAATAATTAATTTTATTATTTATTTACTTCAAGGGTCTAAGCGAATCAACAGTAAAAATATCGACTGCGGCAGCCGACTACTGTCTGTTTCGCTTACCGGACAAGTATGACGAACAAACTGCATCAACGTTCCGAAACTTAATCACGAACCTAATTGATGAACGCCTCATTGAAGACAGCGATTTATTTGATCAAAATGTTATGGTACATCCGGTAAGTGTTTATATGCAGATAACAGATACAGCTTTAGGTCATAGGAACCACTCGTGGCCGGGTGCACTTACTGGTCGGTAAGCGATCAGTGGGTCCGTTCATTAGGTATTTAACTTAACGCTAATTTATCTAATCCCATGATAATTAATATAATTTGCTTAAATCACAGAAAAGTTTAGAGCGCACAAGTCATATTATTGCGATATAACATGTATATTGAAGTAATATAACCTAACATCATTGGAGTTGAAAAGGCATTAATAAATTTAAGTTATGAAAACAAAGAATCTACAGTCAAACATATTATACATAACATATAGTAAATTACACATGGAAGTGATATGAAACTAAGTTAATGCTTTGTCTTAATATTATGTTGAATTCTAACGAAGAAAAAATACTTCGGAATACAATACTCACTCGTTTTATAAAATAAATATTTAAAATTTTATATTTATACTATTAATATTTACAGAAACAAATGAATGAGGAGGCCCTTCAAGCCCACCTAGTCGAGTTGGAAGCTAAGGGCATGAATACACGAGGGGTGTTGAGAAAACTGCTACAACAGTACTGTAGGGAAGGCAACCTCCATGCGGCTAGAGAAATTGCCACCAAGTGTCAGAATGAAGGGGTAAGTTTATTGGCTATTTTGACTAGTAATGCCATACAGGGCGGAATTTTTTAACAGTACTTACCTGCCCCTCTAGACAAGTGCCAATTCGCTAGCAGGCGTTTGATGGAATAGAATGACGAGTATATATGAATTTGACGTATTTGACATGCGTTAACGACAGTCATATACGTCAAATCCCATACATTCGTCATTCTTTTCCACCAAACGCCGGCTAGCGAATTGCCACTTGTCTAGAGGGGCTGGAGGGTAAATAAATAAATTTGACTTAAAGGCAACATTCCAATTATTTAAAAAAAGATATGGAGTAGATAGGGCCACCCAATCTCTTTATGTGGGTGTTATAGAAAACGACTAAGGGGTAGGGCTGTTTTCCATCCGACAGGAAACATATGTAGAATATACTGCATCCGGGCTGTCTGGCCGTGGTCTATGTAAAACTTGCGTTCCAGTTGCGACTTCGCATCAGTCGCAACTCGGCCGCCGGCGAAGCAAGGTCTCCGAAGTCGTCGTCGCCCGGCCCTGCGCCACTGAAGATGTCGACCGCAGTGATCGACGAAACGTCTGGAACGCAAGTTTCACATAGACCACGGCCAGACAGCCCGGAAGCAGTATATTCTACATGCAACGCCGGCCGTGAAAGCCTGAAGACTTATAGGAAACATATAGTCCATAATTGAGTGCCTGCTTGACGACAATAGGCTCGCCCCCTATGGTGTGGGACCGAAAATCATAATTGGCGAAATGTGAGTGTTAATACACCTCAGCTTACTCCTTCGTAGGTTTCAAGTGTGAGTATATGTATTTTTTTTTGTTTAATTGTTCCTCAATACTTTAAAATTTCCAGATGTTCCTCTCAGCTGGTATGAAAGCGTCTCTTTTTGACCTCCACGTGAAACTTGGCGAGTTGGACTTAGCAGAGGTTATAATAGCCGATCTCAACAAGACATCGCCCAACTTCAATTTGGACGAGTTCAAAGTTATAGACTTCGCAACGCTGATGGTGTATAGAAAACAGATCCCGAAAGCGTTTAATTTAATTCGTGAGCAGTCTAAACGGTAAGAATTTTGACAATATAAACTTTTATGGTGTGTGAACGCAGCCGCTACGCAGGAGGCGCGGGTTCGATCCGGTTTATTTCTTCATGGTTATAAAAAAAAACCATTAATGCTTAGCATTAGCTACGCTCCGCTCTGCTCCCGCCTTAGCCTTCTAACCTAACCTATCCAAGCCGGATTGCACAGCTATCTCAATAGCCCTATCACTAATTTTCTGGGCATAGACCTCTATTTAAACCCTCGGGGATATACAGGCGAGAGTATATGTATGTATGTACGTAATTTTCTATCTTATTTTAGGGTGGTGCCCCGTCTTACGAATGGCCTAAACATTAGCCAGCCAGTTTATTGTATGTTGTAATAAACATTACGGCTAAATATCATTCAGGCCGTTATTTGAATGTGTCGTTTAGTTACCAGCCTAGGCAGTTAATTAAACGGCTGATTAAGCAAGTTGGCGGCGACATCTTTATTTAATAAAGTCTAAAATTAAATAGGATTTTTACAGTGTTTGAGGTATTTCAGTGGTACATAAAATTAGCAAAATCGAAACCTGAATCGACGATCGATCACAAGTCGAACAGCCCGATTACCTATGAAAACATTTATTTTACTGCGGGCTATTTCTAATTTAGCAGGAAGGTTCAAGGTGGCAGGAGCATAGCAATGAATTGCTGGCGGCTACTCGACGCGACTGCAGCGCAAGGCACGGAAAAAGATGTCCGGAATATGTTCGATTTGCTCACTAAGCTCAACTACTGCAAGCCTAGCAATGTATTACTTGGACCTCTGGTCAGAGTGCATTTGAAAAGGTAAACTTTGGGTTTCGAGCGTAATGCATCTACAGTATTATTTATTTGTAGTCCAGTGGCGAAAGGTGAAAATTTTCAAATGGGAAGCCGGTGGCAAAGTATATTTACCTCGATCTAGTTTATCATTCACCAAGCGACCCAAAGAAACCGGCAGGAATCGAGATATAGGGACCCTTTGCCACTGATGTAGTTTACAATTGGCGCCCAACGTGGGGCTCGAACTCACTTGAGTACAAAGACAGACTAAAATAGGGAAATACAGTTTTGGTTGAATAAAATTTTGAAGCAATTAGTATGCTAACTTTTCAAATCGATTAAGATAGGAAAAAGTGAATCGCTCAGGCGGGACTTGAACCCGCGATCTTTCCCTTACAGGGGAATGCTCTGACCACTGAGCCACCGAGCTACGCCTGAAGCAATCCAAATTCTCCTATACAATCGTATTGGGGCGAAGGTGGGAGCCATCTACTGATACTCGTACGAACTATCGGAAACAATGAATGATGTTACAATCATTTTTAAACATTGTTTTTCCATGACTCCGCCCTGTTTGGGCGAATGAATGGAATTTTGAAGCAATTAGTATGCTAACTTTTCAAACCCGAGATCTTTCCCTAACAGGGAGAATTCTTGCTTAGGGCAAACGACGATTCCCTTGGTTGTAATTAAAAATAAAATACATAAATATAAAACATGACTTCACAAATTAACTCATTTAATTACAGTGGAAATCTCGAAGAGGCAGTCCGTCAATTCGTGCGACTGTCTACAAAGTACAGTAAGACACCTCTGAAACACGAGCTGCTATGTAAGATCCTACACAGTATGGGCGATGGTAACTCTGAGGAGAATTTCGTGAATATTGAAAAGAGCAATGGAAGATTCAACAAACTGGTGCAAACGGTGTTGGAAGTGGACAGGAAGGTGCATGGTCCCGGAGATGTACAGGTAAAGTGAATTTGACTAAATAGTAGTTATTGTCTAAAAGCTGGTTCACATTAGGACCAACAGTTTGACAGTAAAAGTGTCAGATTCGTATCGTCACTCTAGAAGTGATAACTTGAATATACAGAGCGAACTTTTCAGGAGAAACAAAAAACTGTTTTGAATAGTTACCAATGCTTCCTAGGAGATGTTTGAATTTTAGAGAGAGGAATAGGCTTCTGTCCTATGTTTTTGTCCTTTTACAATAGTATAATGAACTATTAAAGTGGAATAGCCTTATGACAATTAGTTTTAAAAATATTTGTTTTTGAAATTTAAATTTCTCCAGCCGCCCGAAAACGCTCCATACAAAATCGCAACACGCTGTGTCGTCACAGTGTGCTGGCGCATAGTGCAAATGTAT